>OV277348.1:24491886-25036886 GCA_922984085.1 Sicus ferrugineus | reverse complement strand
ATAAAAACCCCATAAAACAGTCGATTAACTACATTTTCAGATTAGGACAGCACATGACTTTGATTTATGATGGCACTGATTTAACTAATCTGCTCTGATAACTGACTTTGAAATTCTTGGACACCGACTCTTTTATAAATAGCATACAAATCGACGACTATTACAAAAGTATTCTTGATGATTTCGATTTAAAATTCGATTCGATTCGATTCGAATCGAAGGCAAACAGCCTTTGAACTGACCTGATCTAATAGCTGATCTAATAGGTGTAACTGATCTAATAGCTGATCTGATATCAGTTGTGTAGTTGATGTAATATATGCATGATGCAATGACAAACAAACTTAAAACCAGTACCACAGTTAAAGCAAAGAAAGACATCGATTTTACGGACGAAACTCTTATCAAGAGCTATGATGACGATAATAGTGATGATGATGATGGTACCTTTTTCTCTCAAATGGATGTTTCAGAGGAAGATGTAAAAAAATTAACAAAATTCTATCAACGAATTCTGCCACAATTAGAGGAACAAAATGAACTGGACACCGCATCAGTCGGTTGATAGGGGAGATGGTGAGGAAGAAGGGGAGAGAGAGGGGAGAGAGAGTGTAGAGAGAGGGGAGAGAGCAGTGGCAAGATGCTTGCCTTTGGAATTGTTGTTGTAGGATATCATATTAAGATTTTTATGAGCAAGCGATTGTGGGAATGGGTGCTCGCGGGTGGCAGCTTGCTAGGCAGAGGCTGCGTAAGCAGAGGCTGCATAAGCAGAGGCTGCGTAAGCAGAGGCTGCGTAAGCAGAGGCTGCATAAGCAGAGGCTGCGTACGCAGAGGCTGCGTAAGCAGAGGCCATGTTGTGGTATCCTTCCGGCAAAGCAAACACTACTTTTAAAATTTTAATGCGGACACGACGTCCGCTCTATATGAAAATCCAAATTAGACTCTTTGCTTAAAATTAAAACAAAATACTAGCCAGCTCGGTTGTGTTAGTAAAAAATGTTTCTCTCTTTTATTTTCTTGTCTTTCTTTTTTTTCTCAAACATGTTTTTTATATTTCAGTTCTTTTTCTCTTATTTTATTCCACATCTTTTTCTCTTTCTGTATTTTTTCTTTTTTTTAAACTCAAGTTTGTTCTTATTTTAATATAATTTCTTTTCTTTATGTTTTTCGTTTTAATTTTTGTTTTTCTCTTTTATTTTCTTTTTTCTTGTTTTCTTTTTTCAACATTTAGGGTTAGTTTGTAAGTAAGTTTTCGAATCGTTGGACATTGTTTTAGACCATCTTTGCCAATGTCATATCCTTTGAAGTGGTGAGGATTGCCTTCTTCTCGGATCAATTTCCAGCGAATGAACTAAAGTTGAATTCGGCTATCCTAAATTAGCTAGAAAATATCTAATACATATAGAGTAAGACGAATTAAATTCTCTAAAATGGAACGGAATTACTTTTACCTCGCGTCCAATATATCTTACATATTGGTTTGAGTCCTTAAGTAATGTGTTCTTTTGAATATGTATTCACACATTAGCCTGATCTATTTTTCATATTTCCACATTGTTTCGACTAAATTGATATAGCCGAAAAATGCGTTTAGACTCTTAGTGACAAATTGTGATACATGATATTTAATTAACATTTTAACTTTATTATTATAGTTTTAATAAAATTTTTTATTATTAACTCTACTAACTTAAGACCAATAATATTTACAATTTTTATTAATTTTGTACTTTTTTTTATTTTTTTTTTTTTATTTAAATTCTAGTCTTCTACTAATTTGTCTTCTTCGTTTTTTGACATGTATCGTCATGATGTAAATCATATTACTTAACTGCAAGTTGTTAAGATTTGTGAAATCCGATGCGAAATTTTGGTTAAAGGCAAAATCATGTCCGCTTGATTCTAATACGGATACAAAAATGTTATCATTTTTCAGATTAACCAGTTTTCCCTGGTATATTACTGGTGGAATTCTCTTCTTGTGCACTACTGTTTGCATGTCACCTGTGTCAACGTTGAGAACTTCATACACAATATTATCTTTAAGTAAGCTATTGTTGGCGTCTGTATCAACTAGCAGAATGAGTTGTTTACTTCTGGCCTCTTCGCAAGGCAACTCAATAAACACGTCATTCAAATTACGTGCTTATTCTGAAGCTCACCAGGTGACTCTAGACGTCGTCTTCTGAAAAGTCACTTTTTGGAAGACGTCGTATTCTAAAGTAGGGTGAGTCTACAGGTGACTCGGCCTTACGACGCGTTCACCTCAATTCGTAAGTGCTGACGCCAGCATTTGAAGGTTTGTGTACAGGATGATCTTTTTAGTGTTAGCAAAGAAAATTTTGCTATGGTAGCTATGTTGAATTAATAAAAATGTTTGTAGAAATTTCACCACCTTATTTAATTAGGTTTTTTGCGAAATCAGGAATATAAATGGAGCAAAAATAAAGAAAATACTCAGAAAATTATGCAAACAATAATTGTTTCGTTTTTTTTATTATATATGTCGCTTATATTGTACCGAAAAATATTTATATTATTTATTCTGTTGAAAATTTTGCAACGCTGAAATTTGTAAACAATATACAAATTGTGATCGCGTTACAAGGTTATTTTGTGAAAAACAAGTTTTTGGCAGTGAATTATGTTCTCAATAGCTGGATTTATGGTTGAGGAAGACGAAGGCGAAGCACCGAACAACCGTGCTCGAAATCGCCAGTTACGCGACGCCTCGGATATATTTGCTTTGCCGGAATTTGAGTAAGTTTTTTTTAGTTTAATTATGAAGCATTTTTTACTATTTCTATAAAAATAGATTCTCCACAAACTTCCGCATGAGCAAAGAGTGCTTCCGCCAAATTTTGGATGAAATTGCTCCTAGGATGAAAGCAACGCATTATGTGACAGCCATACCACCACAGCAAAAGTTTGCAGCATTCTTACGATTTCTGGCTTGTGGCAGCTATCAGAAATCAATTGCGAACTCCTGTTTTGCTGTTATGTCGCAAACAATGACATCCAGAGTGATTTCCGAATGTTTGGATATATTTGAAAATTACTTCTGCGAAAAGTGGATTACACTGAAAATGACGGATGAAGAGGAGCGTGTTTCGAAAACACATTTTTTTTCAAAATTTCAGTTTCCTGGAGTGATTGGCTGTGTAGATGGCACCCATATCAAAATATCTTCCCCCGTACAGCATCTAAAGCATTTGTACTATAACCGAAAAGGGTATTATAGTATAAACGCCATGGTGGTAATTTCCATATTTGCATTATAATTTATACCATATTATGTCTTCATACCAATTATTAATGAAATTTTAAATGTTGCAGGTATGTGATCAAAACTTGATCATACGCTACATTGACGCCACGCATCCTGGAGCCAACCACGATGCCTACGTTTGGAGGGTCAGTGGCGCTGCCGATTACTTCAAAGAAGCGTATAATGCTGGCAAAAGGAATACGTGGATATCAGGTAGTATACATTTTTATACAATCATTTACATTGAAATATTTTAAAATTTTCAAAAATTCCAGGTGATTCCGGTTATCAGTTGCTTCCGCACTTGATGACACCATTCAGAAGTCCATCAGAACAGCACCACTTAGTTTACAACGGAAAACATTGTAAAGTACGCAATGTTAACGAGAGATGTTTCGGCGTTCTTAAGAACAGATTCCGGTGCTTGCTTGAGGAGCTGATCTCCATTATGCACCTGAAAAGTGCACAAAAATTGTACATGCGTGTTGCGCTTTGCACAACGCATGCATTTTTTATAAAAATAATTGGCCTTTTGAAGGTGTTGAAACGAGTTTCGAGGAAAGTGCAGATACTGTTCATCATGCAGTTGCTGCAGATCCATTGTCACAAGTGGCTGCAGGTATCCGTGAGCAAATCGCGCGAAACATGGTATAAAGACAAAAGGAAAGACATAACAATCGGTCCTTTTCAGGACCACAATTTTTTCTACAAAGAGATAATTATTGTGTTTTATATATTTATATATATATATATATATATATATATATATATATATATATTATTTAATTCTAGCAAGGCTTCCGCCGCTTCCTTGCGCTTTTGGGCTTCCTTCTGCTTCAGCGTTCTCAAAATTTCTGCGGCGATGCCAGCGAATTCCTTTTGCGAGGCAGACATACTGGCTATATGGCCTTCCATGGCCGAAAGAATGTCCAAAAGCTTCTCATGTTGAGAAGTCTGAAAATTAATTTCACAAAATTTTGCAATCCTTAAGATTATTGAAATGTTACCTGTGTACGCGGCAAGGCCAGTTGCTCATTGTGAAAACTTGGTTTCCGGGCGCGAGTTCTCAACGGAACACCGTCTTCGACTGCGCTTCCTTCGCCTTCGTCTTCTGCAGCTGCGATCCTTTCTGCTGGATCTGTCAGCAGAAAGGCCAACTGCCCCTCTTCCTCCTCTGTCTCCAGCTCTTGGGCTAATATAATAATAATAAATGTTATTATTTAACTTAGGATAAAAAGAAAGTTTTTTACTTACTTTTTGCAGGTGACGCGCGCACTATCTTCACTGCTGGTTCATCAGGCGCTGCTTCCTGCGCGCGAGCACGTTTTGAAGCTGATGAGCTGGTTGAGCACACCTCAACAGGTGTGCTTGTTGGCACTTTGGTATTGCCAAAAGCAGCACCTGATGGAGCAGCTGCTTTGTCCAGATAGAGAATCCGCGCAACGGAATCCTCTAAGGGCGAAAGGTTGACTGCGAAGCTGGTGCCACCGCCTGTTGCTTTTAAATTGCTCTTCTCCTGCCCCAGCTTCTTTTTGGTGCGAACCTTTAAGTCCCTCCAAATCTACAATGCAATTTTGGAGCAGGTTAATTGGTGGCCGAACGCTACGATTGTATTGTTGTTTTTGGTGTTAAGAAAAAACTTGCTGGATACTTGTTAAGTAAAATTAAGTTTCAGATTTTTAGTGTAACTTGTTTGCATTTGTTTTCTAAGTGAAATGTAACAAATATTTATCTCAATACTTTATTTACTACAAATAACAAATGCAAACATATTACACTAAAAATCTGAAACTTAATTTTACTTAACAAGTATCCAGCAAGTTTTTTCTTAACACCAAAAACAACAAGAACAACAATACAATGGTAGCGTTCGGTAACGATTTAACGTTACTTATGTTGCAACAATTAAAATCCTCAATGACTTACTTTTTTCCATTCCTGGGTGCTCCTAACGGGAGGGCCATAGGAATTTAAATTCTCCCGGATCCGCTCCCACTCAATTCCAAATTTGAGCCGGCTTCCTCCAAAAACTGGAGCACCTCTGGCGAGCTCCGGAATGGCCTCCATTTCGCGAACCAACAGCTCAAATTGTGTTGAAGTGGTGAACTGAATGCTGTGTTTTAAGAATACATTAATTTTTAAATTTTTATTGTAAAATTTCATTCCCTTACCTTTTCCTGCTGGCAGTCATTAGATTTTTTTTTAATAATTTTACACAACATGTACAAGAATTTGCACATGAATATAACGGCACAAAGTACATATTTTCGAATTTCATTTCCGCTTTCACTTTTTTTAACACGTTTGCAAAATACGTATTGTATTTTTAAAAAGGAATGCTAAAATACCATACCATTTTTCATTAAAAACACAAATTTAAAAAATTGACATAAAAAATTAAAATAATATAAATAATAACTGATTTCTTTTTATATTAAAAATATCAGCAAAAATATATTAAAAAAAATTCACAAGAATAATAAAGTAAAATTTTGCATGTTTAGTAGGGGACGTCGCCTAAGACGGCACCTCAATTGGCGCCGTCTTAAAAAAGGCAAAACGCCGTGTACTGTTGTACTTTAGAATAGCGAGAGTCACCAGAAAGCTACGTAAGAGACGGCGACGTCTTCAGCTTTGAGACGGCGCCGTGCTTTAGAATAAGAAAAGGTGACAGACGTCGGTTTTAAGCGACGTCTTTGTGCAAAGGTGAGCTTCAGAATAAGCACGTTAGAATAGCGAGAGTCACCAGAAAGCTACGTAAGAGACGGCGACGTCTTCAGCTTTGAGACGGCGCCGTGCTTTAGAATAAGAAAAGGTGACAGACGTCGGTTTTAAGCGACGTCTTTGTGCAAAGGTGAGCTTCAGAATAAGCAAGTTAGAATAGCGAGAGTCACCAGAAAGCTACGTAAGAGACGGCGACGTCTTCAGCTTTGAGACGGCGCCGTGCTTTAGAGTAAGAAAAGGTGACAGACGTCGGTTTTAAGCGACGTCTTTGTGCAAAGGTGAGCTTCAGAATAAGCACGTTAGATTGCTCCCGGTTAGACACTTCTACCTCAATCTTTTTATTTTCATTATTTAAGTTATGAACATGAACACTCGCATTCACACCTTGATTTGGCAGCTCAGGAAAAGAAATTTTCTCTTTGGCCATCGTGTTTGTTATATTTCCCATCTTTCTAGCTTTCCTTAAATTTGCTGAAGTTGGCAACGTATCCATAATATCTTCAGACGTAGGACGTACTGTTGCTACTTCAGTTATTGAGGCTGGTAACGTATCCACAATCGCTTCCGATGTCGGACTTACAGTTACTCCTTCACTCGACGAAATTGGTAACGTATCGACAATCGTTTCCGACGTCGGACTTACAGTTACTGTTTCACTTGGTGAAGTTGGTAATGTATCCACAATCGTTTCCGATGTCTGACTTACTGTTATCACCTCATTTGGCCTTAAATTACTGTTGTTATTTGTATAGGGTTCCCAGATTACTGCCCTGTTCTTGGCCTTGCCAATTTCCCTGGCGATTGCCTTGGAGTTTTTCCCAATTCCTTCTAGCCTCGCAATCTGCCATCATATGTCCTGGTCGGTTACACCAATGACACACTATTCGGTTCGCTCTGTCCGATGTGTTCCCCGCACCCTGATTCCTTTGCATACTGTTTGAAGCATGCGAATTCGGGTTTTCGAACCTTCTCTGACTCTGCTGTTGCATCGGATGCCAATTCCGCTGTGGCTGGTTCCTTTGTGGCACTTCCACTCTTCGGTTCAACTGATCTCGGTAACCATTAAATGGCTCTCTCGTGGTGTTATTTGATCCGTGGTCTTCCATTCGATTACTCGAACGGTATTCATTTCTCGCGTTTGGTTGTATTTGGATGGTATTTCTGGGCTGTACATAAGTGGAATCTCCCAGCTCCCATACGGGATTCATACCCGCTATTCGCTTCCCTTGTGTACTTGGCCAACCCCCTTGGCTGAAGTGTGATCTGCTAACAACTTCATACAAATTTAACGCCAGATCTACCAGCTTCTCCAAATTTGTTTCCGAGGAACCTACCAGTCTCATCCTCACGGTAGGGTCCTGTAATCCTAATGTAAACGTCCTTGTTATCGAGGCAGCTACCTCTTCCCACAGAGCCTGATCCCCTGAACTCTTATAATGGTCCAATATATAGTCCTAGGCCTGAGTTCGTAAATCAATTAATCTTTCGGCGAATTCCCTGATACCTTCTCTCGGAGATTGAACAGTCATCTGTATCTCCGCCATCGCAGTGTCCAGTGATTTCAATGGCAGGTACGCTTGTTTTATTGCAGCGTATAGAGCTTCTATCGTGGTGGCTTCCCCCTCAATAGAGTATACGCACTACCGTGAAGCCTCTGTTTCACGCAAGCAATGAAATCTTCCATTTCTGCATTGCTGATGCCACTCTTCGCTAATTCCCACCCCTGTATGAACTTATAGACCTCCCCTCTCAAGTCGGGTGATCTCGTCCCTGAAAACAGAGGTACAAAACTGCTTGTTATTTTCGCGATTTCTGCTATACCCATCTTGGTTTGATCTGCCCCTGATTCTGCCCCTGATTCTGTAGTCTTCAAGAATACTATATACGTCGGTGGGTTTGTAATTTCTGTAGTCCAATTCGGTGTGTAGCCTTTTTCAAAAACGTGTTTATGTTTACTGATGCGAACATAGTCTCCTATGCGGAACTTTTAGCTTTCTAAATATTTTCAGATTGTTTTAGGCTGTATTTAATAGCAACTCACATCAATGGGAGCCAGATTTATTGTTTTATTCTTTTTCTTATTGTATTTGTCGATCAAATTTTTATAATTATCAATCCATCGATACGATCCATGGTAACTAAATTCCCTCCACATCATTTGTTTTAGTGTTCTATAGAAACGCTCAACAATTGACGCCTTCAAAACACTGTACGAAGAGTAATGGTTGACATGGAATTTCCTCATTAAATTTTTAAATTGTCGATTAAGGAATTCTTTACCATCATCGGTTTGTAAATTTCTGGGTATCCGACCCAAATTGAATACGGTTTCCATGGCTTTGGTGACATCAGCAGATGTTTTCGATTTTAAAGGCATAGCCCAGGCAAATTTTGAAAATGTATCTATTACGGTGAGAAGGAAGCGAAATCCGCTGTTATCTGTGGAATAGCTTCCCATTTCTACTATCAATCCATCGATACGATCCATGGTAACTAAATTCCCTCCACATCATTTGTTTTAGTGTTCTATAAAAACGCTCAACAATTGACGCCTTCAAAACACTGTACGAAGAGTAATGGTTGACATGGAATTTCCAGAGGTCGTCGATCCCTTTAGTAATTACACGTCTTCGCTTAAAATTTTTTCGAGCTTGAGTGTGTAGTTCATCTACTAAACCCCGCTTTTTACTCATTTTGGCTTTTTACTCATTTCTTTTAAAATTTTGTTCTCCAATGCGGCTACTGATTTGGGTTTTTGTGCTTGTTGAAATAGATAGCTTTCAATTCGTTCAATTTGTTCACTAATATATTTTGTGTAATCTTGAATATTACTGTCGACGTATTCTTTAGTGTCTTGAAGTTTTCTTTAGACTATTTCAATGTCACCTTCTATACTTTCCTTTAGTATTTGTCTTTCTTTTTTAAATTCTGTGGTAATTTGATTCATACAATTTTTCACAAAAGATTTTGTTGCAGCATCATTATTTTCAACAGGCTGACCAACACTTTTTAAACGCTTCCAGCGCAGATCTAAATGGTTATCATTATCCAAATTAAATCCCAACTCTTTGGAAAAATTTCTTTTTAATTTATTATTTGATGCTTCTCGCATGGAATGCCGACTGAACTTATCGACGCTCATTATCAATTAGGCTTACATTACGATGCTCTATTAATACAGCATATTTATACAATTATATTAGCTTCTCTCAACTCCTCAATGATGAAAATAATTTCATTGTTGTGATTGTTGTGTCCAGCTGACTACTGTGAGGATAATAAAAGTCGTAATCTATCAACTAATTCATTCGGATCATCCCAGTAAATGCAATTAGGTTTTTGCGGATTGACTCTCATCAAACCAGTTCCTTTTTTACGTTTATATGGTGTAGATGTCGATGAAGATTTATCACTAAATAATCCCTTTATGATGTTGATGTACTTGAAAGCCTTGGTTCATTTGCTCATTTTCATCGTAATTACGTTTGTGAGCACTAGTATTGTTTAAAATTGTTTTGTAAACTTGTAGATCTGCTTCGTTATAATTTGATGGTGTCTTGTGGAACAATAGCTGAAAGAGACCGGGTGTAAGGTTGAAAGAGGTGGGGGATGAAGTGTCAAACGGTTTGTCGGACATTAATATTTCGCCGTTTTGTATTTTGAAAGCACTGTTTCCAAATCTCCATTTATCATCTGTTCCTCTATGCAGTCCATATGCTGTATCCAGCTCATTTTGTTGTTCCAGTTCAGATATCTCCATGACTTGAGTTCATTTGTTTACATCTTCCTCTGTATCATTTATTTGAGAGAAAAAGGCTCCCTCTTCATTACTATTGGAAAGAGTCTCGCCTGTAAAATCGATCTCTTTCTTTGCTTTATGTGGTGTATTTGTTTTTAGTTTGAGTGGCATCTCATTATGCGTAAAATCAAGAGCATTCTTGTTATTTGTTGATGTTGTTGGTATTGTAGTTTTCGAACCAATTCCTTTAGAGGTTTTGTGATTGGCTTAAGTGTCTCTTCTATTTGATTTTCTACATCTGCTTTACTCAGTTTTAAGTTGCGAAATTTCTGTTTCAAAATACGTCTGGTTTTTACCAGGTTTTTAATATTTTTTCATTCATTATTAGCATCTGCTTAAACAGCTAACAGATCAGATCAGGTATATCAGCTATCAGATCAGGTGTATCAACTATCAGACCAGGTGTATCAGCTATCAGATCAGGTGCAACAGCTATCAGATCAGTTCAAAGGCTGTTTTCATACTAGTATGAAAGTATCGGGAATGCTTTTATTTATAGTTGGATGTAAATGCCAAACCTTTTCTATAACGCCCATCATCAATCGGGTCGTCTTTGCTGATTACCAGAAATCCATACTTGTCTTTCCAACACTCTCTACATATATTTAGAACTTTTTCAAAAGTCATGTCTGTTCCTACATGATCATTGATTATGTGCTTCATGTTCATCTCGTCTTGCTTAAACATAATAATCATGTTGGCATTATCGCGTACTAAATGCTTGGGGATGCGTGTATATGTTTGACATAAATAAAAGCAATCGATGCATTTGTGTCTGCCCATACAAGAGTATTCTCTAAAGTTATTTTGCTTCTCACAAGCAACATCATCGAATAACATTATTGAGTTGGTTTTTGCTTTATCTGGTTTGAGAACTTGTTCGTTGTCGGAAAATTTAAATAGTCTCATATTTTGAATTGGTTTCATTAATTGTTTTAAATATTCATATTTAGGTTGATACAACGACTGAGTATAAGTATATATTTGCAAAATTCAGTCCATTAGGACTTTCTATTAAACTCCGCATGACGTTGCTCTTTCCATAATTTGAAGGCCCGACAATAAGACATCTTATTGAATTCGGCAGCAGGGAGCCGTGTCGGGATTTCGATACGTTGTCAGTAACAGAATCCAGATTTCTTACAATAATATTTTTGTCTTGCTTAACGAAACGCATTTTAGCAATTAATATAAATATACAATAACCACACCTTTATATTAATTTTCATTCAGTACGAGTAGGTGAAAAGATATAAAATGGCTATAATTTACAAGAAACATATCAGTAATAATCAGTCAGTAACCGGAAGAGGTTTATTAAATGGTGTAATAAATTCTCTACCAATTCAACTTCATTTACCCCGTTATCAGTTTTGTGGACCAGGAACTAAACTAAACCAACGCTTGGCGTTGGAATAAAGGAATCAATCTCCTGGACGCCGCATGTAGAGAGCACGACATAGCTTATGATAAAACACGAGACTTGAATAAGCGCCACGAAGCACATAAAATATTAATTGAAAGGACGTGGCAAAGAGTAAAATCAAAAGACAGCAAATTGAGTGAGCGAATAAACGCACGATTAGTTACAAACGCAATGAAAGCTAAAGTAAAATTCGGTATGGGGAGCATGATGAGTAAAACTCTTAGGAAAATTAAGAGAAAAGTCAAAAAGAAATGTACCAAGAAAATATTCACTAAAGCAGTTAAAAGCGCTCTGAAAATTATTAAACAACGAAAACCCGAAAATATTCCCAGTGCTATAAAAATCGCGCACAAGGTTGTGAAAAATTCTTTCGGACGGAAGAAACCCACGATTGACATTCCACGCGTTATACCCGTTCCTAAGACAGGAGGGTTTCTACCATTAGTACCGATTTTAACTGCTCTGGGAGCTGTTGGAGGCTTAGCATCTGGAGGAGCTGCAATCGCAAAAGCAATTAATGAAAAAAAAGCCGCACGACAGCAATTGGAAAAAGCGAATCGTCATAATAAAACTATGGAAGCAATCGCTATGGGAAAAGGCTTATACTTGAAGCCATACATAAAAGGATTGGGTCTATATTATAGTCCGCAACCAAAAAACTTTTAAAGAATCTACCCAAGAGAGCCCTCACAGACGTCTACTTGATGAAACATGCAAAGAATCTACCGCATTTCAGAGGTATTTTTATGCGAGACAGTCTCCCGAAACGACCTCGTCAGCAAGTATGTGGAATCGTTAATCTGGATATATCAAAATGCCCTGGTACTCATTGGGTAGCGTATTACAAAGACAGGCACTGCAAAGAATATTCTGATAGTTTTGGAAACTGGCAACCACCGCATGAAATAATAAATTATTTGGGAGATGACGTAAATTACAACTACACCCAACACCAAGACAGGCACTGCAAAGAATATTCATACAACTGTGGTCATTTATGTCTAAAATTTCTTTATAATTTAACAAAATGAACAATAAATATAGTTTTGAAAAGTAATAGTATTGACTTTTTATTGAACTTTTAATATAAACATTATTTAAAATTTTTATATTCTATGTTGGATTTCTATGACGCTGAAGTTGATGATGAAGGTGAAGATGATGAGGAGGATGAGCTTTTCCATTCCTTATCCAACTTGAACGGGTTTTTCACCACTGTATACTGCAACTTCTTTGACCATGATTCTTTCATTTCGATGTCTTTCTTCTAATCCATTGTACTGCTCTTTGTTGTTGTTGTTGTTGTCTTTGTAATGAAAATTCCAAGATGCGACTAAAGCTTTTTGATGATTTTCACAACTATTAATACTTATTTTAACACATGATCGCTATAGCTATGATATATAAATACTGCATTTTAAGCTTTGGACATTTAGTCTCTGTGTAGTTTTGAATCGGTGTAGACAACTCGAAAAATTCACTAAATTATTCGTTTAAATAAATACAAAAAATAATAAGAATACAAAAATGAATCAACTCTACCAAGATGATTGCACGACTTCCTCATTTACTACTGTGAAGGACTTTAATGGAAAAAACTTTAATCAGAAAAATATTCTGTATGTCAAGGGCATGGAACCCCGCAGAATTTATACAATAAAAAATGTGCGCAGGACAAAAACCAAATATGGGGATCGAATCCTAATGGAGCTGGAAGATTGCGTAATTTTTCTGCCGCAGAAATTCAACGATATTTGTGATGCGACTATAGCAGAGTTCAACAACGGAAATTATTACATAATAAAACTGATGGAGGAAGATGGAGAAGATTTTCGATTGGAGGTTCAGGTCGACTTTCCCCAATCGCAACCCCTGCTCGAAATATATTATACAAATTGTCAAAAAAATTTTAATAAAAAAATAAAGAAATAATTTAATTTTACAAATATGTCGTCTTTTATTTATAGATTCTTGTATAAAATGTTATCAATTTATTTATTCTGGCAATAGTTAAATTTATAGTGAAGCAGATGCAGGTGTCTGATCCATCCACAGTTTCACTAGAAGCCTAGCAACATGTAGTATAATGACATACATATTTGGAGACAATCGCAAAGGCATCTTTGTATTTGATTAGATTTGTATAGCCTGTTAAAATGTAATCAAAATGCTCCTCCAGTATATTTTCCCTGTGAGTTACTAAAAACTCATGAACTCGAATTAAAAATGTTGTCATGTTTACGTGATTCATCTTGTTTAGTTCATAGTTTACTGTTGACTGATTTCTATTTGTTCTATTACATAATTTTATATAGTGAAAAACTGGCACGTTACTTACGGTCGTATACGGTATTTTACAAGAATTAATTAAGCTAATTCCAAGAATTAAGAAAACAATAAAATGTAAAATTTACGAGTGTATTCATTTTCATACTCCCAGCTGAACCCTTCATTTTCATACTCCCAGCTGAACCCTTCTAAAATAAAATAAAAAGAAGAAGAAGCATGTCAACAAAAAAACGAAATTGAAATAAAAAAAATCTGCATATGTTCTTCATCTGCATTCTTCGGAAATGTTTACATTACTTTAATTCCAGCAAATTCGAATCAAGCCGCAGTTCGGTCCGAAGCAATTAAATAAACAAGACGAAACACTCTGCCTCTGCTTAGGCAGCCCCACGCTCCAGATCATACATGCACGCGAAGCCACAGTTCGATCCGTTCACTTTATGTTTACATTAAATTTCACTGCGCTTCTGGGCCGGCCTCTCAAAAGCGAAGCAATTAAATAAACAACAACAACTACAACTCACTTCTGCTTACGCAGCCTCTGCTTAGCAAGCTGCCACCCGCGAGCGCATGCATTCCCACAGTCGCTTGACTCATAAAAATCCTACCCTCATCTATTCACACCTCAGCAATAAAAAAAATTTTAGTATGATATCCTACAACAACAATTCCAAAGGCAAGCATCTTGCCACTGTTGCTCTCCCCAATACTCACATACCACAAAGCACGTCTCTCCCCTCTCTCTCGCCCTTCTTCCCCACACTCTCCCCCATCAACCTACTGATCGTCTGTCCGTCCGCCAGCCGCCAGGGTTGCCACATTACAAAATCCCTCGGAAAAAAATTTCTGGAAAATTCCACGAAAACTCTCCAAATCCCAACAAAAAAATCCCCACAAAAAGTCCTCAAATCCCCACAAAAATACCCCCACGAAAATGTCATGTCAAAATTCCTCGATCTGGCAACTCCGTTTGCCACTCATATAGTCTTTCTCACTCCTACACACACTACGCCCACTGTCTCGCTCTTACATACACAGCGCCCCTTAGATGGAGCGCTCCATCGAAATACACAGGAGGAGCTATGTCCCAGAACCCGCATATTTATACTACTTAAGCAAATTAAGGGAACTAAGGCTTACAAGTACACCAACATCATAAAGGGATTATTGACGTTCACACCTCTTCACCATAAAAAAGGAACGGGTGTGATGAGTTTACACCCTCAAACACCTAATTATATTCATCAGAATGATACTAAGGCTATGCATATTGTAAAAGCACTAACCAATGATAAAGAATTGTTTTAAATTGTATTTTTTTTTAATTGTAGAACTATTAATTGTAGAACACGTAGTATAATGGCATCCATGTCGTAACTCAATTGTAAAGGTATTCTTATACTGGTTTAGTTTTAAATAGTTGGTTAAAATGTATTCAAAATGCTCCTCCAGTATATTTTCCCTGTGAGTTACTAAAAACTCATGAAGTCGTGTTAAAAATGTTGGTATATTTTCGTGATTCATGTTGTTTAGTTAATAGCTGATTGTTGACTGACTTCTGTTTATTGTTGATTGTTGACTGACTTCTATTTGTTCTATCACATAATTTTATAAAGTGAAAAACTCACACGTTACTTACGGTTGTATAACTTTTTCCAAGAATTATATAAGCTAATTCCAAGAATTAACAAATAAGATATAAAATTTATGTATGCACACTCATGCAATCCTAAATTGTGAAAAATAAATCTATGCATGTACACTCATGCATCCCTAAATTGTGTAAGATTTCATCACATTCTTGGGAAATGTTTACATTAATTTAATTCCTGACAAAATAAACAATAAATATACAATAGTTTTAATAAATAATAATGAGATACTTTATAAAAATTTTATTGGTTTGATACCTTATTTAATTATTTATATTAATACTTCCAAAGCCCATTTTGGAAAGTTGAAACCACTATAGTTATATTGAATCAATTTTTTTTCCAATAACTCAATATTCCTTATAATGGTTAAAGCTGTCCTCCGTGATGGCTGTTGTTGAAATTTATTGAGATGTGCTTTTATATTCTCTGTTAAGGTCACCATGTCATGCTTCCAGCACGTGTTTGTAGAGTAATAAATTATTTATAATAAATTATTTATATATATTATTTCCTCTGTATATTTAATAAATGCGGTATACATAATTGTTGTTGTTGTTACTATCGTTGTTTTTGTTATTGTTGCTGTTACCGTTGGTGGTGGCGTATATTCTGCTGTTATTGTTCTTATTTTTGGCGGAGATGTTGTTCTTCTTATTGTTGGTGGCGATCAGTAAAGTGCTATTAAAACATTAAATACAATTCAATTTCACCAAAATTCGAATCAAGCTATATATATTCGATCTCAAGCAATTAAATAAAACAAGAATAACACCACTACCTCTGCTTACGCAGCCCACGCTCCAGATCATGCATGTCCACCAAACCGCCTCTGCATAGGCAGCCACTGCCTAGGCTGCCGCTATTCGCGTCCGCACTCGTTCCCACAGCTCTGTATCCTACATAGAAATATTAAAACTGCAACAACCGCAACAGCATACTTCCTATATTTCCTAAAATAACTCCACTGACCAACCGACTAACCCTATGCGTCACAAGGTAGAGTTCGCCTTCTCTCATAATCAAAAAACGAACAAAATAAAAGTCACACGCTAACACTTACTCTACATATCCCTTTCCCTATCCTACCCTCATCCAATTACAACATTTCACTGAAAACTTTAGTATGTAATAAATTTTGAAAAATGTTTATACTAATTTGTTAGACCGCCTGTTTCGGTATTTAAAAAAAAAGATATTCTTTGACAAGTCATAAAATAAAATCATCGACCTCTCTGCGGTATTTAAAATACTTTCCAGCTAAAACAGAGGTGTCAAATTTTCCTCAAACATCTCTCTGCGTCAACTGCATTCGTGCCAAGATACGGAGCACGCAGGTACTTAACATTTTATTACACTTCCCACTAACAACACAACCTCAGTTCCCACAGCTCTGTATCCGATATACAAATATTAAATTTCTTAAAATAACAACTCCGCGCTTCAGAACGTGGATGAGAGCCACAGCTTGAACCGCTCCCTTAATGTTTACATTAAGTTTTACTATACTTCTGGGGCAGCGTCTTAAAAACGAAGCAATTAAATAAACAACAACTACAACACTACTTCTGCTTACACAGCTTCTGCTTAAGCAGCCTCTGCTTAGCAAACTGTCACCCGCGAGCACACACATTTCCTCAGCTCTGTATCCTACATACAAACATTACACCTACAACAATAGCTACAACAACATACTTCCTAAATTTCCTAAAAATAACTCCACTCACCAACCCTATGTGAGACAAAAGCCACAGTTCGCCTTCTCCAATAAATAAAACAACAAAACAAAAGTCATACGCTGACACTCACTCTTGCTACTTATGATCTCCCAGTACTCACATACCATATCGCCTACCGACCGTTGTCCGATCGACCGACTGATCCTCTGTCCGTCCGTCCCTCCGTCTGTCCGTTCGTCAGCCGCTAGCCGCCAACTTCCAACCTTCAATCCTCTTTCTCTCTCTTACATACACTACGCCCACCGTCTCACTCTTACACACACAATCACATTTGGCAGAGGCTCCGACGAAATACTCAGGAGGAGCTATGGATTAGAAACGCCATATTCCTACTACTCTAAATCGATTCACGAGGTGACGCTGAGGATGAATATATATACTTTTCTATATCTATCTCGTCTCCTTCTCTGCGTTACAAACGGAAGAACAGAGAGAATATACCCTACTCTCTTCGAGTGTAGGATATAAAAAGGAGATAAGTTATAAATAAAACAGTAAGATTTTTATGATTTCTTGTACTTCTTTTCAGATTCGTAATGTATATTCGATAATCTCTTTCATTTTCGAGCATCCTTAATCTTTCATCCTTTTGTATCCTGATACAGTTGTTTACCCTTAAATACAGTACAGTTTGTCCTTAAATACAGTTCTTGTTTTTTTAGTTTTATGTCAGCCTTTGTTTTCCCCTCTTCCAATTTTAATTTTCTTTCATTTAATATCAAATGCTTCTCATGTGTTCCCTTCTCATATGTGTAGTAGACGATGACTTCGGAGCGAACTTTTTAATATTTTCGGCAAACTCCATCGCTTTTTTTCGAAATGGCTGAAGGTGAAATTTACCCCATACTCTTGGACTCCTCTCCCGATTGTGGCACTGGTGAAGACATTCTATATTTTCGACACTTTCTATATTTGCGCATACTTTGTCTTGTGGCAAAGCTCCCTCAACATCCACAGCTTCCATTGATACCGAATCTCAGTGTCAATCACCGCAAATATAGTCGGTCCACGAGTTTCGCTAAAAATTTCACTTACTGTGTAGTCAGGGCACATTTGCGAAACTTTGCCAGAAATTAAAAGTTATTTGAGGTAATTCACATCATTTAATAAACACTGCGGTTACTCTCGACACTGGAAATCCCCGTATCGTTTTCAAGGAGTCCAGCACACTTAGACTTGCGCCAATCAGTGGCCTTTTTAAAAGAAGATTTGAAATGCCTCACTTTCCACATAACTAAATCCCATGGAGCGTCAATTTGCGTCTTTTCAATAAACTTTTTGTAAAATATTTGTGCTTTTGATGCCTATAAAAATTAAATGTCAATATTAGAAAGTTTTTTGTACCAAAACTTTTAACGCCATACTTCTTGTTAGCAATTAAGTTCAGCCGCTCTAAACAGGAGCACCCGCTTATGAAAAGTGCTAGCCGCTGTAAAAGTTACAAATATTGTCATTACCTCTTCTTGGGCTTCCTGCAGATAGCTTAATACGAGATTTATTTCTTTATCAGTCCATTTCTTGTTGGGCCTCCCCTTTTTATTTTTTTTTTTTTTAATTTTTATTGATTCCATTCCATTTTTAAGTTTTATTAGCTATTTTTCATGAAAAAATAACAGCGGTTTGAGCTGTAATTTCAGTGTTGCATATGCATAGGAAATATATGCAATAGGTTTTAAGTGTTGCATTTTTGCAAAAGCGTAGCAAATTCAATTCCATAGTGGAGTTCACGATCCATATGGTCTGGCATGAGTGCATTTGCAAATTATTGGTGAATATTATTTGCACCACACTAACAAAATACACAGATTTGCCTTGCTACGTTCTTGCTAGAATGCCACACCGAAAACCTGTAGCTTATAATTGCTATGCATATGCAATACTGGGTTTCAAGCTCAATCAGCTGTGAAAAAATGCAAACAATTTGCAAAGAGATTAAATTTGGACAATTTTGTACGGAGAAAGAAATCAAGGTGAATTTGAATTATTTCTCACAAACTGATTTTTTGCTTTCTTTAATAAATCAGCTGTGTATTAGTTTTTCCACAAGTGTTGCAGAATAAACCAAAGAAAAGTAGATCACAATTGATAGCTAATATTCGCAATTACATAATATTGTAATCTGGTGCAAATAAGATCGTGAACTGCCCTCAATAATTTTTTTAGTGTGGTGAAATAATTTGCAATAACATTTGCAAATACACTTATGCAAGACCATTTGCACCAGATTGAGACTGCATTATTATTATTTGAGAGTTTTACAAATTTGTGGTCGGTTAGAGTTGATTTTCCCATCCGCAAGTTAATTCTTGTAGCGTCTTCAATTACACTGAATGGCGTTACTAATTACACTTTCACGAGGTTTTTTTGTTTTCTAAGAGATTAGTATTAATATCTCCCATAACTATTATATCATCTCCAATGTTTAAATATTGTGTTTGTTTATTCAGTTCCTCAATAAAAGCCTGGTGGCTTGTAATCGCTATAATATGCTTGCTAATGTTCTTCTCATTAACCTGTAACTGGCAAAACTGAAATAATGAAAACAAACAAGTAATTAATTTTTTTTTCTTAGCTAATTACAGGCTATAGGAAGAGGATTCGATATCCATTAGTCAATTTTTCGTCTGGTTAAGCCGTTAGATAAGAAATGAGAAAGGCTGCCTCGGGGCATCTATTCCGGTTAAAGTGAAAAAAAACGAAATAATTTTCTTATGTGCATTGGATTTATTAATCGCAATTTATTGAATCATATATATTTTTTAGGAGAACAAAATTATGTAGTTGATGATTTTCTATGATGGTAATTATAAAAACAGTTTTTTGTGTTCGAGCAGCATAGATTCAGTCCGCATTTTTGGCAGAAACACTGTGTTTCGGACGATTTGCAAAGCCTGTACTTTTTTTACTCACCCTTTTTACTTAGCCGGACTGGAAAGTGGTCGAAGCTATAGTCGTTTGTTGAGAACTCGCTTGCGTTCTGCTCGCTTGTCGACCAACAGAACGTTTCTCCTTATACGCAACAAGACCAGCCGCAATTTGCTCGCGAAATTCAGGTAACTGTAATAAGGGTTCTTCAGCTGCATCATAATTGGAATCATCGCACTTCTCGGAATGTATGCGCCGGTACAAAATGTATGCATTTGCTGAAGTCATATCGTTAAATGATAAAAAATTCGCATCATTGGGTTTCGAGTGTTCGTTCGAATATGGTAACGACCTATAAGACCATCCATTAAGTGGACATCTCCCATGTGACTATTGTATTCCCGTATGATATGCGGGCAGTCAACTTCGACGTATTGTTTCCGTTTTCTATCATATCGTAAACTTTCACTACCTGAGTATTGGGATTGGCTCGTACAAAGGTATCAATGCCGACATAAGTGGAAGCTAATCGTACGGCTTTGTTGTCTTTCCACAAAACTGTATTTACATCAACACCGTACGGCGAAGCCAAATATTGAACTGAAAAACCTCGTTCCTTACTCTTTATATCCTTGTCTGAAGAAAGCTTTCAGTTGGAAATTTTGTTGGCTCTTATTGTTCCCAAAGTATTCCTCTCGCTCTCAAATATACCAATAAAGTTAAGGAGGATAAAAATTGTCAAAGAAAAGAAAAGTTATATACTAAACGGCTTGCCTGATTGCGGTCAAAAGTGCTTTTACTACTTTGTTCGCGCCAAAAAAAGTATCAGCTGTGGAATGCTTGATCATTTAAGGATAGCTGCCTCAAGGCGGTCTTAGCAGTTAGAGGGTTAACATATATAGTTTCGTATGATATTACTTTTAAATATGCGGTGTAAACTGTCACTACTCTCTTTCCCCCTTCCCCATAACCTGTCATACCTTCGGAACCAACAAATGCTGTGCATGGATAGGGGCATCCCCTGAGCTGGGTTTCATCTGTCATAAAAATATATATTTAAACATAAACAGCAGTAATTAGCATTTTCTAGTTCACCTGGATCGATATTATTGAGACCTAGAATTGTTAGAAAATTTAAGTGTAATAACAATTCCTCATTTGCAAATTTAATGTTGCATTCATTGCATTCGAATGCTTGCTTTTCATCATGTTTGTTTAAAGCATGGCGCTTAAGGTTGCAATTTTTGGTGAATGTCCACACTTACAGAAAAACACCGCACTTATAGCAAAACGAACCCTTCCATTTTTAAAATGTTTAACCGAAGATGTCGTTATTAATGATGATAATGATAATAATAATATTAATTAAGTGTACTTCAATGCACTGAAAAATGAATTTGAGTGCACTTTGTAAAAATCTTTTTGTTTTAGTTTTTCATTTTAATGTACTCTTTGTAAATGTTTTGGGTTTTATTTTTACACTTTAATGCGTTTTTGCCCACTCAATTTGTATAATTAACTTTTGAACAGAATCAGACGATAAAGGAAGTTCGGTTATAACTTGTTGCTCCTTTTATACATCTCTGTGGTAGCGAGTCACCTCTCTTAAATAAAAACATCGCAGCAATAACAATAGTATACAAAACGCGTTCCACACAAAAACTAATTCTAGGAAATTAATGACTGTACTAATTCTGTGAATTCCTTAACAAAATGCACACACACACATATCTCATGCAAGTCAAACGACAGATCAATCTTTGCATGCAAAACCGCAGTTCGAACCCACGCAATAAGCAACAACAACAACAAGGCGAACTTAAAATTTCTTAAGAAAACATTTCCACGCTTCAGACCATGCATGCAAAGCTACTTATTGTTTATATGAAAAATAAAAAATATAAATAATGTTTTTTATATATTATATTGTTTATATAAAAAAAATAAAAAAAAATAAAAGATTAGAAATGCCATATATTGTATATACTACTCGCCTGAGATATTGAGGCATAATTCTATTCCGGAAAAAATGGCCTCTCATCATACAAAAGTTGTCAATATCTCATAAACGGTGCAAAATATTAATACGTGATTTTATCCTGGGGTACCTAGAGGCATTAGCAAAATGTTTGCCGAAAATGGGCGTAGTCCGCCTACTTTTGGCAATACAAAAGTTGTCAACTGGCGAAATTATTAGTTCTTTAGCTACTCTGGTGTAGGGTGCTTAGACTTCGGCCTGGCCGAAGACAACACTTTTATTTATTTTTAATTTCGAATTTTTATTAGAACTATTGTCAAAGGAAATTATTATTATTATATTATAGTTATTATTATTATTATTATCATTATTATTATTATTATTATTATTATTGTCGTCACCATTAAGTTGGTCGTACAGGTCCAGTTGAGCATCGCTCCTGGTTAGCGCCTGTCCTGGCTCTGAACACTGACTCCCATAAGGAGCAGTGTCAACCCTTGCGTGGCCTCCCTGCTTGCATAGATAACCACGGGGACATCCAAAGGGCGACTGTACAACGAGCGGAGATAGCGGCTTCAAGCGGGGACCCATATAGAATGAACACAACGAGTAAACTTAAGTCTAATAACAGAGAAAGTGAGGGAGGGCGAGCTAGCTTAGCGGCACAGCCAGTATTAAGTGTGATAAACACGAACCGGGAGCGAGGGAAGAGTTGCAGAGACGAGGGGACTTTGCTGGAAATAGAGAGCTTCAATAGCACTGAATTGCAGCCCTTCCGGCGAAGCTCGCTAGTTGCACGCTCACCACCGCAGAAGGGAAATACCTTGGATCTCATCACTTGGTCAAACAGCGATAAGAGTCAGCAGAAACTAGAAACGGAAGGTGAAAAGCAGGTACATGTTCCAGACGGCTCACAACCTGCAAAATCCGTAGAGTCGGCAACAGATTCAGGAGCTAGAAATGAGGCCAGAACGGAAGATACACCTCAACAGCAGATACATCACAACAACAGCGGAAATGATGCGACGTGTGCGACTAAAAAATCACCGCGACATGAGTTCATTTTGAAAATGCGCCAGGAGGAAGAGGACGCGACAACAAAGTGCCGACAAATCCTACGCAAAATGAAAGCTGCTGTAAAAAAACAAAAGAATACTAGTATGGAGGTTAAGAACGGTATCTCTGAGCTAGAAGAGTTAATCGACGTAATAGAGTCGTGTAGAAAAACCTGGAAAAAGACGGAAGGCGACATTAGACGGGTAGCTCCGGAAAAACCAGGCCTCAAGAACGGAAGTGACGCAGAAACTCCTACATCGTCCAGAGCGAAGAGAGTTGCATCAAGTCCTGTGAAAGCAGCGGCAGAGAAAAAACTCCGGAGCAAAGAGCCCGAGAAGTGGGAGACAATTATCAACAAAAAAAGCTCCCGAGCTCAAAGAGAGAGTAATACAAAAACAACGAACAAAGACGCAACGTCAAAAGAAAAAACAGAGAACCTAGACAACTTTCGACCCAAAAACAGAGGAGAGAATAGGGAGAAGTTGAAGAGCCGGGCACCAAAAGCGAAAGCAGACGCGGTTATTATTAAACCAGCTGAGGGCTGCACTTATGCAGAAGTTCTAAAAAGCCTGCGAAACAACGCTCAGCTAGAAGCTTCAGCAAATGTGCGATGTATTCGCAAAACAAAAACAGGAGCCTTACTAATGGAACTCGACAAGGGAGAGGAGGTCAGGCCCGAGCTTTACGAGAAGCTAAAGGAAACGCTGAAAGAGTCTGCTGAAGTTATCAGCGTTAAGCCTACAGTTACAGTAGAGATTCGGGATCTTGATGCACTCACCGTCGACAGGGAGGTTATTAAGGCAGTCAAGGAACTTCTTCCAAACGAAGAAGAACAACTGACGGTTTCCATCACTAAACCAAATAGTAGAGAACAGGTACGGGCTTACGTAACTCTGTCGCAAAAAAGTTCGGAAATACTCCTAAAAGCCGGAAATATAAAAATAGGCTGGATAAGAGCCAAAATGCGAGTACACATCAGAGCCAAGAGATGCTACAGGTGCTTTGGAATCGGACATCAGCAATGGGATTGCAAAGGGCCAGACAGGAAAGGGAAAGGCCTCTGCATTCGATGCGGGGAACCCGGGCATAAAATGAAGAACTGCATCAAGACTCCGAGTTGCTGCCTATGCACCGAGGCAGGGTACAGCCCGGTGGATCACCTCCCGGGATCTGGCAAATGCGCGACAGCTAAAAACGTTGCTGACAGAAGGAAATGAAAATTCTCCAAGCAAACATGCACAGGAGCAAAACAGCGGACTCACTAATGGCTCAACTCGTTATGGAGAAAGAAGCTGACGCCGTAATAATAAGCGAGCAGTACAGGAAAATAGACAACGGTACCTGGGTGGAAGACGAGACCGGCACGGCGGCAATTTGGCTACCCCCATCCAGACTTCCTTTTACAACGAGCCAAGGATCTGGAAACAGTTATGCTTGGGTTAAGGGTCATCACTTTACACTAATGAGCTGTTACTTGACGCCTAGTGACAACATAGAAGAATTTCAAAAAAAGTTAAATACGATTGAAGACAAAGCTTCGGAAATCGGAGGAGCTCTGATAATTGCGGGGGACTTCAACGCCAGAGCTTCAGAATGGGGTATGCCCGTAACCGATTCACGCGGTAGAAGAATACTGGACATGGCAGCTAGACTTGGGCTTGCGATAGCCAACATAGGAGCCACTCCAACTTTCAGAAGGCCTGGATGCGAAGGCACCATCCCAGATATAACTCTGGTATCGGACAGTATAGCTGGATCACTTACAAACTGGAGCGTGATTGAGGACTACACTGGTAGCGACCATCAGTACATATGGTACAGAGTCGAACGGACAACTAGACACTCTCCAGAAAGCACACGACAAAGTACCCGCAAATGGAATGTGTCAAGGCTAGACACCACTCTGCTACTTGTCACCCTAGACCACGCAAACAATTGTAGAAATTATGGAGGTAACGCTAACTGCCAAAACGAAAGCGAACAGGTTATGCACGACATCAGGAAGGCATGTGATGCAGCTATGCCAAAACTAGGAAGAAACCCAAAAAGGAAAGCCGTATATTGGTGGACCCGAGAAATAGCAGAGCTCAGAAGAAATTGTCTACAGAAGAGACGCAAATTTACCAGAACTAGAAGCAGAGGGCCAGCCACAAACGAAGAAGTCGAATACAAAGCTGCTAAGAAAGAGCTTAAGTCTGCTATTGCACGCAGCAAAAAGAGGAAATGGGAAGAGCTTCGAAGCGACGTAAACACCAACCCATGGGGCATGGGGTATAAGATTGTGATGAAGAAGTTAGGGGCAAAACCAGCGCCGCCCTCTCTTGACAGCGAAAAAATGGAAGAGATAGTGAACACACTCTTTCCGACACAAGAGACGCCCTTGTACAGAGAGGAGTCACATAGAGGAGAAACACCCCAACTTTTCACCGAGGAAGAGCTTAGAAGAGCCGCAAACACTTTGAAGAAGAATAAAGCTCCAGGGCCAGATGGGATCCCGTCCGAAGTACTCAAAGTCATGGCGAACGAACGCCCCCAAACTCTGCTAAGAATGTATAACGCCTGCCTGGTAGAAGGCACATTTCCAACACCATGGAAACGGCAACAACTGATATTGATTGACAAAGGCAAAGGAAACCGACAGAGCGCGGAAGCATACCGCCCATTGTGTTTACTAGATACGGCTGGAAAGCTGCTGGAAAGACTGATCAAACCAAGACTAACTGCCGCGATTGACGAGGCTGGCGGCCTGTCGACCAGACAATACGGTTTCAGACCAGGCAGATCTACATTGGGAGCCATACAAGATGTCATAGACAGTGTTGAGGCCACGCGTAGAGAAAACCCGTACTCCAGACACCTGGTTTTACTAGTAACGCTAGATGTGAGAAATGCATTCAACAGCGTCAATTGGACTGACATCATAAATACCTTAAAAAATAGATTCAAGATACCCCAGTACTTGATGAGAATGGTCCGGAGTTATTTCCAGGACCGCGTGCTCCTATATGACACCACTGACGGACCAAGAAGGAAACAAATAACTTCAGGCGCGGCGCAAGGGTCAATACTAGGACCTGACTTGTGGAACGTCAATTATAACGGAATCCTCGAGATCGGCATGCCCGATGACACCCACCTGGTGGCATATGCTGACGATATTGCAGCAGTTATAACCGCCCGCAATACGGAAGATCTACAGCGCAAGTTAAACCAGGTTATGAGGCGGACGAAGTCGTGGCTAGACGTGCATGGGCTGAAGCTAGCTACAGAGAAAACAGAAATACTCCTTCTAACAAGGCGTCATATCCCCCTCGAGATCGAGATGCAAGTTTTTGGGACACCGATCATCACACAGAGAGTAGTGAAGTATCTAGGAGTGAGACTGGACTCCAAGCTGAACTACTGGGAGCAAATAAAGCACGCGATGAAGAAAGCCGGACAAGCAACAGCCTCCCTCAGTAGATTGATGGCAAATGTAGGCGGCCCAAAACAAAGTAAGAGAAACCTCCTAATGGCAACCACGAACACAATTTTGCTACACGGTTGTGAGCTATGGGCAGACGCACTAAATGCGGAATGTCGTAGAAAGTTGCTGTCTTCAGTACAAAGGACGGCATCACTTAGGGTAACCTCAGCGTATCGGACAGTCTCCGAGGCAGCAGTATCCGTTATTAGCGGAAATATTCCTATCGATCTCCTAGCAGAAGAGCGAAAGGAACGATGGCACGCAAGTGGGATAAGTAATCAAAAAGAACTTAGAAAACAGACATATCAGAAATGGCAACACAGGTGGAATGCCGAGTATCGAGGCAGATGGACTAGAAAGCTGATTCCACAGATCGAAGCATACACGAATAGAAGCTTTGGGGAAGTGAACTATTATCTCACTCAAATGCTATCAGGGCACGGGTATTTCAGCAGATACCTCTATGTAATCGGCAAGTCGGCGGAGCCCCACTGTATTTACGGAGATGCAGACGAAGATGATGCAGAACACACCATGTTTAAGTGCACAAGATGGCATGCAGAACGTGCTAGAATCGAACAAAGCATCGGCTCCATATCACCGGAGAACATTGTGGAAAAAATGCTAAGAAGCGAAGAAACTTGGCAAGTCATAGCTAGATATGCGGAAGAGATCCTCAGAAAGAAAAAAAGGGACCTCGAAGAAAGAGAAACAGCAAATGTCGAGTAGACATGCAACATAGGAGTAACTATTGCATATGCAATGACAAAATTGACGGACCTGGACGCAGGAGAGTAGAATAGTCCTATAGGACCTCTTGGGTCTCTACCTTGACGTAATGCAAAAGCGGTTCCGGGGTAGAGAGAGATCCCAAGTGACGAGGTGGGTTTTTTAGTGGCTACACCACATACGTAACGGCGACGGTCGTTACATGATACGAAGGTATTTTTCCCAACCTCGCCCGTCAAAAAAAAAAAAAAAAAAAAAAAAAAAAATTATTATTATTATTATTATTATTATTATTATTATTATTATTATTATTATTATTATTATTATTATTATTATTATTATTATTATTATTATTGTTATTATTATTATTATTATTATTATTATTATTATTATTATTATTATTATTATTATTATTATTATTATTATTATTATTGTTATTACCTATTATTATATTATTTATTGTTATATATTATTGAGGAATCTGCTTCTTTCTTCTAGGATGCTGCTTGAGGAAACACAATTCTATGACTGCTCAACCACCGTTTATTTTCCCGATATAAATGCGGCGTATTTTAGTTCTCTTCTGGACTTCTTGTATTCTGGACAAACGTGCATAACATCAAATGATGTCAATTACTTACATGATTTGCTTCTTCTTCTGCAGATAAAGTCGGACAGCTGGAAAACTTCTGATAGTAATACTTTCAAAATTAATAAGAACACTTGCGATGTAATATTGGCATGCGATAGCAATATAAAAAGTTTTAATAATTTGATTAAAACTGATTCCATGACAAAGAAAAATTTAAGAGAACTTGATAATTTTAATAATAAATTATACAATACCATAAAACGTGAAAATATATTAAATGAAAAATGCAAAGCCGTTGAGAGGTTCAATGAAGAAAAAATTATAAAATATAGAAACGATGAACTTGATCTAAAGGGAAACGAAACCACTGCGGGGAAGAGAAATGATAAAGAAGACGTAGTAATTAAAATTAATAAAAATATAATAGACAAAAGAGAAAGCTTTAGAAGGCTTTCGGGAAATCCAGTAAACCTTTCTCTAGGAACAAAGCATGCTAACGATGACCAAATTTCTCACAGCTCTAAAACTGTCACGAATGAAGAAATCTTTGCAAAAATATCACAAAGCGTTCAAGAAAATTTAAAAAAGACGAAATGCTTGCTTTCTGATTCTGAAGAAGAAATAATCAGTAGTTTACCTGAACAAGAAGTTTTAAATAAATCTCCTGAAACTTATGTCGTTACCCCACACAGAAAACGAAGAGCAGGGTTCCATACCTTAGTATCCGAAAATGAACCATTTCTCAAATACAATCAGAATAGGCACGAAGAACCACATGCAATTAAATCTACACAAGCCAATATTGGTGTATATACGTCTGCAGTAAATTTGACATCGCCGGCATATGAGGATCATAAAGAGCAAGTACACAAATTAATGGAAAGCCATATATCAAAACAAGAAGGTCTTCAATTAAATTCAGAACTGGTGTATCACTGGCAACCGAATTGTGACCAAACTGTCTCAACATTGCAAACTGGGCTAGATATGCCTATTTTATCATTATCTTTAGATTCTAGCCTAAATGATAGAGATTCCGTTAATATCACAAATAAAAGTCCTAACAGTAACACCTTACGTGAGTATCGATGCGAATATTGTGGAAAGAAATTCGGAATGTCATGGAACCTAAAAACTCATCTTCGTGTTCACACTGGCGAGAAGCCGTTTGCATGCCGACTTTGCGTGGCGATGTTTAAACAGAAAGCACATCTACTTAAGCACCTATGCTCTGTCCACCGTAATGTTATAACTACGAAAACAGGACCAGATTCTGTTTGGACTTATAGTTGCTGTTTTTGTTCTATGTATTTTGAATCCGTGCAGGAACTTATCCGTCATTTATCAGGTCATCATAACAATTTATTGTTAACTAAAAATCTACGGGAATAGTATAAAAGATAACAAAAACTATAAGTTTTAAGAATGCAATACAAATAAACGAGGTTACCTGATTATAAAAGACCCTTTAATTCAAACAAACTCAAATAGTCTTGAAAATATGTATAGAAAAAATAAAAGAAACACTAAATTTTTGTTATTTCTTAAACAACACACCTACTCTAGCCAGAGTCTCCACAGTGTGCAACGTCTTTTGGAAATTACTTTTAGAAATTCTACTTATTTGTACCTGCCTATCCGCACTCTAAATTGTAATCTAACATAAAATATCATCGCATCATCTTCGTGCCCAATAATTTTTAGCGGTGGTTAGAAGGGATGGAGCGACCTCGGTGCTATATTGTTAGCTCCTGAAAACACCTGCATAGAGTTCTAGGCCAACTTTTTTTTTGCTGTCGTATTCCAATGGCGACACGCTTTTCTGTTGCTTTCTTCGTAATGTTCCGTTGGGTGAAGTAAAAAAGCCCTAAAAAAACCTGCTTATCTAGACAAAGTACAATATATAGTGTTGCTCTGTCCAGTTCTGTTCTTTAATTCTTATATATATAATAAATCCGCAGAAACTTTTCTTCTACAAAAAAATATGTTAAAAAAAATGTAATATTTATTTTGAAATTATTTTGAAACAGCTAGTAACAATGCTTACAACTCAAAATGCCGCATAGCAACGACCACCTAGCAATAGCGGGAAGCATCGCAGTAGCTAGAAACAATGGCCACAACGGTTCTTCGAACAAGCACGCCATATTCGTATTATACAATTCTTCATGGCCTTGGCCACATCTGTCTTCTCGAAGCGGGTTCTTAAAGCTGGCTTCTTGAAGAAAGCTTGGCTACACCTAGTTTCTTCTTTGATGTTAAAATTCATATACGCGTGATTCCTAAATGTGTGTGAGTGAAATTTACTGAATTTCCGAATGTTCGCCAGAGTTGCCGTAATTATATTGCATGATCATTAGCACGTAAATAAAACATAGGATTTTAAAAAATCCCATTTTTATACTCTACACCCTAAGTAGACCCGAAGAGAGTAGTAGTACGTTTATATTGAAATCGAATGAGAATATTGAATCAGTCATTCGCAAACCGTTTACATAGCCTTTCTAATTCGTTTTTACAGAACCATCAGCTGTTCTGAAAAATCGATTGAAAATAATTTACAACATAGTCAAATAATTTATTGATTGCGAAAAATGGAAGAATTAACAAAAACAGCATTATTAATTTCAACTATGCAAACAGAAAGTCTTGCAACAATTTGTAACGCCGATTTTATACATTTGTATACATTTAAATTGGAATTCACTATTCATTACAAATAACGTTTCCTTTACGTTAATGTGGGTTGTCCCCACACTTGTAAAACGTGTAAAACAGCTGATTGCAATTATTTGCCTTCCATTTCCACTGTTTTTGTTTTGGGAATTTTTTGATCCCAGCTATAGGGTGTTTCAAAATCTTTACTTTGTTCTCATTAGATTCTCATTCAAAACGAATGAGATGGATTCTCATTTATCAAATCGTATGGAAATTATTCTCATTCGCGAAATCTGACGCGAATGAGTCATTCGAGATCGATGTAAACGTAGTATAGGGTATATTCAATTTGTTCTTCCGTTTGTAACGCAGAGAAGGAGACGAGACAGATATAGAAAAGTATATATATTCTTGCTCAGCGTCACCTCGTCAATCGATTTAGCCCTGTCCGTCCGTCTGTCTGTCTGTCTGTGTGTCTGTCTGTTGAAATCACGATTACGAGAGAACGAAAAGATATATCGCGATTAAATTTGGCACAAATATTCCTTGTTATGTAGAGCTGTTTGGGATTGAAAATGAGCGAGATCGGTCAACAGCCACGCCTACTTTACGTACGGAATGTAAAGGCACCTCGTTTCAAAAAATGTTATAATCTGAATATATCATAAACCGTGTGGGATATTAAGGTATAATTTTATTCCGAAATATATAGCGTCATTACTAAAACGTTTGAAAAATGGGCGTACCACGCCCACTGATAACAAAGTTGGCAATATCTAATGAACGGTATAAGATACTGATATGTATAATAATTTTATCAGGATAGGATATATAGGGAAGCTTTTCCACTAAACTTGCCAAAAATGGGCGTGCCACTCCCACTCATACAAAAGTTATCAATATCTTGTAAACGGTATAAGATACTAATACGAAATTTTATCACGAGGTATCTACACGTATTACCAATTTGTATACAAAAACATCTGCTGATGCAACCAAAGCCGCGGAAACCATATTCAATTCGGGTCATATACCGATAAATTTACAAACCGATGACGGCACAGAATTCTTCAATCGACAATTTCAAAATTTATTTAAAAAACATCACATCAATCACTATTCTTCGTATAGTGTTTTAAGGCGTCAACTGTTGAGCGTTTCAATAAGACACTAAAATAGATGATGTAGAAAGAATTTAGTTACCATGGATCAATTCGATGGATTGGCAGTTATAAAAACTTGATCAAGGAATACAATAAAACAAGTAGAAGTGTTGTCTTCGGCCTGGCCGAAATCGAAATACCCTACACCCGAGTAACTGAAAAAATTATAATTTCGCCACTTAACAACTTTTGTATAAGTAGGCGTACCACGCCCATTTCAGGCAAATGTTTTTGTAATGTCTCTAGGTACTGCTAGATAGAATTACGAACGTATTAAATTTTTTAACCGTTTATGGGATATTGACAGCTTTTGTATAAGTCGCCGGATCACGGCCATTTTGTATACTAATTGGTAATACTTGTAGATACCTCGTGATATAATTCCGTAATAATATCTTATACCGTTTACAAGATATTGACAACTTCTGTAAGAGTGGGCGTGGCACGCCCATTTTTTGCAAGCTTATTGGCAATGCTTGCCTATATATCCTGATAAAATTACATATAAATATCGTATACCGTTCATGAGATATTGCCAACTTTGTTATCAGTGGGCGTGGCACGTCCATTTTTTCGAACGTTTTAGCAATGACGGTATATGTTCCGGAATAAAATTATACATTAATATATCGCACGGTTTATGAAATATTCAGATTAAAACATTTTGTGAAACGAGGTGCCTTTATATTCCGTATGTAAAGTAGGCGTTGCCGATTACCGATCTCGCCCATTTTCATAAGCAGCCCTACATAACAAAGAATATTTGTGCCAAATTTCATCGCGATATCTCTTTTCGTTCTCCCGTAATCGTGATTTCAACAGACAGACAGACAGATAGACACACGGACAGGGCTAAATCGATTCAGGAGGTGACGCTGAGCAAGAATATATATACTTTTCTATATCTATCTCGTCTCCTTCTCTGCGTTACAAACGGAAGAACGAAGTGGATATACCCTACTCCCTTAGGGTGTAAGGTATAAAAAAGCATAGAACAATAAATATGGCTCCCATTGGTGTGAAGCCGTCTAATGAAAGATTATTAAAAACTACCTACAACAATCTCAAAATATTTAAAAAGCCAAAAAATTTATTTCACATCATAGATCAGTAGTGTATATATGGCGTTTCTGGACTACAACAACAACAGTTAAAAGCATACATCCTCATGAGGAGTACCTCGCCAAAAACCTCGCAAAAAGCACCTCGTTTCAAAAAATTTTAAAATCTGAATATTTCATAAACCGTGTGAGACATTAAGGTATAATTTTATTCCGGATATAGCGTCATTACTAAAATGTTTGCAAAAAATGGGCGTGCCACGCCCACTGATAACAAACGGTAAACGGTATAAGATATTAACACGAAATTTTATCACGAGGTATCTAATTTGTATACAAAAATGGGCGTGGTCCGCATACTTATACAAAAGTTAGCAATATCCCATAAACGGTTCAAAATATTAATACCTTCGTAATTGTATCTAGCAATACCTAGAGACATTACAAAAACATTTTCCCGAAATGGGCGTGGTCCGCCTACTTATACAAAAGTTGTTAAGTGGCGAAATAATAATTTTTTCAGTTACTCGGGTGTAGGGTATTTAGATTTCGGCCAGGCGAAGACAACACTCTTACTTGTTTAATTTTAATTTGATTCCGTGAAACTTTTTACAGGTAAAAGTATATTTATGAATTTCAATTAATGTTGTACCGAATTTTAACTCAGCATAATGACGACAACTAATAATGTCGTGTGACAAGTAGGCAGGTAGGAATTACTCAACAGCTAAAAGTTCTCAGCGTACATGGCATACGCCTGTTGTTTCTCTGATAAATATACGGGTCACTTTGACTTCCTATTTTAGTCTGTGAAATTCTTTGCAGTTTGTGTTGAAAAAATTGTTTGCTTATTTCTTCTAATAATTTCTAATAATATAAATCTGAGGAATCTCAAATTGACAGACAGAAAACAAACAGACATACAGACAGACAACCGACAGACAGACAGACAATCAGACAGACAGACTAGAGAATGTGTTTGTTTTCCTACCTAAGATTTTACGTTAATTTATTATAAAAATTTTTATATAATAAATTCTAAAGTTTGAAGAAATTAGCTATTAACTTCACACCCTGGAATTTCAAGTACAGAAATTAGAAATTACAATAAAAATCAAAAATCCGCGATTTCTGTGTGATGATTCAAACGGTTGTCGAATAACTTGACAATCGTTTTTCCCCACAGAGTATTTGATTCTCTCATTGAAATTGAGAGAAAGAACGGACCTATCTAACCTGCCTAAAGTTTCCTAACCTGTTTAAAAACTAGAACTAGCCCTATGGCCATATTCGTCACGGTCACGTTAGTTGGTGGTGTTTAGATGCATGCGTAGTGTCTACGCATACGATACCTAACTGGACGATATCTGGTCTGCACTAACGTGGGTGTGGTTCTCTGTAGTTCGTATTATAGTCTGTCCCGTCCTGTCTGCTAAATGATGAAAACAAAAAGCATTGACTAAATAAATATGTAATCTTATATGTATGAATAAGATAGGAAAGAAGGAGGAGCAATGAGAAGGAACAAGGTGAAAAAGTAAATCGCACCGAGATAAAGTAAAATTATTTTTGATTGTTTGTGGAAGACACCTAGGTAAAAAATAAAACAAAAAGAAACTATTAAAAAGCATATGCCGTGTAGGCCAAGGGCTCCCAATAAGCTTTTCGCCTCTTGCCAGAGAAGATCATCAGTTGGATTTTATAATTTTTGATTTGTTTTGTGCACGTATGCATCCTATGGAGTGCGCATAAGGCTATCACTCAGAAAATGTAAATAAAATAGATTAAAATGCAACAAAAATCCAATAAAAATCCAAGAATGTCAACAAAAACTTCAAGTAATAATCCCAATAAGAACCTTTTATTACAAATTTATACAATAAAAATCAAATCTTTTTAATGACAATAGTGATAGTTTATTAAAAGCCAGCCTATCTACTTCCGTTCAGCTTGTTCCCCCATTACTGTTTTTCAATTTTTGTTCAGCTTTTTCCCATTACTGTTTTCCAATTTTTTACATATTTCTTACTTACGTTTTTCTATAATTTAACTTTGTTTCCTACCTTCGTCTTTATCGCTTTGTCCTTGTGGTATGTTGGATCATTTTGTGGCCTTTTGATATCCTCTCGATGTTATGCTTCGGTATTCTCATCTTGATCGTATTCTTCTTTCCTTGTTGTTTTTTTGCCTTTTGATATCCTCTCGATGTTATGTTTCGGTATTCTCATCCTGATCATATTTTTCTTTCCTTGTTGTTTTTTTGTTTTTGTTAATCCTCCATTTTGTAATGTTTTGGTAATATTATCTATTCACTTTTTTAATACCCTTTTTTCACTTTTTGCAATATTTTAGTAATATTTTCCACTTTATAATATTTATCACTTTATTAATACATTTACTTTTGTGCAATATTTTAATAATATTTACCACTTTTACAATAATTTGTTCACTTTTTTAATACTTTCACTTTTTCACTTTTATGTTTTAATGCAGTGTTTTAGTTATATTTACCACTTTTGTAATATTTACCACTTTATAAATACTTTCACTTTTTAGTAATATTTACCACTTTTACAATAATTTTTTATTAATACTGTCACTTTTCACTTTTATATAATATTTTAGTAATATTTACCACTTTTATAATGTTTTCCACTTTATTAATAATTTCACTTTTTAGTAATATTTACCACTTTTACAATATTTTCCACTTTATTAATACTTTCATTTTTTCACTTATTCTTCCGTTTGTAACGCAGAGAAGGAGACGAGATAGATATAGAAAAGTATATATATTCTTGCTCAGCGTCACCTCCTGAATCGATTTAGCCCTGTCCATCCGTCTGTCTGTCTGTCTGTCTGCCTGTCTGTTGAAATCACAATTACGAGAGAACGAAGAGAGATATCGCGATGAAATTTGGCACAAATATTCTTTGTTATGTAGGGCTGCTTGGGATTGAAAATAAGCGAGATTGGTAATCAGCAACGCCTACTTTACATACGGAATGTAAAGGCACCTCGTTTAAAAAATGTTATAATCTGAATGTTTCATAAACCGTGCGATATATTAAGGTATAATTTTATTCCGGAACATATAGCATCATTACTAAATCGTTCGAAAGAAATGGGCGTGACACGCCCACTGATAACAAAGTTGGCAATATCTAATGAACGGTATAAGATATTGATATGTAATTTTATCAGGATATATAGGGAAGAATTACCAATAAGCTTGCCAAAAATGGGCGTGCCACGCCTACTCATAAAAAATTGTCAATATCTTGTAAACGGTATAAGATATTAACACGAAATTTTATCACGAGGTATCTACACGTATTACCAATTTGTATACAAAACGTCTTTTTCTTAATTGGATTTCGGGGGTTATTTTCTGTGTTTACCTAATGTGGTCCACAATTTGTGTTCCGTAATTTACTGCTCCGTTACTTCGCCTATATGGGTCTTGTTTTCTTTTTCATGAGACAAGATTTTAAGGATACATTTTTAGTTGTTTTTGTTTTTCCTATCTAATAGAAATTTGTAGTTGTTTTTGTTTTTCCTATCTAATAATTTTACGTTAAATTTAGTTTTCTTTGAAGTTTAAAGGTTTGAAGGCGGAATTAACTGTCCACATTCAGACATTGTTCCAAATAAAAAGCTTAAAAGAAAAAACCAAATATTAATATAGAGAATTTCAGTGTGATCATTCAAAAGATAATCTTTCTAAGATCCCACAGAGTTTAAAAATTGTTCATTAAAAATTTTTCCAAAAATTTTTCCAAAAATGCCCCTATCTAACCTACTTACAATTACATCTTACCTACTTACTTACAAACTAAGCTATCCCTATGGCCATAGTCGTCACAGTCACGTCCGTTAGAGGTTATTTTGCAACCTTTGCTGAGGGACACCGAAAGCCTCGGTTTGTATGGAATCGGGCCGACCGCGCCGGATTGCACTTCGTCAGTATCAGTTAGTCCGTATGAGTCTCTGTGGTCCGTTTAGAGGTCTGTCTGCTCTGAGATGATTAAAACAGTAACTACATATGTGATAATAAGCTAAAATAAATGATAAAAAGATAAAGAGATAAAAGAGGAATGATAAAGGAGGATAAAGAGGAAACATTGGTTTGTGGAGACGCCTAGGTAACAAGCAAAACAAAAACATCTAGTTCAAAACTTTTTGCCGTGTAGGCCGTGGGCATCCCAAGAAGCTTTTCGCCTCCTGCCAGAGTTGGATTTTGTATACGATTTGTTTTATATGCACGTATGCATCATACAGGAGTGCGCATATTCACTCAGAACAAAATATGTTGTAAAAATAAAAATAAAAATAAAATAAAATAAATGAAAATAAAATAAAAATTCAGCCAACATAGTTTCAAACACTAAATATTTTCAAAAAATAAAAATTTTTTAATGATTTTAGATTTAAGAGAAATCCAGATTTTATGGGTACAGTTTTTATACCCTACACCCGAAGGGAGTAGGGTATATTCACTTTGTTCTTCCGTTTGTAACGCAGAGAAGGAGACGAGATAGATATAGAAGAGTATATATATTCTTGCTCAGCGTCACCTCGTGAATCGATTTAGCCCTGACCGTCCGTCTGTCTGTCGGTCTGTCTGTTGAAATCACGATTACGAGAGAACGAAAAGATATATCGCGATGAAATTTGGCACAAATATTCTTTGTTATGTAGGGCTGTTTGGGATTGAAAATGGGCTAGATCGGTAAACAGCCACACCTACTTTACATACGGAATCTAAAGGTACCTCAGTAGTATGAATAAGCCGGTTCTAATTCACAACAACAACAGGCAAAATCATAGCTCCACATGTAGAGCAAATGTGGAGCACAACAACAACAACAAAACTAACAAAAACCACCTCACAGAGTGGCCAGATCGAGGATTTTGATGGACAGTGTGGCCAGATCGAGGTTTTATAAATTTCCTTTTAAGTTTTTTAAAACTTTTATTTTTTAAATTTTATTATTTTTTAACTTTTTTTAAAAAAAAAGTACAATTTTTTTTTATTTTTTTTTCTTTTTTTTAATTTTTTTTTAAAAACTTTTTTTTAAATTTTTTTTTTAATTTTTTTTAAAACTTTTTTTTAAAAATTGGCTTTTTTCCCTCTGGAATTTTTTTGGGGAATTTTTTAGGGTGGCAACCCTGGTGGTCGCGTCAGGTGGCAACCTGGTGGTCTGGCAGATGGACAGACGGCTAACGGACTGGCGGCTGGCGGCTGACGGTCGGTTGGTAGATGGTGAGGAAGCAGGGAGAGGGAGCGACGTTGTGTTCCCGCGGTGGCAGCATGCTAAGCAGAGGCTGCCTAAGCAGAAGCTGCGTAAGCAGAAGTAGTGTTGTTGTTGTTGTTTATTTAATTGCTTCGTTTTTGAGACGCTGCCCCAGAAGTATAGTAAACCTTAATGTAAACATTAAGGGAGCGGTTCAAGCTGTGGCTCGCATCCACGGTCTGAAGCGCGGAGTTGTTATTTTAAGAAATATTAAACTCGCCTTATTTTCCTTGTTGTTGCTGTTGCTGTAGTTTTTATTTTAATTGCTTGGTTTCGAATTGTGCCTTGACCCGAATTTGTCAGGAATTAAATTAATGTGAACATTTTAGGAGAATGTGATAAAATTATGCGGAACTGAACCGAACATGATCAAACACAGAGACCGATCTCTTCGTTACCTCAATTTCAGTTTTGCTGATATGTTCTTTTTATACCCTACACCCGAAGGGAGTAGGGTATATTCACTTTGTTCTTCCGTTTGTGACGCAGAGAAGGAGACGAGATAGGTATAGAAAAGTATATATATTCTTTCTCAGCGTCACCTCCTGAATCGATTTAGTCCTGCCCGTCTGTCTGTCCGTCCGTTGAAATCACGATTACGGGAGAACGAAAAGAGATATCGCGATGTAATTTGGCACAAATATTGTTTGTTATGTAGGGCTGTTTGGGATTGAAAATGGGTGAGATCGGTAACAGCCACGCCTACTTTACGTACGGAATGTAAACGCATCTCGTTTCAAAAAATTTTAAAATCTGAATATTTCATAAACCGTGTGAGATATTAAGGTATAATTTTATTCCGGAACATGTAGCGTCGTTACTAAAATGTTTGAAAAAAATCGGCGTTCCACGCCCACTGATAACAAAGTTGGCAATATCTAATGAACGGTATAAGATATGGATATGTAATTTCATCAGGATATATAGGGAAGCATTACCAATAAGCCTGCAAAAAATGGGCGCGCCTTGCCCACTAGTACAAAAGTTGTCAATATCTTGTAAACGGTGTAAGATATTAATACGAAATGTTACCACGAAGTATGTACATGTATTACCAATCTATATACAAAATATGGACGTGGTCCACCCACTTATACAAAAGTTGTCAATATCCCATAAACGGTTCAAAATATTGATACATAATTATATCTACCAGTATCTAGATACATTACAAAAACATTTTGCCGAAGACAACACTTTTACATGTTTTTCTTTTTATCTTATAATTGTTTCAGCTGGAGTATGAAAGAAATGATAATGGTTAACCAAACCGAAGAGTTGACAATTTTCTATAATGATATGCACGAGCAGTTACGGAAAAAAATGTCTGAGTTCCAAGAGAGGGACAGTGGCTGGTCTCTTGTGAGGATTTATCACCTGAAGGTCAATGTTAAGCAATATCGGCCTCTGAAGGGATCGTCGCACATCCCACTACCGAAGAAGCTGCAGGATAAGCGGGCGTGCATAAATGTTAGAAATGACGACGAATTCTGCTTCAAGTGGGCTATAATAGCGGCCGTAAACCCATCTGATTGCAATCCACACAGAGCTTCCAGTTATAATGTAAACAACATTGAAGGAAATTTAATTGTATTAGAGAATGGTGTGTTGTTGAATTTCAACACATTAACGTTCCCGCTGCCGTTGAATCAAGTCTCCCGATTTGAGGCTTTAAATTCTGACGTGAGTGTCAACGTGTTTGGATACAACGAGGAGGTCGGTGGCATCGTGGGACCCTATTACTCCACCAAGCAGGAGAAGTCTTCCCACATAAACCTTCTGCTGATTCAGGAGGAGGAGCGGCCCCACTATGTATGGTTCAAAAATATATCAAGGTAATTTAATTTAATTTATTTTCCCTCTAAATAAATTTTGTATTTTCCCTCTTTTCTTTACAGATTATTGATGAGCCAGCAGACGAGAAAGGAGCACAGGGCGTATTTCTGCAAAAGCTGCCTGCAGTACTCGCACAATGCGAGTACATCACAATATCATAAAGAGGTCTGCAAGAAGGTGGTGACAGTGATGCGTAAGGAGGAGGAGGCATCACTTAGTTTTATACACTTAGAACGTAAGTTAGATGTACCATTTGTTATATATGCAGATATTGAGTGCATATTAACAAATGTAGATAGTAGTGTAGATGTAAGTTTAAATAGTAGTAATGTGCAGAAGCACATACCTATAGCTTTTAGTTACTTCATAGTTTGTAACAAAAAGAACAAGACTGGAAACTCCTCTCATTTCGTGAGCGAGCTCGAAAACATGTCCGTCCGCGTGCTCACGTACAGCGTATGTGAGTGTATGGTGAATTTGCCTGCTTGTTACAAGCTAAAATTGGCTATTGCAAAGTAAGTTAACTGGAAAAGTAAACCATTCCGATTTGTTACCACACCGTCTTAAGATGATGGGGTGAGTTCATGACAGGGATACCAACGAGACACAATTATTAAATATTACTTATATAGATTTTTAAGTAAGCTTTAATAGAAAAACTTCATTGCATGTAAGATCCTGCGCGGTTTTGATGATTCCTTAACTGTTTGGAAATATACAACAAACAGTATGTAAACAATAAACAATATGTAAGCAGTAATGTAAACTTACTTGTTGTGTAATTTGTAAAAGAAAAGCCTTTTAAACATTATAACACAATTACTTTCTAACTGTTTTAATAACTTTTTAAAAAATCTTTTGCTACATTTCCACACCATCTTTGAGGAAATTGGTGTGGAAATTTACACCACAATCTAAACTAAAATATGTTGGCATCTCCTACAGCTAAAAGTTCGTGTGGTAGGTAAAAACAGCTGTTTATATTTGCGAATCGAGCAAATTTTATGGAATTTGACTTGGTTTCCTTCGTAAAATATATGATATAATGCAGCTACATGACTTGGAAAAGATTTCTTGTGCATTTCTAAAAGCATAAGTTAGTTTAAAGCCTATATCCTTGTCTTCTTTACGTATTTTAAAAATTATGTTTCTAGGCTAGTGCGGTGAAGAAGAACAAGAGTTGCAATTCTCTCTCAAAAAATGTAAATCCTCTCTCAAAATTTTGTAAACAATATTTTTCCAAGTTGTCAAAATTTTCTTCAAGTTGTCAAAATTGCATGCATTTTGTTTGTGTAATTTACACCCTTCAGTCTGATTTCACTAACACAGTGAAAGCAAAAAATGAGTTTCCAGTCTTGTTGTCTTTGGTTTGTAAGTATAATAGTAATTTGAATAAGTTTGTTATATATTCGGGTGAGGATGCCCCCACTAAATTTATTCAAAGTTTGGTGGGGGATTGTAAAGATATTTTCAACAATTATTTGAGTGTCGTGAGGCCTATGACTCCCTTGGGTCCGGCAGAACTCAGACATCAGTCTGAATACAATGTCTGTCACATTTGTGAACAGACATTGGGGGCAGATAGGGTGCCAGATCATTGCCATTTAACGGGAAAGTATAGGGGTCCAGCACACAACGAGTGCAATTTGAAATACCAAATTGCACACTTTTTCCCTATATTTTTTCACAATTTTTCTGGTAATGACTGCCACTTATTTATTAAGGAACTCAATTTTTTTGAGGCGTATATAAATGTTATCCCCCTATATAAAGAGTTGTACGTATCCCTGTCGAAGAGGATACACGTAAGCGAAAAGAAGACCACTGAACTCAGATTCTTGGATTCTGTTAACGCCAACTGCCGCTCGCCAGAGGTGCTCCCTCATCGATCGGTAGGGTGTCAGGAGTGAGCACTCCAGTCTCTCTCCTGTCAGCCTGCCGGTCGTGAGGGGCGCCTCTCTCGTGAGTGTAAGCCCGGCTGCGGGCTCTCTCCGCGGCAACTGGCGCGGTTTGACCGGCTTCCAGCGATCGTCGCTGGACCCAGGCACTCACTTGCTGACTCTTCCTTCTCAGCAACGGACGCTAATAGAGGTGAAAAAAGACGCAGTGCTCCAGAACCAAAAACTATTTTAAAGTGAAACTTAAGTAAAATCGTTGCATAAAATAATACATAAGAAAAATAAACATTGTACCACACTCAAATAAACATTTTGGTCCTTCGAGCCGGATTTGTGCTCGGAGACCACCCCACCAACCGTTGCGACTAAACATTTTGGTCCAGACGAGCCGGATTGCCGACGCCCAGGAACCATCGTCAACGACGCCCAGGAACAATCATCACCGACGCCCCAATCACCTAGCCGAGTGAAACGGTAAGTTCACCGTGTTGTATTTAATTTGGCCACCGCTTTTGTGCGAATTTGTACGCAAGTCTACTTGCGAGTTTAAAAGTGCGTCTCGTGCACTAGCTAGTGAGCACGGTGCACTTTGATTCCGTGCCCGTCACTCTAGCCCCGTAGAGCCCTGCCGGCCATATACATTTTATATATATATATATATATATAATGAAGGGTATATGTATATATAATGAAGGGTATATGTATATATATATATATATATATATATATATATATATATATATATATATATATATATATATATATATATATATATACCCTTCATTTGACCGTCAAACCTTCGAGAATCGTCGATTCGTGGGTAACGGTCCCCAAGAATAACGGCAGCACCAAGGCTTGAGGCTTTTTTGTTGCTGACCGTCTTCGCAAGCATCGCTTGCTGCGAAGCCCACATTTTTTCCAAAAATTCACCCCTTGACGCATAAGCAAGCCCCGTGCTCCCGCACAAAAAATCTTTAGAGCAGCCTTCTGCTGAGCTCTCCCGAGAGATTGCTTATGGTTTCGCGCTCTCACGTTTTTGTATCAACTTACTTGGGAGTTGCAAAGCGAAAAACCACCACCTTTTGCTGGTCGGTATACGCGTGCACATTTTGCTTCTGCTCGCGCTCTTCTGCTTGCGCTGCCCATACATACAGAGTGCACACAGAACAAAAAACCAGTTTTCGTGTCGTTTTGCACTCTCAGAAGTGTGAAAGCAGCGTGGGTTTGGGAATTCAACAGTGACCCTGCAGTGAATAAGCAAAGCTGCATACCCAGTAGGCAGAAGTGTTCGCAGCAACTAGTCTCTTTTTAACTAGTTGCAAGCACTTTAGAGTTCAAGTGGTCAACCGTCTGCAGCAAGCTTTTCGAGCCCCAACGCCATCGCATAGCGACCCGAAAACATTTTTGCAATTTTTTACCAATAAAATAAAAAGTTTTTCCGGAATTAGTTTTCGAAACGTTTTATTTCATTTTCATTTCGATTTTGCGACCTCCCTCACCGCCCCTATCCGTAAACCAGACACACAATGGCGGCGCTCGCATCCTTCATTCGCCTGGCCGATGCGCTGATCGAGTTCGAGGTGGACTTCGACAAGACACCCACCACGGACCACACCGTTTACACCCTTGGGATTCAGCGGGAGGGAATACGATCGCAGTGGCTGCTGATTAAAAGCGCCTATGAAAAGGTGCTTGCGGAGCTGGACTCCACGAAGCACAGAGGCAATGAATTCGAAGGCGTAAAGGAGAAGCGGCGCCAATGCTATGCGGTATATCTGCGCTGCGCGGGAAAAATTGCTCAGCTGATCGAAGCCGCAGTGTCCCCTCCAGTTGCCGCGACCCCGTCGCCGATGCCAGCTGAGATGCCCCAGTCAGGCTACAATATTAGCCTGCCCCCCTGCGACACCCAAGCCTTCCATGGCGACTACCTTTCGTGGCCCTCTTTCAGGGATATGTTCACGGCCCTGTATATTCAGAATACCCGAATTGCGCCAGTGGAGAAATTGTTCCACCTGAACCAAAAAACTACAGGCGAAGCGAAAGAAATCGTGCAGAAATCCCCTCTCACGAATGAAGGTTTTGCCCAAGCGTGGAAAAATCTGTCCGACAGGTACGAGAACGGGCGCGTCCTCACCAACGCCCATTTGAAGAAGCTCTTCAGCCTGTCCCCCATCACGAAGGAAACTGGTGGCGCTATTAAAGACGTGAGGGGCGAAATCAATAATATTCTCGCCGCACTCGCGCTACAAGGTGTCGATACCTCGCATTGGGACGCGATAATCGTCTTTTTGTGCTCCAGCAAGCTCCCAGAAGCAACGCTTTCCCTCTGGGAGCAATCTCTCACCAACAAAACAGAGATCCCAAAATGGACAGATCTGCATGCGTTTCTGACTCATCGCTTACAGACCCTTGAAACGGTGCAAGATATTAAGTGAACACCCGCCGCGAAATCAACACACCCCCCAACCTCGACTCACTCGACTCCAGCCTTTAAACTCGTCAACACCTTTCAATTAAAGCTGTCCCAAGATAGCTGCCCTCTTTGCCAGAAGCAGCACAAGTTGAGATCCTGTCCTCAGTTCCTCAGCTTGCCCGTTCCACAGCGGCTGAATACCGTTCAGAAAAACCGCTTGTGCAGCAACTGCTTGGCCAGATCTCATTCCGTGAGAACCTGTCCAAGCAGATTCAATTGCGTCAAATGTAATGGCAGGCACACCCTCCTGCATCGTGAGCATGCTCCATCTTCCTCGAATGCTGTATCAGATTCGACCCCACGTGCCTCACATCAAGAGCGTCGATTTGAAAACGCTCCGCGCGCTCAAACCCCTGCCTATTCGAACTTTATTCCCGGTTCGACTCATCATGCTTTTCAGCAAGAAAGGCCGCATTCTTCGATGCGACCTTCCACGCACATACAGTCCACTTCTCCCCCCGCGCAACAGCGAAATGCACAGGACACGCATCAGGTGTGCTTCGCGAAAGCACCAAAACAGGTACTGTTAGGGACTGCTATGGTAACAATACGCCATCACGGTACATGTTACATCGCGCGCGCCTTGATTGATCCTGTATCTGAAGTGTCGTTCATCTCTGAGCGCATACAAAAGCTCTTAAAGCTCCCCGTGCAGCCAACTACAGCTGTAGTTTCAGGTCTCAATGAGACTGTTGCTGCAAAAATATCAAGATAGAGCGATTTTCTGCTGAATTCGCCACTTGATCCCAACTTTCAAGTTAACGTGACGGCGCTCGTGCTCCCACAAATCACAGGGCGGTTGCCCTCCCACTCGTTAGACAGGTCACTTCTCAGTGGCCTCCCTCAAGACATCGAGCTCGCAGATGTCAACTTCTCCAAAAGCGAGCAGGTCGACGTCCTCATCGGAGCCGATTTATACCCAGCAATCCTGCTGGCCGGCATCCGCCGCCAAGTGCTGGGCTCCCTCGTGGCTCAGCAAACCGTGTTCGGTTGGATCCTAACTGACCGGTTCCCTCCATGCAATCTGCCACGGCACCCATAAAAGCGGCTTACACAACGAAGTCACCTTCGAACAATAGTTCGAACGTTTTTGGGACGTGGAGGAACTTCCCAAAACTAGATTGCTATCCCACTCCGAAAAGTTTCGCGAAGAAAAATACGCAAAGACGCGATGACGGCCGCTACATCGTGCCATTGCCTTTAAAGTCGGCTTTTCAGACACGTTCCGCTCAGGGGCTTCGAGACATTTAAAATGTATCGCCAAATATTGGTCGACCCAAAGCACACACCATATCAGCGCATTCTCTTCCGAGACCCGTACAAGTCCGAACTTATCGACTTCGAGCTTCAAACCGTAACGTTTGGAGTTAATTGCGCCCCGTTCCTGGCATTACGCACTCTTCTTCAATTGGCAGACGACGTGAAGCACCAGTTCCCGCTTGCAGCACACATTCTACAGCATTCCATGTACGTGGATGATGTGTTAGCAGGCACGCATGACCTGGTGACAGCTACCCAGACCCGCGACCAACTCATAGCGGCTCTCGACTCGGCAGGGTTTGCCCTGTGAAAATGGACTGCCCACCATAAAGGCATTCTGGCAGACTTACCGGCATCCCATCTGCCCCATTCCGATTTTCTGACGCTAGAAGATTCCAGCACCGCCAAAATGCTTGGAATTCGCTGGAACGCGACCCATGATGAGTTCTACTCCGATGTCCAAGCCATCGCCATCAAAGCTGCGTACACGAAACGAGAAATGTTGTCTCTGGTCGCCAAGCTGTTCAACCCAGCCGGTTGGCTGGCTCCGATCATCGTTGCGGCAAAGATTCTGATTCAGCAAGTCTAGTTGGACAAAATCGACTGGGATGACACTCTGCCTCAGGTAACTCACGCTAACTGGTTAAGTTTTCTCCAGAATTACCAGCACATCCGCGCCATCCGCACCCCGCGATGGGTGAGTTACGCCCCAGAAAGCCGAACTCCATGCCTTTTGCCTTTTGCAATGCCTCAGAAAAGGCCTACGCACGAGTCACCTATGCCCGCATCACGGTCGCTCAGGAAGTCCAAGTTTTCCTTTTGTACTCCCAAACTCGTGTAGCCCCAATTAAAACTTTGTATCTCACCAGGTTAGAATTGTGCGGAGACACTTTAGTAGCTGAGATGATCGACACTCTCGTGCCCACGCTGCAGCTGCCCCATTACACGATCTACTGTTGGAGCGACTCCACCATTGTTTTGGCCTGGCTGAAGAAATCCCCATGCGTTTGGGCGACGTTCGTGGCAAATCGAGTTCGAGAAAATCATCGAGAAGGTACCACAGTCGCAATGGTTTCATGTGGATTCCCAGGACAGCCCCGCGGATTTAGCCAGTCGCAGTGCCACGCCCCAAGATCTCGCTGAGAGCACCCTCTGGTGGAATGGCCCTGCTTGGCTCGCCCACGACAAGAATCGCTGGCCCGAATTCCGCGCCTACGACGAATATGTCACCAAACGAGCAGAAAGCTGTCAAAATGCTGCACACCCATTGCGCTACCGATGAGGATCTTCTCGAGCGATTTTCGTCGCTGCCACGAGCCCTACGTGTATACTCATACGTATATCGATTTCTCCACAACGCTCATCCAGCTCAACGTCACCTGCACTCGCACCCCAACCTGCACCTCCCACCGGGAGAAATCAAGGAAACTAAACGCTGCCTCGCCATCTCCTGCCAGAAGAATCATTTCACGGACGAGTACGCCGCGCTAGAAAATCACGCGATGCTGTGATCTAAAAGCAGTCTACTCTCGTTGAACCCGTTCCTCCACACGGACAACACGATGCGCGTTGGCGGGCGGTTGTCCTCGTGTCCCAATTTGCCTTTCGGCGAGCGGCACCCGATTATTCTGCCGTACGGCTGCCAATTCTCGCGATTGCTCATTCGTTTTATACACGAAAATTAGTTCTTCGTCTGGTCCGTACCCAATTCTGGATCCCCAAGCTTACAACCTTACCAAAACGACGACTCATACCTGCAAGCCTTGCATCCTACATCGGAACAAGCAACGAACCCTGTACATGACAGCCCATTATTAACACATTTTCTCATTACAGAGCCCACATGTATTTAATCCGCTGGCAATATGCGCGGACCCGAAGAGGGCGTCTGCTGGCACCACCCGGGGCGGTGCCCATCTGCGCCGCCTATTGCTGCCCACCGTCCTCGGGAGCTGTCCCCAACGGCTGACGCCCTGGTGCTCGACGTCTCGGCCGACGAGGCACAAGCGCTTGCCACGACACGACGCTCGACCACACCGCCAACCCGCCGCGCCACGAGCAACGTCCACTACCAGAGCTGGCCCCGAGACGTGCGCTCTCACCACCCACACCGGCCGCGAGACGTCTGCGGCCTGCCCCACCAGAACCGGCGCCGCGACGTGCACCATTAGCACCGCCGGCTCCATCAGCACCATCGGCCACAAGACACGCGCCTCCAGGTCGTCCGGTCCCACGACGCGCGCCAGTGATGCCGGCCAGGCGGCACGCCTGGTGCCCGCCAGCCCAGCGGCTTCCTACGGAGGGCCGCGAGCGCGAGCTGTGCTGTCCCTTGTGTACGGGGCGGCATGTGCTGAGCCGTTGTCAGCTGTTTCTGCAACAGACACCAGCGCAGCGAAATTTGACGGCACACGCGTGGCACATGTGCCACAACTGTTTGGCGCGGTCGCACAGATTGGCTGAGTGCCGGAGCCCCATGCGCTGCCGCAAGTGCGGGGAGGCGCACCACACGCTCCTCCACTAGGCCGGAGACGAGGCACGGCGCCAGTCGTCGGGGTTTGGGGATTTGCAGTCCTGCAAGGCGGGCGGTATGTTAACGCTAACTGCCGCTCGCCAGAGGTGCTCCCTCATCGATCGGTAGGGTGTCAGGAGTGAGCACTCCAGTCTCTCTCCTGTCAGCCTGCCGGTCGTGAGGGGCGCCTCTCTCGTGAGCGTAAGCCCGGCTGCGGGCTCTCTCCGCGGCAACTGGCGCGGTTTGACCGGCTTCCAGCGATCGTCGCTGGACCCAGACACTCACTTGCTGACTCTTCCTTCTCAGCAACGGACGCGAATAGAGATGAAAAAAGACGCAGTGCTCCAGAACCAAAAACTATTTTAAAGTGAAACTTAAGTAAAATCGTTGCATAAAATAATACATAAGAAAAATAAACATTGTACCACACTCAAATAAACATTTTGGTCCTTCGACCCGGATTTGTGCTTGGAGACCACCCCACCAACCGTTGCGACTAAACAGATTCTTTTCGCTTTATGGCTTCCAGTTTGGATACATTAGCGCAAAATCTTACACCTAATGATTTTCATGCAGTATCCAAACGATGAAGAATTTAATCTTCTTAGGAGGAAAGGTGTTCCCATATAAATACATGAACTCAGTTGATCGCCTGCAAGAAACCAGCCTTCCTACTCGGGCTGATTTCTTCAGTCGATTGACTGATACAGAATGTGGAGTAGAGGATTATGAGCATGCTCAAAGAGTTTGGCAAGTTTTGAATTGTCAAACACTAAATGATTACATGATCCTTTATCTGAAAACAGATGTACTTATTTTGTCAGACGTATTTGAAAATTTCAGAAACGTATGCAAAAATATTTACTATCCCTGTCAGTACTACACGGCTCCAGGTTTGTCTTGGGATGCAATGTTGAAAACAACCAACATAGAACTGGAGCTGCTTACTGACGTTGATATATATCTTCTTGTACAGAAAGGCATACGGGGCGGCAGTGTTCAATGTAGCAAGAGGCATTCAAATGCAAATAATAAGTATATGACGGATTACGATTCAAGTAAGCCGTCAGAATACTTAATGTATTTGGATGCTAATAACCTATACGGTTGGGCAATGTCGCAATATTTACCGTATGGGGGATTTGAATGGGTTGCTGACCTTAATAATTGTAGCGTCAGCAGCATTCTTTCAATGCCAGAGGATTCGTCCACTGGGTTTATTTTTGAAGTAGACTTGGACTACCCTCAGAGTTTACATGACGCGCATAATGATTTACCATTTTGCGTGGAAAATAAAACTGTGGGTAGCTCCAAGTGTAAAAAGTTTATTGCTGATTTAACCAACAAGACTAATTATAGAATTCATTATAAAAATTTAAAACAATGCCTTCAAAATGGTTTAATTTTAAGGAAAGTCCACAAGGCATTGAAGTTTAAACAGTCTTGTTGGTTAAAACAATATATCGACTTAAATACCCATCACCGCAGTTTAGCCAGAAATACTTTTGAAAGGAATTTCTTTAAACTGCTAAACAATGCGGTGTACGGAAAAACAATGGAAAATGTTGATAAACGGAAAGATGTCAAGATTGTGTATAGCTGGGAGAGTCGAGGAAAGCGATTGGGAGTTCGTGCACTAATTGCTAAACCCAATTTTCATATCTCTTCACAATTCACAGAAGACATGATTGCGATTCAAATGAGTAGGATTCGCACCGTTTATAACAAGCCCACTTATTTGGGATTTTCGGTGCTTGAATTGTCAAAGTGGAAGATGTATAACTTCCACTATGACCTCATGCTACCGAAATTCCAACAAAGTCTTGCATTGAACTATATGGATACAGATTCATTCATATATTCAATCAAGACTCTAGATTTTTATAGGGATATTCGAGATGATATCGAATCAAAATTTGATACATCTGAATATCCGGAGGACAATGCTTATAATTTTCCCCTTAGGAATGCCAAAGTCCTCGGTATGATGAAGGATGAATGTAAGGGGAAAATAATGAGGGAGTTCATAGGCCTCCTCTCAAAAATGTACTCTTTAGCCATTGTAAATAATAAAGAAATATAAAAGGCTAAGGGAGTAAAAAAATTAGTATTAGATAGGTTAAGTCTTAGTGATTATAGGTATTGTCTAGTAAATAAGAATATAGTTTATGGGGATATGTATATATTTAGAAGTAAGATGCATCAAATATATACTCAGTTAATTCATAAGATAGCTTTAAGTTCTAGTGACGATAAGCGATACATTAGAAGTGATGGTATCCACACTTATGCGTGGGGCCATCATAAAATAGAATTAGAAATTTAATTAGATATAGATGAAGACATTTTTGTCAATTTAAACTATTAATAATTAAATTTAATTTGTAAATAATAAGTATAAAATATATTATCATTTAAAACAAAATAATTTAATTTTGTAAATAAATTTTTATTAATGTATATATATTATTGTAAATAAATTTTTTATAAACTTAAATATAAATATAGATATTAAGAAAACAATTGTTAGGTCAAGAAATTTTATAAATAAAAAACTTATATATGAAATTATAAACATTTTCTTTTTATTTATAGAAGGAATTTAGGATATTTCGTAATAGCATAGCATTTTGAATCGCACAATATCCATTATGGGCATGACACATTCTTTGTAGTAAGTATGTATGTTGTAAAATTTCAAAGCTGCTGCAGCCTATTTCTTCGACGTTAATTACCGGCACGTTTAAAATTTCTTCAACCCATTTGGATTTTTCAGCTCCCTTAACATATACGGGTGTGTTTTTAAGATTTTGCTTCACGAAATATTTTACGCTGCTAAAGTCGATGAAGCCATCATTCCATGTGAAACCATGATGATTATTATATAACCACTGTACTTGTTTTTGGGACTGACGTGTTAGTTTGTTAAATCCATATGGTGGTTTCATAATAAAATTCTGGTACTCATTAAAGCTGAAGGTAACTGCCAACTCTTTAACAATAAATTCATTAAAATTGCCTTTGAAGCACCGTACATCCAGAGTAATAAATTTGTCATTCTCCATTTGCATTTATACGACTTTTTTAATTTCACCAGTCGTTGGTGTATATTCAATTATTTGATCGTGTATAAGTATACAATAAGCTGATGTATTGGCTGGAATATTCTTTGATGTCTTAAATTCAATTCTAATATCAATTGGTCCACTTTTAATAGCTTCGTTTTGATGACTAACATCCACCACAATTATCGGTGCAGTATCTTTGAAATCTTCAGGCAGCAACAGTGGTTCAGATTCACGATTAAAATAGCTTTGTTGAAATTTTGTATACATATCATACAGCAGAGCATAACGATTACGATCAAAATTCAGGTTGAGGTCATCATAGGGATATGTATCAGAATTTAAGTGCACTTTAACATCAATTAAATGACAATGTTGAAACTTTCGAAAAACAATCAGTATAAAACGTGGTCGTTCATTTTGTGTAGACAATTTAACGTTCCACAGATGGTTGGTTCCTTGAGTAAGTAGCAGATTGAAATGACAATCCCAACTACGGAATGCTATTGATATAGGTTGGCCGTTTTGGATTATTTGAAAGAGTTGTAGTTTTGCAAAATCAGCTAATTGTACATGCGGAATTTTCCATATAATACTATAATAGCAATTATATTCAGTTTTAATTTTTCGTTTGCAACGGTTGAATAAACAGCATTTTCATCCGAATTTGAAAGTAGTAGTACAAGTTCATGTTTAGCATTTAAGATAATTTTACTAAAGTCTTCAGCAAATCCCAGTAGCATTTTTAGTGGTATACAAAAATTAAAATATCCATCCTTTATTCCAAGTTCATTCTTCGAAAAAAATTTCTCAGTATATTACTTTCGGTCGGATTCAAAGAGACATAATTTTTCATTGTTGTAGTTACACCCAAGTGACGGGTACGATCAATTTCCAATCCACTAATCTCATAGCGAATTTCATCAAACAAGAATTTCATGCAGTTATATTTTAATTTTGCATTGGAAGTCACATTTCCATTCTCCAAGGTGACCCTACCTTCAATATAAATTATACTTCCACTGGATAAAGCGAATAGATCTTGATTTTGAATGGCTATCCTTATCTCATCGTTGCTTTTATATGATTGTAAATACGGTGAGTAGCTATGGTATTCTTTTTTAATGATACTATAATCATATAGCGGTTTTTGTATAACATCAAGTATTTGACTCATTTTAATTTATTTTTTCTTTAGTTTGAAACCCAAAGATTTTAAAAACTCTTTATTTACAAACGTCAGCTGTTTACGTTGTATAGTGTCAAGTGTTGTCTGCGGCTTCTGCGACCTTGTTAGTCCAAGTGGTAGGGTAGAAGTGAATGAAGATGTACCTATGTAAGCGCTTTTATTAAAGATAATCATTATTCTTATGGTTTTAAATGTAGTCTGAGGGTTATAGTTTCTCCACAAAAATTAATTAGGTTACCGCTTTGATCAAGAATTTTTACTGTAATCGAACTTATCTGTCTGATGTTTAATGGTAAATAGATAACAGTTTTCGGAATCTCATCTATTTTATACCCAGGACTGACACTCAGTGCATGTTTGCATTGTATGCGCCGGTGCATTATTAATATATGAACCGGTAACTATGTCACACTCAATGTGTATTGCATTGATCTTTGTTATATTCACAGGCAAGTCCGATGTATGTAGTTTTCCTGCTTCCAATACTCTTTTACTGAATCCTAAGAGCGGACCAATGCTTCGATGTTTATTAAAGAAAATGTCATGTTTACGGGATCCTACGATAGCTTGCAGTGTATTAGGGTTGGCTGCTATTTCCAATTTCTCATGCAGCTTTTCATGTGACTCTATACTTGGATATTTACTTTAAATGTACTCGGCAATATCATCAAGCTCATATGAACCGACAGGAATTTCAATTGTGTAATCTCCAATGTGAAGTAAATTATTATCATACTCCACGTTTGGTATGGTGTTGTAACTATGAAAGTCGACCAGACCACATACGTACTTATTATCTAAATCTATAGGTGGAAAATAATCAGCTGATAAAATGGATTTGTTTCCACTTAAAGAAAGATTTATTGACTTCTTGGATGTTGATTAACTAAGAAAATGAAAACACACACAAACAATCTTTTTATACCAGAAAATTTTATTTACATATATTTTACAAGATGTCATTACTATCGATCCAAGAATTATGTTCCTATTTGAAAATCCTAACCACTTGACGAAAAATTTGCTTCGTCTTGTTTTAAGAACTTTCTCCACGAGGTAGGTGTTGAAATATTTTGTTTTCAGTAGTTCAGCTTCGTAGAATCCTCCTCTAATTGTATTTCCCTGGTAGTCTTCAAGACTATACGTTGTTGGGTTTGTAATTCTTATATTTTTAATTTTAAAAATCTCTGTAGTCCAATTCGGTGTATAGCCTTTTTCGAATATACGTTTATGTTTACTGATGCGAACATAATCTCCTAATCGGAACTTTGACCTTGTAAATATTTTCAGATTATTATAGGCAGTCTTTAATAACAACCTTTCATTAGACGGATTCACATCAATAGGAGCCATATTTATCGTTCTATGCTTTTTCTTATTATATTTGTCGATCAAATTTTTATAATTATCAATCCATCGATACGATCAATGGTAACTAAATTCCTTCCACATCATCTGCTTTACAGGCTTATTCTGTAAACTCACATCTTGCGTTCAGTTCCTGCGTTCAAATTATCACATGATCAAAAACGAGGTATTTTGTAAGCTTTCAGAAACATGGGATGGGAACTCGTAAGAATTGACCGGGTTTTGCTTTTATCTGTCATTCTTCATGTGTTTGTATACTATTTCAATCGGCATAGTGTTACCATGTATAATGAATGCTAAGTATGAGAGCAATTGCTTAAATGAGATCTCCCACATTTTTATACATGAAGAATTTATTTATTTGCTAAATTGTGTCATGATTTTAAATGTTGAACATTTTTAAAATTTTCAACATAATCTCAATCAAAATTAAGTAATTTTGTATGTAAATTTCGCAATTTCTTATGTAAATTTAATGTGGCGTAACCTGGCAACAATGGTTAGCGTCATGGAAAATCACCAATTATGTAGAGAAGGTGCATTGTGTAAAAATATTGAAGTTTTATTGTGAAAATATTGAAGTTTTAACTAGGAGAATTATTATAATAAAGCAAATAAATTCAATATTAAATGTTAACTCAAAAAAATTTCACTGACAAAATGACCACAAATACCGACAGAGTAGAAACGACTGGTTTTCTTTTGCGAGCCAGATGACAGATGAACGCATGCAGTCGAATGTTACAAAATTCGTATGTTTTCGTAAACAGCTTTGAAAAGCATGTAAAACTACCAACAACATACGTCGCAAAGACATGGGATGTGATGCGTTCAGTTTTATTTTTTTTCTGACAAGAGAACATATGTTTTAAGAAAATAACAAAAGAGAATAGAGAATAAAATCGAACTGAACGCAGGATGTGAGTTTACAGAATAAGCCTGTTAGTGTCCTATTGAAACGCTCAACAATTGACGCCTTTAAAACACTATACGTAGAATAATGGTTGACATGGAATTTATTTATTTATTTAGAAAACTTTGGTGCACACTAAGATATATATAGCTATATATATGTACATCTTTTATAGTGCAAATTAGTTAGAATAATAAACAAATACCAATAAATGACCATTTAAGAATAATTTATAAAATACATTTACATTTAAAAAACAATATTAAAAGTAACAAATAAACAATATGATACATATAACATTTATAAAAAAACTCAAATGAAATTGCAGCGTTTAAGTAGACAGAAGTGAAAGTGAAAGAAATAGGAGTAAATATAAAGTTAAAGCAGAAAGAAAGAAGAATAGATTAGTATTGAGGAAAGTGACCTTAAAGTATGTGACAATACCCTGCCCAAATTTTTCCACCCCAGAGATCGACTTGATGTTATTAGGTAAGGAGTTCCTACCTGACGGCGTTGACAAAAAAAAATCTACTTGAATTCAATAATCTACATTCTGGTGTAATAAGCAATAAGCCTCTTCGCGACTGACCAAAGTGTAATTTTTGATAAAGATAGGAGGGTGTCTTTGAGTGTATCAGTTTATGCAAAAATAAGCATGTTCTTATCCTTTGATAGCAAAAGATATCATAGCCTAATATCCCATTTCTATATTGCCCTAAGTGGTTATAAGTTCGGATACCAAACACATACCTCGTGACGTGATTATATGCTATAGATAATTTTAAAGAGGAACGAGAATCTAACTTGTTATAAACTTCAGCAAAATATGTTATGAAAAGAAGAATGAGTTGGATAGCGAGCTTACGTCTGGTATCAACCGGAGTGTACTTAGAAAAATACCTCAACTTTCGTAGAGTGGAATAAATTTTTCGAATTACAACATTAATATGGTCAGTACAAGTAAGCGAGTTATTAATATAATATCCCAGATTCTTTGAAGTTGTTACCATATTTAATTTTTGATTGCCGATTAGTACTTCCTGAGTGTCCGAAAAAGTAAATTTACTGTTAAAAGCAGGGAGTATTTGCGTTTTGGAAACATTGATTTTAAGGCCATTGTCATCTGTCCATAATTTAAAACTGGCTAGGTCCTCATTGAGACGATAGACTAGGTCATCCTTTAAATTGCTCTCGCCAGATATGTACACTTGGATATCATCCGCATAACCATGCATTGAGGAATATTTACAAACGGTAAAAATATCATTAATAAACAATGAGAATAAAAGAGGCACCAGAACTGATCCCTGCGGAACCCCCCTGCTAACTGGTCTAAAGTCTGAGTAATAATTTTTGCTCATAACTCGCCAAACAGATGCTTCAGCTTACAACATAGTAAATCATGATTCACAATACCAAATGCTTTCGAGAAGTCTATCAACCATAAGAGACTAAAGAATCCCTTATCATAAAATGGTCTCAGGTCTTCAAATACTTTTAATGTAGCAGTAGCACAGCTGTGTCCTTTGCGAAAGCCAGACTGAAATAGACTTAAAAGACTGTTCCTTTTTAAAAAGATTTATATTTGTTCAGCCATGATCGATTCAGCAATTTTTGCCAACGGCGAAAGTATGCTAATCGGTCTATAATCCTCAACACTAGAAGCATTTGTCTTTTTGGCAAGAGGTAGTACTATCGCAGTTTCCCACAACGAAGGAAAAATAGAAGTTGTGAAGCAATGATTCAATAAATGCGTGAACGTACCAGCAACGTACGGAAACACTATCTTGAGAAATCTCAAGCTTACCCCGTCCACACTAATCGAGTTAGACTTCAGTTTATATAACGTTTTTATAACCTCATCCACATCCACATGTGTAAACTGAAAGGAGTTAGTCAAAGAGGAAGGCGCAGCTGATATTTTTTCAACAGTACTATGAATGCTGTCATCATCAACATCAACGTTAAGTCGTAGAAAGTGATCATTAAGAATGTCTGGTTGAATCTCACATGGTCTTATCTTACAAGTACTTAAGCCAAGCCGTCCCAGGTTCTTCCAGAGTGTCCTAGTTGGAGTGGACGAATTTAGGTTTCTGGAAAAAAATTTCATTTTAGCTAGCCTAAGTAAACGGACAGACTCACTCCTAGCGGACCTATAGCTCTCCCATCGCTCAGGACTTGGGTTCTTTCTCCAGTTGCCACGTAACCTGTTTCGTTTATGAATTGAGTCCAAAACCTGACGGGTAAACCACTGGCATGAATTGCTTTTAACTACTATTACCTTTAACGGAACATGATTCAGAAACAGTTCATTTATTGTATTAGTAAAGTAATTCAATTTTTCATTAACAGTTGGTAACGTCCATATATCCCTTAGTGTCGAAGTTTGCAAATCATGAATAAGATGACAGAGGTCAATAGACTTAAAGTCATAGTACGAAATAGAGTTTGCAATGGTCGAGCGACTCAATTGAACGTTAAAATTACAAAAAATTAAGTCATGATCTGACACAAAGTATAATTGATCAAAAAGGTTAACGCGATTAATATCGGAAACAATGAAATAATCTGATAAGCTAGGAACATCATTAGGCGCAAATCTGGTCGGAAAACTTACATTAACAAATCGCAAGCCAAGAGAACTAACATGTTCAGTAAGTGAGTCTACATAAGAATCATTATTCAGCAGATTAACATTGAAGTCACCACCGACAATAAAAAACGCGAAGTCTATTATGCTATTTGATATATTTGCAAAATACTCATCTAGAATGTTTAATCTGTATGGGTTATAAACACAAGACACAAAGATCTTTGTGTTGTTGTCAGAGACACAAACATTTACATACTCAACATTACTCGACGGCAAAGACTTACCAATGATCCTAGCGTTTAGATTTTTCTTAATATAAATAGCTACTCCACCCCCTTTTCGACCACATCTATCGTTTCTGTAAATGTTGTAATTGTTCAGTCCACAAACACTGTCTGTAACATCACCATGAAAGCAAGTTTCAGGCACACAAATAATATCAACCGAGGAATCTTCAAAAGTGCATTTCATGTAGTCCAGCTTGTCAGCATTTAAACTTCTCGCATTAAAGTGAACGACATTCATTCATGTCTATTGCACAAAATGTTAAGAAGCATCTTGCAGTCAACACCGCCTCTGCATGTATTAGCAGCTGCCATAGAGCAGAAGTGAAGCGGGTCAAAATTTGAGCAGAGCACATGTACACTCACAGTCAGAAGTCAGAGAAGATAAAAGAGCGAGAAGAGGAAGAGCGAGAAATGCATATAGAGAAGGTATAATATTAGTGGTGCAAAGAATAATGAGAGAAGAATAAGAAAACATAAGAGAACTTAGAGAACAGTGGATTATAAGAGAATACAATATACTGATTAATGTAAATAATAAGAAACAATAATTCATAACCAATAAAGACTCATAAATTTCAGCTAGTGCTGGCTACTAACTGGATACCAGAAATATCATTAACAGGAATCGGGTTATCATCGGGCGCCAATTTAATAAATATTTTTCCACGGATAGTGAAGGCGGCATGCAGTTTGTTTTCGCGTTTTTGTTGAAGAGCGAAACGCAGCACTTCTCTCATCGATTTAGTCAAACTTTCATGAATGTTATCCTTGCTTTCACCATGCAAGCCCAACTCACTCAGAGTAAGTGCTCGATGTTTATGTCGGCAGTGTGACGAAATGCTTCGCAGGAACTCAAAGCGATCATAGGGAGACTGCAGTTTAACTATAATTTGCCTACTATTGACATTCTCTTTGTTGTTGTTGTTGTTTTTGATATTAGTAATTCGAAAAATGTCTCGTACAGTAGGAGCATCATTATTATTAAGTCCAACAACATTGCATATATTAGAGCATACCGTATTTAGGTTCTCATTATTATCGTATGGGATACCAGAAATAACCATATCTGAAGAAACGGCCGCGTTTTCAAGTTTCATGACTTCACTCTTAAGATTAGCAACTTCAGATTTAAGGACGGTAACGTCAGTTTTAACACTTGATATTCGAATAAACGCTCTCTTCAAATCCATTTTAATGTTGAAAACCTCTGCCAATAACTCACCAAATCTGGACATCATGCGCTCTTCAGTTCCTTTCATTGCGAGAGTAATCTGATCAATAATGCTCTCCCTTAATTCAGACAGCTTTAGATCTAAGTTACACATGATAGATGACTTATAAACTCGATGTGTAGAGTTCACAGGCGTAACGGGACTAGCAGCAACACTGTGAGAGCTAACAACTGAGAGGGTCGTACTTAGTGTCTCTCTTTTTGCAGAACCAGCAGCATTATTACCAGCAAGCTTCTTCTTATGAGCAGACATTATTCACTTAATAATTTTAATTATTCTATTTAATCTTTAACAACGAAAAAGATGCCAAGTCAAAAAAGCACGCTGCTTCCACAGCTGTCCCGCAACAGTCGCAGATTACTTGAAAGAAACTGAAAGTTCTTCACAACAGTGAGAAGAAAATAAAATATATGAGCAAAGAGCACCAGCCCAGCAAAAACACGTCTAGTAAGTACTCATGACAAAACTCAACTCCTCACTAAATTAATTTCCTAACCTAACTAACTAATTTCCTCACTAAATTTTGAAATTGTCGATTAAAGAATTCTTTACCATCATCGGTTTGTAAATTTCTCGGTAGACGACCTAAATTGAATATCGTTTCCATAGCTTTGGTTACATCAGCGGATGTTTTAGATTTTAAAGGCATAGCCCAGGCGAATTTTGAAAATGTATTTATTACGGTGAGAAGGAAATGAAATCCATTGTGATCCGTGGAATAACTTCCCATTTCTACTAAATCCGCTTGCCAGAGATCGTCGATCCCTTCAGTAATTACACGTCTTCGTTTAAAATTTTTTCGAGATTGAGGGCTCCTCTACTAAACCCCGCTTTTTACTCATTTTGGCATTTCTTCTAGAATTTTTTCTCCAATGCAACTGTCTCAATCTATCTACTAATTCATTAGGATCATCCCAAAAAATATAATTAGGCTTTTGAGGATTTACTTTCATCATTCCGGTTCCTTTTCTATGTTGAAGTGGTGTGGACAGCAAAGATTTATCACTGATTAATCCTGTTATGATGTTGGTGTACCTATCATTAGTTGGTGTTTCTATCATTAGTAGCCATTTTAACTGCTCTGGGAGCTGTTGGAGGCTTAGCATCTGGAGGAGCTTCAATCGCAAAAGCAATTAATGATACAAAAGCCGCTCGACCACAATTGGAGGAAGCGAATCGACATAATAAGATCATGGAAGCCATCGCCATGGGAAAAGGCTTATACTTAAAACCATACAGAATAGGATTGGGTCCGCAACCAAAAAACTTTTAAAGAATCTACCCAAAAGAGCCCTCACAGACGTCGACTTGATAAAACATGCAAAGAATCTACCACATTTCAGAGGTATTTTTATGCGAGACAGTCTCCCGAAACGACCTCGTCAACAAGAATGTGGAATCGTTAATCTGGATACATCAAAGGGCCCCGGTACTCATTGGGTAGCATATTATAAAGATAAGAACTGCAAAGAGTATTTTGATAGCTTTGGAAACTTGCAACCACCACATGAAATAATAAATTATTTGGGAGAAGGAGTACGTTACAACTACATTCAACATCAGGACTATATTTCATATAAATGTGGTCATCTATGTCTAAATTCCTTATGTCTACAATTTCTTTACATGTTGAATAATAAATAAAAAAGAAGTATATATACCATATACTTAATTATATGCATATACTTTTTATTAAACCTTTTAATAGGAATAAATAAGTATTTATGTGGTGTGTTGAATTTTGACGATATTGAAAATATGTTGATGGTGGTGAAGATAAATTTCTCAAGTATTTTTTATATATTTTAAAGAGTACTGTACTTATGTAAACAACATATTCCACGCTGTTTATGTAGTCGTTATATAAATACTGCATTTTAGTTCCAGATATTCAGTCCTTGTGTAACTTTGGTTAGGTGCAGTCAACGTTCCTACCACAAAAATTCAACGATATATGTGATGCGACCATAGCAGAATTCAGCAATTACAACTATTATTTAATAAAACTGTTGGAAGAAGATGGAGAAAATTTTCGTTTGGAGGTTCAGGTCGACTTTCCTCAATCGCAACCACTACTCGAAACGTATTTTATAAATTGTCAAAAAGATTTTAATAAAAAAATAAATAAATAAAATAATTTTATAAATATGTCGCCTTTTATTTATAGATTCTTGCATAAAATGATATCAAGTTATTTATTCTGGTAATAGTTAAATTTATAGTGCAGCAAACGCAGGTGTCTGGTCCATCCACAGTTTCACTAGAAGACCAGCAACATGTAGTATAATGACATCCATATTTGGAGACAATCGCAAAGACAGTTGCTATGAACACAGAAAATACATTTTAAACTATTTTCTGTTTGTTTTAATTAGAAAGAACACTTCCTGGTTATCCAAGAAATTGTGCAGTAAAAGTGAAAACCAAAAAAAAAAAAGAAAAATACAAATTCTAAAATCTTAAATCTTAAGAAAAATGCAAACAGAAATGTTCTGCTTACCGAAAAAAAGAAATACACAAAATATGAGTATGCAATGACGAACGCAAATAACGAGTATGATCTAGATCTCAGTAGCTGTGGAAATGAGTAGGAACACATTATAAACATGTGAGAGAACGAGAAAACCGACGATTCTTGCAGCCGTTAAGCAAAAACAATTGCTCGTGTAAAGAGAAAACGAGAGTAAGAAATTTTGTGGGAGGCTACTGAAGCCGGTCTATATGTTATGTGGTTAGTGGTTTTACTATAATTCTGGGGCAGCGTCCCAAAAACGAAGCATAAGCATATAAACAAGAACTACAACACTACTCTGCTTACGCAGCTTCTGCTTAGCAGCTTCTGCTTAGCAGCCTCTGTTTAGCATGCTACCACCGCGACCGTCAGCCACCAGCCGCCAGTCCGTTAGACGTCTGTCCGTTAGCCATCTGTCCGTCTGCTAGACCACCAGTGTTGCCACCTCACTCGACCACTAGGGTTGCCACCCTACAAAATTTCCTAAAAAAAATCCCCGGGAAAAAAAACACTTTTTTTTAAAAAATTAAAAAAAAATGTTTTAAAAAGTTTTTAAAAAAAATTAAAAAAAATTTAAAAAAGTTTTAAAAAAATTAAAAAAAAAAATTAAAAAAAAATTATTGAAAAAAAAAATTTTTAAAAAAATTTTTAAAAACTACCCACCTCTTTTCAAAAAATTTTATAATCTGAATATTTCATAAACCGTGTAAGATGTTAAGGTATAATTTTATTCCGAAACATATAGCGTCATCACTAAAGCGTTTGAAAAAAATGGTGCCACGGCCACTGATAACAAAGTTGGCAATGTCTAATGAACGGTATAAGATATTGATATGTAATTCGATCAGTATATATAGGGAAGCTTTACCAATAAGCTTGCCAAAAATGGGCGTGCCACGCCCATTCATACAAAAATTGTCAATAACTTGTAAACGGTATAAGATATTAATACGAAATTTTATCACGAGGTATCTACACGTATTACCAATTTGTATACAATTGTATACAATGGGCGTGGTCCGCCCACTTATACAAAAGTTGTCAATATCCCACAAACACATCAGTTGTGATGTGACCGCGGACGGAGGCGGATGGTGTGCCCGCCAGTACTTCTTGTTAATCAGTGTTCGCACTTTTAACACAATAATAAACTTCACCAAACAACAATTTTTCATAAACAAACAATAGTGCACTTATTAGCAACTCAACTTAATAACAAAATAAATAAAAATTTTATCAATTACAACAAATAATACACAAACAAACGGAACGCAGAGAACCATGCGAGGGGCTTTTTTATGCTCTTCGTAGTAAAGTATATACTATTATATAGTATATACTATTTAAACTACAACACTATTTTCACTTTTGCAGGTGGAATCCCCTGTACTGTTGACTCGCGGCTTTTGACAAAGAAGAACCCGCAGTACCCCATCGATCCTCTTTTTATATTATTCTCATATTGGAACAATATGAGAGAAAAACTACTGCAATGCCCGTTAGAGTAGTAAATACTCTACATAGTGTTTTAAATATCATTCTCATATTGGAACAATATGAGAGAAAAACTACTGCATTGCCCGTTACCGATGGTGTTTTATATACCATTCTCATATTGGAACATCGTTGAAGATTATTTCCAATATGAGAGAAAAAACTACCGCCTTGCTCCTTGGAGCATGGAAGTTTCGTTTGCTTTCACTCCTCCTCCTCTTTCTTCCTGGTCCCGTTAGGTGTGCATGCTGCTGTAGGTGCTGCTTGGGCTGAAGCGCGGCAAGATAAAGGCATAACACTTGTCTTGTCGCGTTTTGCTTTGCTTGCGACGTACGCGTGGCTGCTTGTACAGCTGAGCTTACACTTCGTCACAGTGGGTGGCGATGACAAGGTTCCGCATAGACTCCACTAATGTACGTGGCTTGAGGGCAAATTTCTTCGCGGTCTATGCGCATATTTGTACTCACCAACCGCATATAATGGCACTGGGTGAGACCCAGGTGTCTGAGGGTGCAGATCCACTAGACTTTCACATGCCGGGGTACCATCTACTGCCATTATTTTTACCTCACAGAGGCCTCGCCTTATACATTCGCAGTGATGTTGCGTACCAGTGTCAGCAACACCTTTGCACGTCGGATGCCGAATTTAGCTCCATGTGGGTTAAGTTCAAAATCCAGTCGCACATCCTGCACTTCTGCTTCATTTATAGAAGCCCGGGTCTAGGGAGGCTGCCAACTTTTGATAAACTGGACAGTCTCTCTGATTCGATCTCTAATATTCTGGAATCGTATCCGAACAGTGAAATTGTTGTTGCTGGTGATTTCAATGTTCATAATTCCAATTGGCTAAGTCATTCGAGTCACACGACACCCGAGGGTTTGTATGTTGAGTTATTTGCTGAGTCTAATAATTTGACTCAATTGATGAAGGAACCAACGCACTTTCCCTGCGCTGATGGGCAAAACCAAAATATTCTGGACCTTTTTCTAACTTCACACCACAGCAAGTATGATGTGAATGTTCTTGCACCTCTTGGTAATTCGGACCACGCTACAATTTCTGCTACCTTCCCATATTCTAGTCTTCAATCCGCTCACCAGACAGCACCGAAGCGGAAAGTGTGGCTTTATGAGAAGGCTAATTGGGATGCGCTCAACTGCTTTTTCAGCCGTTTCAATTGGCAATTGTGTTTCAGAGATAGAAACATAAATGCTGCAGCAAAATTGGTAGAAAATATAATTTTATTTGGTATGAGGTCTTTCATACCCTATAAAAGAATTTCCATTAAACCAAAAGACCATTCCTGGTATAATGCGACAAGCAGTCAGGTCTAAAGAGGAAGCATTTAGAAATTGGCGTTTAAATAAAACTGCTGATACTGAACTGCTGCGCAATCAGGCCAGAAATAGGTGCAATGCCACTCTAAGGCGCGAAATAGTTCTCTACGAACTTTTGAGCCACCATCAACATCATGGTACCACATAGAAAATTGTGAAACCTTATGAAGCGGAACTGGAAACTGTGTTAAGCCTCCCCGTTACATGAAACACCAGATCCTCAATACAAAGAGACACACTTACAACTAGAGTGAAGGTCTTTTTGCATCCATTTGGGAACTATAGTTTTGGAACAACCATTAGCAATATGGTACTGACCAGACGCCTAAATTTAATTCTCGAACTATTCGAATCAATTTAAAAGTAATAGAAAACAAGTAAGAGTGTTGTCTTCGGCCTGGCCTAAATCTAAATACCCTACACCCGAGTAACTGAAAAAATTATAATTTCGCCACTTAACAACTTTTGTATAAGTAGGTGGACCACGTCCATTTCGGGAAAATGTCTTTGTAATGTCTCTAGGTATGGGCGTGGTCCGCCGAAATGGGCGTGGTCCGCCTACTTATACAAAAGTTGTTAAGTGTTGTTGAGGTAGTTGTTGTCTTAACTCTACTTATTGAATATAAATTACTATAACACTACATTTTTTTAACTGCTTACACTCTATGGTATAATGCTACGAATTAGCAAGTATATTGAATTATAGCGTATTTACATTTTAAATTTGTTTTTACTATACAATTTATTATACCCTATACCCGAGGGGTAATATACCTTACACTCCTTTCGGTTGTAGGGTATATTCACTTTGTTCCTCCGTTTGTAACGCAGCGAAGGAGACGAGATAGATATAGAAAAGTATATATATTCATGCTCAGCGTCAACTTCTGATTTAGCCCTGTCCGTCCGTCTGTCTGTCTGTCTGTCTGTTGAAATCACGATTACGAGAGAAGGAAAAGAGTTATCGCGAAGAAATTTAGCACAAATATTCTTTGTTACGTAGGGCTGTTTGGGATTGAAAATGGGCGAGATGGGTAAACAGCCACGCCTACTTTACATACGGAATGTAAAGGCACCTCGTTTCAAAAAATGTTAAAATCTGAATATTTCATAAACCGTGTGAGATATTAAGGTAATTTTTATTCCGGAACATGTAGCGTCATTACTAAAATGTTTGAAAATAATGGGCGTGCCACGTCCACTGATAACAAAGTTGGCAATATCTAATGAATGCTATAAGATATGGATATGTAATTTTATCAGGATATATAGGGAAGCATTACCATATAGCTTGCCAAAAATGGGCGTGCCACGCCCAAACATACAAAAATTATCAATATCTTGTAAACGATATAAGATATTAATACGAAATTTTATCACGAGGTATCTACACGTATTATCAATTTGCATACAAAAAATGGGCGTTGTCCGCCCACTTATACAAAAGTTGTCAATATCCCACAAACGGTTCAAAATATTAATACCTTCGTAATTATATCTAGCAGTACCTAGAGACATTACAAAGACATTTTCCCGAAATAGACGTGGTCCGCCTACTTATACAAAAGTTGTTAAGTGGCGAAATTATAATTTTTTCAGTTACTCGGGTGTAGGGTATTCAGATTTCGGCCACGCCGAAGACAACACTCTTACTTGTTAATAGTTGTCATTGCTGAATTCTGCTATGGTCGCATCACGTATATCGTTGAATTTTTGTGGTACGAAAACAACGGAATCTTCCAGCTCCATTAATATGCGATCCCCAAACTTTGTTTTTGTTCTGCGAACATTTTTTATGGTGTAGAATCTTCTGGGTTCCATGTTCTTGATATGGAGGATATTTTTTTGATTGAAGTCCTCCACAACAGCGTACGAGGGAGATAAGCCAGTTTGTTGGAGGTGATTCATTATACTAGTGTTATTTTATTGACTTTTGCAATAAATTACTTTAACATTCTTTTTTAACGTTGACTGCACCTGACCAAAGTTACACAAAGTCTGAATATCTGGAACTAAAATGTAGTATTTATATAACGACTACATAAGCAACGTGAAATATGTTGTTTACATAAGTACAGTCTCCTTTTATTAATTATACCCTACTCCCTTCGGGTGTAGGGTATAATTAATAAAACCTTTAGAAGAAGATAGAGAAAGTTTTCGCTTGGAGATTCAGGTAGACTTTCCTCAATCGCAACCCCTACTGAAAACGTATTTTACAAATTGTCAAAAAGATTTTAATAAAAAAATAGAGAATTTTATAAATATGCATTTTTATTTATATAATCTGGTATAAAATTATATCAATTTATTTATTCTGCAAACAATTAAATTGATATTGCAGCAAACACAAGTGTTTGGACCATTTACAGTTTCACAAAGGCACAAAGGCATTCTTATACTGGTGTAAATTTATATAGTTGGTTAAAATGTAATCAAAATGCTCCTCCAGTACATTTTCCCTGTGAGTTACTAAAAACTCATGAACTCGAGTTAAAAATGTCGGCATGTTTACGTGATTCATGTTGTTAAGTTAATAGTTGATTGCTGGCTGACTTCTAATTATTTTATCACATAATTTTATAAAGTGAAAAAACTCGCACGTTACTTACGGTTGTATACTTTTTTCCAAGAATTAATTAAGTTAATTTCACGAATTAAGAAAAAAATAAGATATAAAATTTATGCATGCACATTCATGTAAACTTAAACTGTTTTTGATTTCCAATTCTTGGCAAATTCAAGTCAAGCCACAATTCGAACCCAAGCAATAAGCAACAACAACAATAACTACAAGGTGACCTTGAAAAATTCTGTAAACATAGTCATGGCCTTCCAAGTGAAATTGAAATAATGAAGAAATCCGTACTGTAAATTAACACAGCGCCCAAGCCACAGTTAAATCCATTCACTTAATGTTTACATTGAATTTCTGAGGCAGCATCTAAAAAGCGAAGCAAATAAATAAACAACAACAACAACTACAACACTACTTCTGCTTAGATAGCTTCTGCTTAAGCAGCCTCTGCTTAGCAAGCTGCCGCCACCCGCGCTCGCACTCGTTCCCACAGCTCTGTACCCTACATGTAAACATTTAAACTACAACAACAACAACAACTACAACACATTTTATAATTCCTAAAACTACTCCACTAACAAACCAACCAATGAACTGACCCTTGCGACACAATCCGTAATTCGCTTCTTTCATAAACAAAACGAACAAAGCAAACAAGGACACACTCATCCACACCTTAGCATTAAACCGCAATAAAAACATTATACAACAACATTATATCTACAACAGCAATTTCAACGGCATGCATGTTATCACCTATGCTCTCCCAATATTCACACACCACTTCTATCCCCTCTCCCCTATCCACTCATCCCCTCCCTTTCCTCACGTTCTCTCTCCATCCTCTCTCCCCTATCCACGCATCCCCTCCCTCTCCTCACGTTATCCCTCCCACCCCTCTCTCCTCTCACTCACCACTCTCCACCCATTCTACTTCTTTACCAGAACATTCCTCTGCCCGCCCGTCCAGCCACCAGCCATCAGCCCCCAAACGAGTTGACCTCGAAATTTCCGTAAACATCGCCGCTGCTCGATCCCCGTGCATGCTAAGCCACAGTTCGATCGAAAGAAATAAAAAACAGCAGCAACAGCGACAAGGCGATCCAAAGCTGATTGTTTACTTAAAGTTTTCTGAGGCAGCGTCTTACGAAAACAACAACACTAACTCTGCCTTCACTGCCACGATCCGCATACAATGCTGAAGCTCGAATCCATCGAGCACGCTATGACTCACGCCACTCCCCCGAGCACTCACTCCACCTGCTCGTCCACCTGCCCTTCGAGCCAGCACTATCCGTTCCACCCGATCACCCCCCCTCCCTACCATCAGCCGTCATCGTCAGCCGCAGACCACCGACCGACAGACCCAGCTTCCAGCCTTCAATCCTCAAATCCAGCCGAAGGGTTGCCACTTGAAAATCCCGAAAAAATTCCACACAAATTCTCCAAATCCCCACAAAAACTCCCCAAATTCCTAAAATATTCCCCACAACAAATCCCATGTGCAAAATTCCTCGATATGGCAACTTTGTTCTGCACTCATATAGTGAGTGAGATAGCACTCTTACACACATATAGCGCCCCTTTGGAGGAGACTCCACCGAAATACACGGGAGGAGCTATGGTCCAGAAAAGCCATATATATACATTTGGCTCCCATTGATGTGAATCCGTCTAATAAAAGGTTGTTATTAAAACTGTCTACAATAATCTGAAAATTTTTACAAGGCAAAAGTTCCGTTTAGGAGGTTATGTTCGCATCAGTAAAAATAAACGTCTTCGAAAAAGGCTATACTCCGAATTAGACTACAGAAATTTTTAAAATTAAAAATATAAGAGTTACAAACCCAATAACGTATATTCTTGAAGACCACGGACCAGGGAAATACAATTAGAGGAGGATGCTACGAAACTAAACTACTGAAAACAAAATATCCTACCTCGTGGAGAAAGTTCTTAAAACAAGAGGAAGCAAAGTTTTAGTCAAGTGGCTAGGATTTTCGAATGACCATAATTCTTGCATCGATAGTAATGAAACTTTGTAAAATATGTTTAAATAAATTTTTGTGGTATAAAAACATTGTTTTGTGTGTTTTTATTTCATTTGTTAATCAACATTCACGATGTCAATAGCTCTTACTTTAAGTGGAAACAAATCCATTTTATCAGCTGATCACTTTTCACCTATCGATTTAGGTAATATGTGCGTGGTCTGGTCGACATTCATAGCTACAACACCAAACCAAACGTGGACTATGATAATAATTTACTTCACATTGGAGATTACACAATTGAAATTCCTGTCGGTTCATATGAGCTTGATGATATTGCCGAGTACATTCAAAGTAAATATCTAAGTATAGCTTTATAGCAAAGTGCCTTCTATTGATTTATTCGTCTTTCAATTGCAGCGGCGGTTTGCGCGCTGTGGGCTTACAATCAGAACTCTTCTCTAAAACATTTTCTCGTTTCCACTTAAGCTCGATCGACGTAGCCGTCGGCGAAACTAAAGTGGATCGGTATGTCGCAATTCCACTTATTTGGCAATAGTAATTTTTTAATTATTTCATTTACTCGAAAATTAATTTCACTTACTCCAAAAGCTGTTTGGTTTGAGCTATTTTGTAGCAATCGACTTCCACACTTACTACCATGCAAATTGCGGTGGTCGCTAACTTGGCTTTCGAGACTTAACTTGCCTTGACGGTTCCGGTTACCCGTAGCTTGAAGTATGAATGCGAAATACTACATCCCTCCACCCTTAGGGAAAGGATTTACATAATTATACGGGTGTGGCTTATATTAATCCTATAATATTATCCAATTTAACTCTACCTTAAGTTCTACCTTAGTGTATCGTCGTTGTTCACGTCTACCAGTGAGTTGTGTTGTTGGTGTACAATTTTTTGTGTAGAGTACGCATATCAGTACCATTAGAGGAGCAAGTTAAGGCTATCGACGTTGGGCTTTTTTTTCTATTATTTTTAAATTGATTCGAATATTTCGAGAATTAAATTTACTCGTCTGGTCAGTACCATATTGCTAATGATTGTTCCAAAATTATTCCCAAATGGATGCAAAAAGACCTTCACTCTAGTTGTAAGTGTGGCTCTTTCTATTTAGGATCTGGTGTTTCATGTAGCGGCGAGGCTTAACATACTTTCCAGTTCCGCTTCAAATGGTTTCACAATTTCCTATGTGGTACCATGATGTTGATGGTGGCTCAAAAGTCTTGTGGTACAAAAAGGACGTACATAGATTTGGTTACAAGGCTTTCAGTGTTGGAGCGCTTTTTCCCTTTTCGATTGAAGCGTGGAGTTTCGCTCGGTACCATATGTTTTAAAATTGTGAGGCTCATTAAGAGTAGCATGTTTTATATTTAATCGCTCTTCAGGTCCTTGACGGAATCCAGGAAACAGGAATAGCTGTGCATGTCATAAATTTTGAAAAATCATCTTGAAATGTCAGGATGTACTTATTACCGGACACAGTTTCTGGTAAAATCAAACAATGTCCATGTAAACCTTATTAAAGGGCCGCAATGGTGTGTCTGTTAATACTAGTGGCATTTTCGTCAATTTTGAACTATTTTGTTGACTTGACATCTGGGACATGTTTTAACATATTGTTTTATATGTATTTGCATGCACGGCCACCTGTATTCCTGCCTAATGCTTGGAAATATCTCTTTACCGTTTCTATTTCCTTTGGGTCGGATGGCAATACTGCCTTTTCAGATTTTACCTTTTCTGCATCGCATGTTGTTGCACACCCTTGCTGTGAGTTTTGACATGAACTGTCTACCTCATCATGTTCCCTTGCTTTCGCTTTTGAGCGAGTCTGTACGGCAACAATACCATTATTTTCCTGTGGAGATCTGCTTAATGCGTCTACATTTAAATTCTTTTTACCGAGTTTATATATAATTTCGAATTCGTATTCCTATAGTTTATGTCTAAACCTGGCTAGACGAGAAGTCTGATCCTTCAAATTCGCTTTACCCTTCAAGGGTTGGTGGTTTTTCACTATCTTAAAAGGCCTGCCCAGAATATATGCTCTGAAATTTCGTGTAGCCCAGACAATGGCCAAAATTCCCTTTCTATAGTTGAGTGTCTCTTCTCGGTGTCACTCAACGCTCTGCTAGCGAAAGCTATCGGTCTATCTTCGCCAATTTTCCCTTGCGACAGCACGGCCCCTATAGCTTCGCATCTAGCATCGGTGGTCAACAGAAATTCCCTGCTAAAATTCGGGTTGTCAATATCGGTGGTGAAATTACTTCTCTTTCAGCTTACCGAACGGTTTCTAACAGTCCTCTGACCATTGGAACTTGGTATCCTTTATCAGTAATTTGTTAATTAGCAAAGCGATTTTTGCTATGCTTCCAATAAATTTTCTATAGTAGTTGACTAACCCCAAGAATACCTGTACCTCCTTTTTGTTCCTGGGAGGTTTTATAATCCTTACACACTCAACGTTCTGTGGGTCGGGCAGTGCACCCTGCTCAGAGCACTTATGGCCTAAATAAACTATTTCTCGTCTTAACAACTGAGACTTTTCTGTGTTTAGTTTTAAAATATTCTCCCTAAGGGCGCTAAACACTTTAAATAGCCTATCCTTATGCTGTTTTAATTTGCTACCATAAATTACTATATTATCTAAATAAACGAAACAATCTATTCCCTGAAGCCCAGTGAGAATATGATTCATTATCCTCTGAAACGTCGCGGGCGCCCCCGTTTAACCAAAAGGCATCCTGTTGAATTCGAAATGACCAAATCCTGAACTAAACGCGGTTTTCTTTTTGTCTTTTTCATCAACCAAAACCTGGTGATAACCACTAGCAAGATCTGGTGTTGAGAAATACCTACTATGTCCCAACTCGTGTGCGCGACGAAAGAAAATATGTGTGAGCTGAATGCTTGATTCTATTTTTAGATCAGTGGCAGCGAAAGTGCAAAGAAAAAGCGAAAACGAAAATAAGTTGGTCGCATAATTCTATTTTTAGAATTGCCGCTGCTCTACTTGTGCGTATGTTTTATTCTCTGAGCGTATGTATATACTATCGTGTGTTTTCGGGGGCTTACTTCGTTTTTATAATTTTCTGGTTCAATTCTTGTTTGTTGTTGTTTTAAGTTTATTTTTTTTTGTGTATTCCTCATTGTGAACTCATGATTATTTTAATGTTATTAATAGGAATACATATTGTTATAATTATTATTTACGATATTTAACCTTATTTTACTTTAAATGCTAATAAATATTCAATCAAAGGAGTTTCTTCTATATTTTAGTTTTAAACAAAATATATTGTATATAAAATTTGTAGAAACCAGACGGAGTAGTAGGAATATGTACGTTCTAACTCAAATGCATCCACCCGTGTATTTCGGCGTAGCATCCACCTAAGGGGGCACTGTGTGTGTGTAAGAGTGAGAAAGGAGATTGAAGGCCAGCGGCTGGTGGCTGGTGGACGGACAGACGATCATTTGGTTGATAGGGGTGATGGTGTGGAAGAAGGTGGAGAGGGAGGGGAGAGACGTGCTTTGTGGTATGTGAGTATTGGGAGAGCAGCAGCGGTAAGATGCTTTTCGTAGGGAGAGGGAGGGGAGAGACGTGTGTGTTATGGTATGTGAGTATTGGGGAGAGCAGCAGTGGCAAGATTCTTGCCTTTGGAATTGTTGTTGTAGGATATCATATTAAGATTTTTATGAGTCAAGCGACTGTGGGAATGTGTGTGCTCGCGGGTGGCAGCTTGCTAAGCAGAGGCTGCCTAAGCAGAAGTGTGTTGTAGTTGTTGTTTATTTAATTGCTTCGCTTTTGAGACGCCGCCCCAGAAGCGTAGTGAAATTTAATGTAAACATAAAGTGAACGGATCGAACTGTGGCTTCGCGTGCATGTATTATATGATCTATAGAGCGTGGGGCTGCCTAAGCAGATGATTTTATTTTATGACTGGTCAAAGAATATCTTTATTAAAATACTGACACAGGCGGTTTGTCTAACAAATTAGTGCAAACATTTCAAAAAATTAATTGTATATTAAGGTTTTAGTGATATGGTGTGTGTTAACGCCAACTGCCGCTCGCCAGAGGTGCTCCCTCATCGATCGGTAAGGTGTCAGGAGTGAGCACTCCAGTCTCTCTCCTGTCAGCCTGCCGGTCATGAGATGCGCCTCTCTCGTGTAAGCTCGGCTGCGGGCTCTCTCCGCGGCAACTGGCGCTAATTGACCGGCTTCCAGCGATCGTCTCTGGACCCACACGAGACACTTCTTTCTTCTTGGTCCTTCGAGCCGGATTGCCGCGGCCAGGAGCCATCGTCACCGACGCCCAAATCATCATTACCACAGCCCAGGAATCACGTCATCGTCATCGACGCCCGATCCACCAAGCCGTGTACGAAGCGGTGAGTTCACATATTCTAGCCTAAATATTAGCCCCGAGCCCTTCCTGCCATATACATTTTTATATATATCTATATATATATAAGGAACTGTCCTCCTTATATATATACCCTTCATTTGACCGTCAAACCTTCGAGAATCTTCGATTCGTGGGTAACGGTCCCCAAGAATAACGGCAGCACCAAGGCTTGAAGTTTTTGTTGCTGACCGTCTTCGCAAGCATTGCTAGCTGCGAAGCCCACATTAAAAATTCACCCCTTGATTTTCTATTAAGCCCCGCGCTCTCACAAAGAAAGTGAAAAGATCACACACTTTCGCTTTCTTGGTTTGCGCTCTCCTTGCCAATAAAAGAGCGAGTTACTTGTGCGTTCAGCGCAAATCGAAAAACCACCACCTTTTGCTGGTTGGTTGTTGCGGGTATTTTTCTTCTTGCTCGCGCTCTTCTGCTTGCGTTCATCAGACACACAGAGTGCACACAGGACACAAAAACCTGTTTTTTCTGTCTGCACTCTCCCAAGTGATAGCAGCGTGAAATTCACTATTCAATGGTGACCCAACGCGAAATCGAAAAAGCGAAACACCCAATAGGCAGAAGTGTTCGCAGCAACTAGTCTCTTTGTAACTAGTTGCCAACTTTAGAGACAACGCATGGTTAATTTTCGGAAGCAAGCTCCTCGAGCCCCAACGCAATCAGCTAGCGACGCGCAAACCATACTGTGACTTTTTTCCTCTAAAATAAAATACAATTTTTTCCGAAATAGTTTTTTGGTGTGTTTTCTTTTGGTTTTTCGACTTTCTTCGCCGCCCCTAAGCGAACGCTAAAAATATAATGACGTCACTCGACAAATTTATACGCGCCTCCGACGCGATCGTCGAATTCGAGGCCGACTTCGTGACCATCCCTGAGCAGGAGCACTCGGACTTTTCATTAGATGCTCATCTGGAAGAGCTCAAGACGATGTGGAAGACGACCAAGGAAGTCTACTACACGTGCCTAGACCAGTTGATGGCCTCCGAAGAATCCGCCCCCGCTGACGTAGAAGTGATTAAGACCAAGCAACGCAACTGCTACCGAACTTATATTCGTTGCGCAACGAAAATCGGCGCATGCCGAAAAACTCGTCCCACTTCTTCCGCACTCAATACAATGCCAGCATCTGTCTACAACATCAGCTTGCCCCCTTGCGACACCCAAGCCTTCCACGGCGATTACCTCTTTTAGGGATTTGTCCCTTTATATCCAGAACACCAGAATTGCGCCGGTTGAGAAGCTTTTCCACCTGAATCAAAAACTACGGGCGAAGCGAAAGAAATCGTACAGAAATCCCCTCTCACGAATGAAGGTTTTGCCCAAGCGTGGAAAAATCTGTCCGACAGGTACGAGAACGGGCGCGTCCTCACCAACGCCCATTTGAAGAAGCTCTTCAGGCTATCCCCCATCACGAAGGAAACCGGTGGCGCTATTAAAGACCTGCAGCGCGAAATCAATAATATTCTCGCCGCGCTCGCGCTACAAGGTGTTGATACTTCCCAATGGGACGCGATAATCGTATTTTTGTGTTCCAGCAAGCTCCCGGAAGCAACGCTTTCCCTCTGGGAGCAATCTCTCACCAACAAAACAGAGATCCCAAAATGGACAGATCTGCATGCGTTTCTGACTCATCGCTTACAGACCCTTGAAACGGTGCAAGATATTAAGTGAACACCCGCCGCGAAATCAACACACCTCATCTCATTCCGTGAGAACCTGTCCAAGCAGATTCAATTGCGTCAAATGTAATGGCAGGCACACCCTCCTGCATCGTGAGCATGCTCCATCTTCCTCGAATGCTGTATCAGATTCGACCCCACGTGCCTCACATCAAGAGCGTCGATTTGAAAACGCTCCGCGCGCTCAAACCCCTGCCTATTCGAACTTTATTCCAGGTTCGACTTATCATGCCTTTCAGCAAGAAAGGCCGCATTCTTCGATGCGACCTCCCACGCATATACAGTCCACTCCTCCACCCACACAGCAACGAAATCAAGAGCAACGGTATGATAACGCTCCGCGTGCTCAAGCCCCTGCCTATTCGAACTTTATTCCAGGTTTGACTCATCATATTTTTCAGCAAGAAAGGCCGGATTCTTCGATGCGACCACCCACGCATATACAGTCCACTCCTCCCCCCCCCCCCCCCCCCCCCCAACAGCAACGACATCAAGAGCAACGGTATGATAACGCTCCGCGTACTCAAGCCCTTGTCTATTCGAACTTTATTCCAGGTTCGACTCAACATGCTTCCCAGCAAGAAAGGCCGCATTCTTCGATGCGACCTCCCACGCATATACAGTCCATTCCTCCCCCCATGCAACAGCGAAATCCACAGGACACGCATCAGGTGTGCTTCGCGAAAGCACCAAAACAGGTACTGTTAGGGACTGCTATGGTAACAATACGCCATCACGGTATATGTTACATCGCGCGCGCCTTGATTGATCCTGGATCTGAAGTGTCGTTCATCTCTGAGCGCATACAAAAGCTCTTAAAGCTCCCCGTGCAGCCAACTACAGCTGTAGTTTCAGGTCTCAATGAGACTGTTGCTGCAAAAATATCAAGATAGAGCGATTTTCTGCTGAATTCGCCACTTGATCCCAACTTTCAAGTTAACGTGACGGCGCTCGTGCTCCCACAAATCACAGGGCGGTTGCCCTCCCACTCGTTAGACAGGTCACTTCTCAGTGGCCTCCCTCAAGACATCGAGCTCGCAGATGTCAACTTCTCCAAAAGCGAGCAGGTCGACGTCCTCATCGGAGCCGATTTATACCCAGCAATCCTGCTGGCCGGCATCCGCCGCCAAGTGCTGGGCTCCCTCGTGGCTCAGCAAACCGTGTTCGGTTGGATCCTAACTGACCGGTTCCCTCCATGCAATCTGCCACGGCACCCATAAAAGCGGCTTACACAACCAAGTCACCTTCGAACAATAGTTCGAACGTTTTTGGGAGGTGGAGGAACTTCCCAAAACTAGATTGCTATCCCACTCCGAAAAGTTTCGCGAAGAAAAATACGCAAAGACGCGATGACGGCCGCTACATCGTGCCATTGCCTTTAAAGTCGGCTTTTCAGACACGTTCCGCTCAGGGGCTTCGAGACATTTAAAATGTATCGCCAAATATTGGTCGACCCAAAGCACACACCATATCAGCGCATTCTCTTCCGAGACCCGTACAAGTCCGAACTTATCGACTTCGAGCTTCAAACCGTAACGTTTGGAGTTAATTGCGCCCCGTTCCTGGCAATACGCACCCTTCTTCAATTGGCAGACGACGTGAAGCACCAGTTCCCGCTTGCAGCACACATTCTACAGCATTCCATGTACGTGGATGATGTGTTAGCAGGCACGCATGACCTGGTGACAGCTACCCAGACCCGCGACCAACTCATAGCGGCTCTCGACTCGGCAGGGTTTGCCCTTCGAAAATGGACTGCCAACCATAAAGGCATTCCGATTTTCTGACGCTAGAAGATTCCAGCACCGCCAAGATGCTTGGAATTCGCTGGAACGCGACCCATGATGAGTTCTACTTCGATGTCCAAGCCATCGCCATCAAAGCTGCGTACACGAAACGAGAAATGTTGTCTCTGGTCACCAAGCTGTTCGACCCAGCCGGTTGGCTGGCTCCGATCATCGTTGCAGCAAAGATTCTGATTCAGCAAGTCTGGTTGGACAAAATCGACTGGGATGACACTCTGCCTCAGGTAACTCACGCTAATTGGTTAAGTTTTCTCCAGAATTACCAGCACATCAGCGCCATCCGCATCCCGCGATGGGTAAGTTACACCCTAGAAAGCGAAGTCGAACTCCATGCGTTTTGCGATGTCTCACAGAAAGCCTACGCAGGAGTCATCTATGCCCGCATGAAGATCGCTCAGGAAGTCCAAGTTTTCCTTTTGTACTCCAAAACTCGTGTAGCCCCAATTAAAACTTTGTATTTCCCCAGGTTAGAATTGTGCGGAGCCACTTTAGTTGCTGAGATGATCGACACTCTCGTGCCCACGCTGCAGCTGCCGCATTACACGATCTATTGTTGGAGAGACTCCACCATTGTTTTGGCCTGGCTGCAGAAATCCCCATGCGTTTGGGTAAGTTCGTGGCAAACCGAGTTGTCAAAATCATCGAGAAGATACCGCAGTCGCAATGGTTCCATGTGGATTCCCAGGACAACCCCGCGGATTTAGCCAGTCGCGGTGCCACGCCCCAAGATCTCGCTGAGAGCACCCTCTGGTGGAAAGGACCCTCTGGTTGGTCAGTGGCAGCGAAAGTGCAAAGAAAAAGCGAAAACGAAAATAAGTTGGTCGCATAATTCTATTTTTAGAATTGCCGCTGCTCTACTTGTGCGTATGTTTTATTCTCTGAGCGTATGTATATACTATCGTGTGTTTTCGGGGGCTTACTTCGTTTTTATAATTTTCTGGTTCAATTCTTGTTTGTTGTTGTTTTAAGTTTTTTTTTTGTGTATTCCTCATTGTGAACTCATGATTATTTTAATGTTATTAATAGGAATACATATTGTTATCATTATTATTTACGATATTTAACCTTATTTTACTTTAAATGTTAATAAATATTCAATCAAAGGAGTTGGAGGAAATGCATCCACCCGTGTATTTCGGCGTAGCATTCACCTAAGGGGGCACTGTGTGTGTGTAAGAGTGAGAAAGGAGATTGAAGGCCAGCGGCTGCAAACATTTCAAAAAATTAATTGTATATTAAGGTTTTAGTGATATGGTGTGTGTTAACGCCAACTGCCGCTCGCCAGAGGTGCTCCCTCATCGATCGGTAAGGTGTCAGGAGTGAGCACTCCAGTCTCTCTCCTGTCAGCCTGCCGGTCATGAGATGCGCCTCTCTCGTGAGAGTAAGCTCGGCTTCGGGCTCTCTCCGCGGCAACTGGCGCTAATTGACCGGCTTCCAGCGATCGTCTCTGGACCCACACGAGGCACTTCTTTCTTCTTACTCAAGAACCTCTGACGCGTGCTGAGGGTTAGTCATCGGAAAGTTTAGAATTTATACCATAGTGTTATTGATCATTTATAAAAAATTTTGAGGAAGAAAATAGAAATAAGTGATTTTCAAATATAAACTGAGTGTTTTCGAACTTAACATTTTGGTCCTTCGAGCCGGATTGCCGCGGCCAGGAACCGTCGTCACCGACGCCCAAATCATCATTACCACAGCCCAGGAATCACGTCATCGTCATCGACGCCCGATCCACCAAGCCGTGTACGAAGCGGTGAGTTCACATATTCTAGCCTAAATATTAGCCCCGAGCCCTTCCTGCCATATACATTTTTATATATATCTATATATATAAGGAACTGTCCTCCTTATATATATATATACCCTTCATTTGACCGTCAAACCTTCGAGAATCTTCGATTCGTGGGTAACGGTCCCCAAGAATAACGGCAGCACCAAGGCTTGAAGTTTTTGTTGCTGACCGTCTTCGCAAGCATTGCTAGCTGCGAAGCCCACATTAAAAATTCACCCCTTGATTTTCTATTAAGCCCCGAACTCTCACAAAGAAAGTGAAAAGATCACACACTTTCGCTTTCTTGGTTTGCGCTCTCCTTGCCAATAAAAGAGCGAGTTACTTGTGCGTTCAGCGCAAATCGAAAAACCACCACCTTTTGCTGGTTGGTTGTTGCGGGTATTTTTCTTCTTGCTCGCGCTCTTCTGCTTGCGTTCATCAGACACACAGAGTGCACACAGGACACAAAAACCTGTTTTTTCTGTCTGCACTCTCCTAAGTGATAGCAGCGTGAAATTCACTATTCAATGGTGACCCAACGCGAAATCGAAAAAGCGAAACACCCAATAGGCAGAAGTGTTCGCAGCAACTAGTCTCTTTGTAACTAGTTGCCAACTTTAGAGACAACGCATGGTTAATTTTCGGAAGCAAGCTCCTCGAGCCCCAACGCAATCAGCTAGCGACGCGCAAACCATATTGTGACTTTTTTCCTCTAAAATAAAATACAATTTTTTCCGAAATAGTTTTTCGGTGCGTTTTCTTTTGGTTTTTCGACTTTCTTCGCCGCCCCTAAGCGAACCCTAAAAATATAATGACGTCACTCGACAAATTTATACGCGCCTCCGACGCGATCGTCGAATTCGAGGCCGACTTCGTGACCATCCCTGAGCAGGAGCACTCGGACTTTTCATTAGATGCTCATCTGGAAGAGCTCAAGACGATGTGGAAGACGACCAAGGAAGTCTACTACACGTGCCTAGACCAGTTGATGGCCTCCGAAGAATCCGCCCCCGCTGACGTAGAAGTGATTAAGACCAAGCAACGCAACTGCTACCGAACTTATATTCGTTGCGCAACGAAAATCGGCGCATGCCGAAAAACTCGTCCCACTTCTTCCGCACTCAATACAGCAGCAGCTGAAATGCCAGCATCTGTCTACAACATCAGCTTGCCCCCTTGCGACACCAGAGCCTTCCACGGCGATTACCTCTTTTAGGGATTTGTCCCTTTATATCCAGAACACCAGAATTGCGCCGGTTGAGAAGCTTTTCCACCTGAATCAAAAACTCCGGGCGAAGCGAAAGAAATCGTACAGAAATCCCCTCTCACGAATGAAGGTTTTGCCCAAGCGTGGAAAAATCTGTCCGACAGGTACGAGAACGGGCGCGTCCTCACCAACGCCCATTTGAAGAAGCTCTTCAGCCTATCCCCCATCACGAAGGAAACCGGTGGCGCTATTAAAGACCTGCAGCGCGAAATCAATAATATTCTCGCCGCGCTCGCGCTACAAGGTGTTGATACCTCCCAATGGGACGCGATAATCGTATTTTTGTGTTCCAGCAAGCTCCCGGAAGCAACGCTTTCCCTCTGGGAGCAATCTCTCACCAACAAAACAGAGATCCCAAAATGGACAGATCTGCATGCGTTTCTGACTCATCGCTTACAGACCCTTGAAACGGTGCAAGATATTAAGTGAACACCCGCCGCGAAATCAACACACCCCTAACCTCGACTCACTCGACTCCAGCCTTTAAACTCGTCAACACCTTTCAATTAAAGCTGTCCCAAGATAGCTGCCCTCTTTGCCAGAAGCAGCACAAGTTGAGATCCTGTCCTCAGTTCCTCAGCTTGCCCGTTCCACAGCGGCTGAATACCGTTCAGAAAAACCGCTTGTGCAGCAACTGCTTGGCCAGATCTCATTCCGTGAGAACCTGTCCAAGCAGATTCAATTGCGTCAAATGTAATGGCAGGCACACCCTCCTGCATCGTGAGCATGCTCCATCTTCCTCGAATGCTGTATCAGATTCGACCCCACGTGCCTCACATCAAGAGCGTCGATTTGAAAACGCTCCGCGCGCTCAAACCCCTGCCTATTCGAACTTTATTCCAGGTTCGACTTATCATGCCTTTCAGCAAGAAAGGCCGCATTCTTCGATGCGACCTTCCACGCATATACAGTCCACTTCTCCACCCACACAGCAACGAAATCAAGAGCAACGGTATGATAACGCTCCGCGTGCTCAAGCCCCTGCCTATTCGAACTTTATTCCAGGTTCGACTCATCATGTTTTTCAGCAAGAAAGGCCAGATTCTTCGATGCGACCACCCACGCATATACAGTCCACTCCTCCCCCCCCCCCCCAAAAAAAACAACGACGAAATCAAGAGCAACGGTATGATAACGCTCCGCGTGCTCAAGCCCCTGCCTATTCGAACTTTATTCCAGGTTCGACTCATCATGTTTTTCAGCAAGAAAGGCCGCATTCTTCGATGCGACCACCCACGCATATACAGTCCACTCCTCCACCCACACAGCAACGAAATCAAGAGCAACGGTATGATAACGGTCCGCGTACTCAAGCCCTTGTCTATTCGAACTTTATTCCAGGTTCGACTCAACATGCTTCCCAGCAAGAAAGGCCGAATTCTTCGATGCGACCTCCCACGCATATACAGTCCATTCCTCCCCCCATGCAACAGCGAAATCCACAGGACACGCATCAGGTGTGCTTCGCGAAAGCACCAAAACAGGTACTGTTAGGGACTGCTATGGTAACAATACGCCATCACGGTACATGTTACATCGCGCGCGCCTTGATTGATCCTGTATCTGAAGTGTCGTTCATCTCTGAGCGCATACAAAAGCTCTTAAAGCTCCCCGTGCAGCCAACTACAGCTGTAGTTTCAGGTCTCAATGAGACTGTTGCTGCAAAAATATCAAGATAGAGCGTTTTTCTGCTGAATTCGCCACTTGATCCCAACTTTCAAGTTAACGTGACGGCGCTCGTGCTCCCACAAATCACAGGGCGGTTGCCCTCCCACTCGTTAGACAGGTCACTTCTCAGTGGCCTCCCTCAAGACATCGAGCTCGCAGATGTCAACTTCTCCAAAAGCGAGCAGGTCGACGTCCTCATCGGAGCCGATTTATACCCAGCAATCCTGCTGGCCGGCATCCGCCGCCAAGTGCTGGGCTCCCTCGTGGCTCAGCAAACCGTGTTCGGTTGGATCCTAACTGACCGGTTCCCTCCATGCAATCTGCCACGGCACCCATAAAAGCGGCTTACACAACGAAGTCACCTTCGAACAATAGTTCGAACGTTTTTGGGACGTGGAGGAACTTCCCAAAACTAGATTGCTATCCCACTCCGAAAAGTTTCGCGAAGAAAAATACGCAAAGACGCGATGACGGCCGCTACATCGTGCCATTGCCTTTAAAGTCGGCTTTTCAGACACGTTCCGCTCAGGGGCTTCGAGACATTTAAAATGTATCGCCAAATATTGGTCGACCCAAAGCACACACCATATCAGCGCATTCTCTTCCGAGACCCGTACAAGTCCGAACTTATCGACTTCGAGCTTCAAACCGTAACGTTTGGAGTTAATTGCGCCCCGTTCCTGGCAATACGCACCCTTCTTCAATTGGCAGACGACGTGAAGCACCAGTTCCCGCTTGCAGCACACATTCTACAGCATTCCATGTACGTGGATGATGTGTTAGCAGGCACGCATGACCTGGTGACAGCTACCCAGACCCGCGACCAACTCATAGCGGCTCTCGACTCGGCAGGGTTTGCCCTTCGAAAATGGACTGCCAACCATAAAGGCATTCCGATTTTCTGACGCTAGAAGATTCCAGCACCGCCAAGATGCTTGGAATTCGCTGGAACGCGACCCATGATGAGTTCTACTTCGATGTCCAAGCCATCGCCATCAAAGCTGCGTACACGAAACGAGAAATGTTGTCTCTGGTCACCAAGCTGTTCGACCCAGCCGGTTGGCTGGCTCCGATCATCGTTGCAGCAAAGATTCTGATTCAGCAAGTCTGGTTGGACAAAATCGACTGGGATGACACTCTGCCTCAGGTAACTCACGCTAATTGGTTAAGTTTTCTCCAGAATTACCAGCACATCAGCGCCATCCGCATCCCGCGATGGGTAAGTTACACCCTAGAAAGCGAAGTCGAACTCCATGCGTTTTGCGATGTCTCACAGAAAGCCTACGCAGGAGTCATCTATGCCCGCATGAAGATCGCTCAGGAAGTCCAAGTTTTCCTTTTGTACTCCAAAACTCGTGTAGCCCCAATTAAAACTTTGTCTTTCCCCAGGTTAGAATTATGCGGAGCCACTTTAGTTGTTGAGATGATAGACACTCTCGTGCCCACGCTGCAGCTGCCGCATTACACGATCTATTGTTGGAGAGACTCCACCATTGTTTTGGCCTGGCTGAAGAAATCCCCATGCGTTTGGGTACGTTAGTGGCAAACCGAGTTGCCAAAATCATCGAGAAGATACCGCAGTCGCAATGGTTCCATGTGGATTCCCAGGACAACCCCGCGGATTTAGCCAGTCGCGGTGCTACGCCCCAAGATCTCGCTGAGAGCACCCTCTGGTGGAAAGGACCTGCTTGGCGTGCCCACGACAAGAATCGCTGGCCCGAATTCCGCGCCTCCGACGAATATGTCACCAAACGAGCAGAAAACTGTCAAAACGCCGCTCACCCATTGCGCTACCGATGAGGATCCTCTCAAACGATTGTCGTCACTGCCACGAGCCCTACGTGTATACTCATACGTATATAGATTCCTCCACAACGCTCATCCAGCTCAGCGTCACCTACATTCTCACCCTAACCTGCACCTCCCACCGGGAGAAATAAAGGAAACGAAACGCTGCCTCGCGATATCCAGAAGAATCATTTCGCGGACAAGTACGCCGCGCTAGTAATCCACGCGATGCTGCGATCTAAAAGCAGCCTACTCTCGTTGAACCCGTTCCTCCACACGGACAACACGATGCGCATTGGCGGGCGGTTGTCCTCGTGCCCCAATTTGCCTTTCGACGAACGGCACCCGCTTATTCTGCCATACGGCTGTCAACTCTCGCGACTGCTCATTCCTTTTACACGAAATATCTCTACACGGGGGCAACCAATTAGTTCTTCGTCTGGTCCGTACCCAATTCTGGATCCCCAAGGTTACAACCTTATCAAAACGATGACTCATACCTGCAAGCCTTGCATCCTACATCGGAACAAGCAACGAACCCTGTACATGACAGCCCATTATTAACACATTTTCTCATTGCAGAGCCCACATGTAATTAATCCGCTGGCAATATGCGCGGACCCGAAGAGGGCGTCTGCTGGCACCACCCGGGGCGGTGCCCATCTGCGCCGCCGCGCCGCCTATTGCTGCCCACCGTCCTCGGGAGCTGTCCCCAACGGCTGACGTCCTGGTGCTCGACGTCTCGGCCGACGAGGCACAAGCGCTTGTCACGACACGACGCTCGCCCACACCGCCAACCCGAGCTTTCCGGAGTTCTTTCGTCCAGCCTGAGGAAGCCTCCTCCGGTCCGGCCCCAGCACAGATGCCCATCTATCACGAAGACCTCCGAGGTCGTGGATGTCTGCGAGTTCGCGTGATGTCGGTGCGATATCCGCCGCGCCGCTTGCCGCGTCCACCACCAGAGCCGGCCCAGAGACGTGCGCCCTCACCACCCACGCCGGCCCCGAGACGTCTGCGGCCCGCCCCACCGGAACCGGCACCGCAACGTGCACCACCAGCACCGCCGGCTCCATTAGCACCACCGGAGACGAGGCACGGCGCCAGTTGTCGGGGTTTGGGGGTTTGCTGTCCTGCAAGGCGGGCGGTATGTTAACGCCAACTGCCGCTAGCCAGAGGTGCTCCCTCATCGATCGGTAGGGTGTCAGGAGTGAGCACTCCAGTCTCTCTCCTGTCAGCCTGCCGGTCATGAGATGCGCCTCTCTCGTGAAAGTAAGCTCGGCTGCGGGCTCTCTCCGCGGCAACTGGCGCTAATTGACCGGCTTCCAGCGATCGTCGCTGGACCCACACGAGGCACTTCTTTCTTCTTACTTAAGAACCTCTGACGCGTGCTGAGGGTTAGTCATCGGAAAGTTTAGAATTAATACCATAGTGTTATTGATCATTTATAAAAAATTGTAAGGAAGAAAATAGAAATAAGTGATTTTCAAATATAAACTGAGTGTTTTCGAACTTAACAGTGTGATTGAATGAGGGTAGGATGTAGAGTGAGTGTCAGCGTGTGACTTTTGCTTTGTTTTGTTTTATTTATGAGAAGGCGAACTCTGCCTTGTGTCGCATAGGGTTAGTTAGTTGGTTGGTCAGTGGAGTTATTTTTAGGAAATTTAGGAAGTACGCTGTAGTTGTAGTTGTTGTAGTTTTAATATTTGTATGTAGGATACAGAGCTGTGGGAACGAGTGCGGACGCGGATAAAGGCAGCCTAAGCAGTGACTGCGTAAGCAGTGGCTGCCTATGCAGAGGCTGCCTCAGCAGGCGTAGAGTTGATGTTTATTTAATTGCTTTGCTTTTTAGACGCTGCCTCAGAAATTTAATGTAAACATTCAGTGAATGGATTGAACTGCGGTTTGGTGGACATGCATAATCTGGAGCGTGTGGCTGTGTAAGCAGAGGTAGTGGTGTTATTCTTGTTTTATTTAATTGCTTGAGATCGAACTATAGCTTGATTCGAATTTTGGTGGGAATTGAATTGTATTTAATGTTTTAATAGCACTTTACTGAAGACATTAACGAAATAACTTTTTTATTTTGTTGTTGTTGTTGTTGGTATTGTTTCGACATCATAACTTTTTTGACATCATATCGTTAATTTATGAATATAACGCTAAATATTATATTAATTATAATTACTATGTATACATACTATACTGTAAGCGCATAAAGTACTTATTGTTTGCTGTGTGTGTGTTTTGTTAAAGAATTCACAGATATTAGTAGGAGTCATCAATTTCCAGAATTTATTTTGCAGAGACGCGTTTTGTATACTATTGTTGTTGTTGTTGAACATTTAAGAGAGGTGGATCGCTACAGCGGAGTATAAAAGGAGCAACAAGTTATTACAGAAATTCATTAATCGTTTGATTTCTCCAAGACATCAAGTCGTGTGAGCTCCAAAAACTTTTGAGGAAATACTCATATATTTTGTACAGTTTAAGATTATTAAATAAATAAATAAATTATAAATATATTTATAACTAAAAATAGTAAATAAAAAATTATTAACTATTATCAAATTGGAGAAATAAAGCGCATTAGTTTGCAAAACTAGAACCCAGAGCATTCACAAAGAGTACATTAAAGTGTAAAACTAAAACTCAAAGTTTTATAAAGAACGCTCAAAATTTTAAGGACTGAAGTGAAATCTACTTCATTAATATTATTATCGTCATAATCATCATCAACAATAACGACATCTTCAGTTAAATTTTCTCAAAATGGAAGGATTCATTTGCAGTGGGTGTGGTGTTCGTTTCACCAAAAATCGCAACTTTAAATAAACATGCTGAAAAACAAGCAATCGATTGCAATGAATGCAACATTAAATTTACCCGACGCGATAACCTGAAAAGGCATGTAAATTTATTTCATCCACAACTAAGCAGAAGCTGTGCTTCACCAGCAAAACGTATTCATAATGAAAACTTTTCAATTTGTTCCGATTGTAATGAGAACGTTTTGAAGAAACACTGGAATTATCACATTAGGCCCAATAAACATAAAAAAAATGCTGGCATCCCGATTAACGAGCACTTTAAAACAATACGGTCAGCCTTCAATGAAAGGATTGAAACAAGCGTTTCAATCCTTTCATTGCTCGAAAACGTGAACAAGGGTTTTTCTCATTCCAGAAACTTTTTTGCAGTAAACAGGGACATCATTATAAAAGCCTTGGAAGATTTACTCGAAAAGCACTTGGGCTATAAATTCAATTTATAAATATTTTGTGAGTATGTGAAAATGAGTATTGAAGAAGATATGGTTGTGAATGTAAAATCGTTCCAAACCAAAATGACTTTAATACAGACAAAAGAAGATATCGAAAGCAGCTACAATAATATGATTTATCAGTTTTGCAAGAAAAGGTCTGAGTTTCAGGAAAGGGACAGTGGCTGGTCTCTCGTAAGGATATGTCACGTAGAGTTCAATATTAATCAATGTCGACCAATAAGGGAATAGCTATAAGAAAACTATTTGCTATTTATTAATTTCAATTTACAAACAAAATAATAAATTAAATTATAAATATATATTGAGCAAAACCTGTTAGAATTAAGAAATTGTATGAATAAATTTTTGAATATAAAAACAACATAAAACATTTGATTACCTACATTGTCAGTCGATTACCTACATTTTCAGATTAGGACAGTACCTGACTTTGAATTGATGGCACGGATTTAACTGATCTGCTCTGATAACTGATTTTGAAATACATGGACACCGCATACAAATAGACGACTATTACAAAAGTATTCTTGATGATATCAATTTAAAATTCGATACCTCAGAATATTCACCAGACGATCCGATTGATGAAGGACGTTATAAAGAAAAGGCTTTAATATTTACATCCAACTATAAATGAAAGCACCACGGCACTTTCATACTAGTATGCAAACAGCCTTTGAACTGATCTGATCTAATAGCTGATAGCTGTTGCACATGATCTGATCTGACAGTTGATATATCTGATCTGATAGCTGATATACCAGATCTAATCCGATCTGATCTGATTTGATAGTTGATATACCTAATCTTGATAACTAACTGTTCAAGCTGATTGAAGACACTGAAGATGAATATTAAACTATTAAAAGAACTTGTAAAAACTAAATGAGAACTGAAAGAAAAAATTAGGGCTTTAAAGTTAAGAAAAGCCGATTTAGAGAATCAATTTAATGAGACTTTTAAACCGGTTACAATACCTTTGAAGGAATTAGTGAGGATATATAAAACGAACGATACAACTGAAACAAATGTTAACAAGGATGACCCAGAATCTATGCATGATGCGATAACAAACAAAATTAAAACCAATACCCAATGGTATTTAAAGCAAAGAAAGAGATCGATTTTATGGACGAAACTCTTACCAAGAGTTTCGATGATAATGATGACGATGATAATGATGATGATCATTTCGAGAGATAACGATGATAATATGATAACGATGATGATGATGGTACCTTTTTCTCTCAAATGCATGTTTCAGAGAAAGATGCAAACGAATCAACTGAAGACATGGATTTATCTAAATTAGAACAGCAAAATGAGCAGGATACAGCATACGGACTGAACAGAGGATTAGATGGTGAATGGAGATTCGGAAGTAGCGCTTTCAAAATACAAAACGGCGAAATATTAATATCCGATAAACCGTTTGATACCTCATCCCCCACCTCTTTCAACCTTACACACGGTCTCTTCCAATTACTGTTCCACAAGACACTGTAAGAAAAAATATTTTTTCTTACAACTCCGGGTGTAGAACCTGGCCTGCATCCCAACCGAGCCCGTTTTTAGTAAACCTAAACTGAAAACGCGGTGACCTGGGTTGTGCGGACCCAACTTCAGGTGGAATGAATTCTATCAACAACAATAAAAAGGAAAAAAAGGCAACGTAGCAAAGGCGAAAATATGCAAAGCTAACAATAACAACAACAACCACATTAACTCGCTTGCTAACAAAGGGATAAAAAAACAACAGTCACACAGAATACATGAACCACATACTTTTTACAACAATTACAACAAAGACTGAGACGCGAAACAAGCAAGAAAAAATTAAATTAGAGCGTGGGAAGCTACCAACAAAATCACAAGAATTTATTTCTAGAAATAAGCACAACAACAACAAGTACGTTGTGTGCCGCTATGCAGATTAGAAAATTCTGGAATGTGCACAAGAACTACCAACAAAGTCACAAGAAATATTTCTAGAAATAAGCACAACAACAACAAGTACGTTGTGTGCCGCTATGCACATTAGAAAATTCCGGAATGTGCACAAGAACAACGACTGCAGCGGAGTTGTTTTGATCGGTGTATAAAAGGGCCCACCGCGCTGAATTCGATCTCTTTTCGAATCTCGTGCTCCAAGTGGTAAGTCGTCAAACCTTGAACCTCTAGTACTTCGTAGTGGCTGAGTGCTCTTAAGCGGACGCCAATCCCAATTCCAAGTAAATTTTAGTACCTCGTCCTGGCTGAGTGCTCTTAAGCGGACGCCAATCCCAATTTCAAGTAAATTTTAGTACCTCGTCCTGTCTAAGTGCTCTTAAGCGGACGCCAATCCTAATTCCAAGTAAATTTTAGTACCTCGTCCTGGCTGAGTGCTCTTAAGCGGACGCCAATCCCAATTCCAAGTAAATTTTAGTACCACGTCCTGGCTGAGTGCTCTTAAGCGGACGCCAATCCCAATTCCAAGTAAATTTTAGTACCTCGTCCTGGCTGAGTGCTCTTAAGCGGACGCCAATCCCAATTCCAAGTAAATTTTAGTACCTCGTCCTGGCTGAGTGCTCTTAAGCGGACGCCAATCCCTATTCCAAGTAAATTTTAGTACCTCGTCCTGGCTGAGTGCCCTTAAGCGGACGCCAATCCCAATTCCAAGTAAATCTTAGTACCTCATCCTGGCTGAGTGCTCTTAAGCGGACGCCAATCCCAATTCCAAGTAAATTTTAGTACCTCGTCGTGGCTGAGTGCTTTTAAGCGGACGCCAATCCTGAATCATAGTAAATGCTAGTATCTCGTGGCTGACGCCGACAATCATAAAACCTCGTATTCTAGAACTCTGTGTATATAGATTTTGTATTTTTACGGACTGAGTGCTATTCAGCGGACGTTAGAACTAAAGGAACTAGTTTTAAGAAATACTGTTAGCAATAAAATACCGAAAAATAAAACTTTGGATTACGGTGAATAAATAGTCGAAAAACTGTCAAAAGAAAACCGAAAGCTTTTTATTTAAGTGTTCGGTACGGGACTCTGGCGAGACTGAGTATACCCCGGCAAGAAACTTCGTTACAACACCATCAAATTACAACGAAGCAGATCTACAGGTTTACAAAACAATTCTAATCAATACTAAAGTTCACAAACGAAACTATGATGAAAATAAGCAAATGAAGGGAACTAAGGCTTACAAGTACACCAACATCATAAAGGGATTATTCAGCGATAAGTCTTTATTGACGTCCACACCACTTCACCATAAAAAGGAACGGGTGTGATGAGTTTATACCCTCAAACGCCTAATTATATTCATCAGAATGATACTAAGGCTATGCATATTGTAAAGTAGTAGTCAAGTAGTGTCGTGACCACGGACGAGGGTGGATGCAGCTACCCACCGCAGTGCAGTGTTCAGTGTGCTCGCGGAAACAAAGAAACAAATATAAAGAAATATTTTCAAACAAACAAAGTCACAGTGCAATAACATTGATTTGGATTACAGATTAAAACATAACAATAGACATCAATAAATTCCCTAAAACAATAACACCAAATATCACAAATAGACAATTAAACGGAATGCAGAGAACCAAGCGAAGGGCTTATTTATGCCCTCCGCAGTAAAGCTCAGCATTTCGTTTCTTTCTTCTCCTCCTCCTTCTTCCTGGTCCCGTTAGGTGTGCAGGCGGCTGTGAGTGCACCGTGGGCTGAAGCGTGGCAAGATAAAGGCATAACACTTGTCTTGTCGCGTTTTGCTTTGCCTGCGGTGTAGGCTTGTCCGTTTGTGCAGCTGACTTTATACCTCTTTACAGTGGGTGGCGATGACAAAATTTCGTATAGACACCACAAATGTGCGTGGCTTGAGGGCGAATTTCTTCGCGGTCTATGCGTATGTCTGTACTCACCAACCGCATATAATGGCACTAGGTGAGACCCAGGTGTCTGAGGGTGCAGATCCACTGGATTTTCACTTGCCTGGGTACCACTTACTGCCATTATTTTCATCACACAGAGGCCTCGCCTTATATATTCGCAGTGATGTTGCGTACCAGTGTCAGCAACACCTTTGCACGACGGATGCCGAATTTAGCTCCATGTGGGTTAAGTTCAAAATCCAGTCGCACATCCTGCACTTCTGCTTCGTTTATAGAAGCCCGGGTCTAGGGAGGCTGCCAACTTTTGATAAATTGGACAGTCTCTCTGATTCGATCTCTAAAATTCTGGAATCGTATCCGAACAGTGAAATTGTTGTTGCTGGTGATTTCAATGTTCATAATTCCAATTGGCTACGTCATTCGAGTCACACAACACCTGAGGGTTTGTATGTTGAGTTGTTTGCTGAGTCTAATAATTTGACTCAATTAGTGAAGGAACCAACGCACTTTCCCTGCGTTGATGGGCAAAACCAAAATATTCTGGACCTCTTTCTAACTTCACATCACAGCAAGTATGATGTGAATGTTCTTGCACCTCTTGGTAATTCGGACCACGCTACAATTTCTGCTACCTTCCCATATTCTAGTCTTCAATCCGCTCATCAGCCAGCTCCGAAGCGGACAGTGTGGCTTTATGAGAAGGCTAATTGGGATGCGCTGAACTCCTTTTTCAGCCGTTTCAATTGGCAATTGTGTTTCAGGGATAGAAACATAAATGCTGCAGCAAAATTGGTAGAAAATATAATTTTATTTGGTATGAGGTCTTTCATACCTAATAAAAGAATTTCCATTAAACCAAAAGACCATTCCTGGTTTAATGCGACTTGCAGACAAGCAGTCAGGTCTAAAGAGGAAGCATTTAGGAATTGGCGTTTAAATAAAACTGCTGATACTAAACTGCTGCGCAATCAGGCCAGAAATACGTGCAATGCCACTCTAAAGCGCGAAAAAGTTCTCTACGAACAGCGCCTTAGACGCAGAGTTCTTGAATACCATAAGGGTAGCAAGAACTTTTGGTCGTTCGTGGGGAGGGTGAAGAATCAGACGCGATCGTCTATTCCAACTCTCCTGAAGGACGATCAGATCTTCACTCACTCGGTTGACAAGGCAAACTTATTAGCCAAAATGTTTGCTGAAAACTGCTCTCTTTCTGAGAGTAGCCAACCACTACCCGTGATCGACGGTGTGTCTCATATTATGCCTGAGATGCACTTTCGAACGCGGGCTGTTAAAAGAGTGCTTGTAAACCTCAACGTCAATAAATCCTCGGGACCGGATGGCATTTCAGCCCACGTGTTGAGAAAGTGCGCCTCAACATTGGCTCGCCCATTGCGCAATCTGTTCAACTTATCGTTTACTTCAGGAGTTTTTCCTAGTTCCTGGAAGATTGCCAATGTGCAGCCAGTTCCCAAAAAAGGTGAGGCTACGAATCCTGCCAATTACCGGCCCATAGCAATCTGTTCAATGCTCTCCAAAGTTATGGAGAGCGTTATAAATTTTAGCCTGATGAGGTATCTAGAGAGCAACCAATTGGTCAGCGATCGCCAGTACGGTTTCCGTGCTCACCGCTCCACAGGCGATTTGATGGCGTTCCTCACTGAGCGGTGGAACAGTTGTGTTCACCAATTCGGTGAGAGTAAGGTTGTTGCTTTGGATATCTCCAAGGCATTTGACCGAGTGTGGCATAAAGCACTTGTGTCTAAACTGGCTGCTTATGGTGTCGGTGATACATTCACTCGATGGATATCGAGTTTCCTCAGCGGCCGTTCTATTCGGGTTGTGATAGACGGCTTTGCTTCCGAAGAGCACTCCATAAATGCTGGAGTTCCACAGGGTTCGGTCCTGTCTCCAACACTTTTTCTCATTTTCATCAATGACCTTTTGTCATTGACATCAAACCCCGTCTACTCGTTTGCTGATGACAGCAGCATTTGTCATTCATATTCATTCTCCAGGCGTCCCTCTATTCTGGAGATCACTAGAAAACGCAGAATTATGAATGACACACTCCAATCCGACCTTAACAAAATCCAGGAGTGGGGTCGAGCGAATAGGGTCGATTTTAATGCGCGGAAGACCCAATGCTGTTTGTTAACCCACAAGCGTTTGGCGGGTGACAACTTCCCACCTCTAAATATGGGTGGTGTGGATATTAATGAGTCGGAGGCTCTTGATGTTCTGGGCATGTCAATACAATGCGATCTTCGTTGGAACGATCACATTTTTGATGTGTCGAAAGAAGCAGCCAAGTGCTTAGACTTTTTAAAGCGGTGCAAGAAATACTTCACTCCAACCGACCTTCGTTGTATCTACACCACTTATATCCGTCCGAAAATGGAGTACAACTCGCATATTTGGTCTGGAGCTTCGAAAGCATATCTTCAGCTTCTGGACCGTATACAAGGTCGTGCGATGAAACTTATAGGGGACAGTAGGGTATCCAGCTCTATTGAAACCTTGGGATGTCGTCGGGATGTGGGGTGTGTAACCTTATTTTACCGTTACTTTAATGGTAACTGTTTCTCTGAAGTAGCCAGCCTGATCCCCTCGGTTCAGGTATTCAACAGATCTACTCGGCTTTCCAGAGCGGTGCACCCCTTTTACGTCTCGATCCCGTTCCATCGCACTACCCACTACCGCGAGAATTCGTTTTTCGGTCGCGCAGTTAAATTGTGGAATAGTCTCCCTGCGCATGTTTTCCCACCCACTTATAACGTCGATGCTTTCAAAAGAGGTGTAAATCGACACTACTCCCACTTTTCCCCTTCCCACTAACCTTTACCCTTCTAAACCAACGAATGCTTTGCATGGATAGGGGGCATCCCCTGAGCTTGGTTCTATCTGCCATAAAAAAAAAAAAAAAAAAAAAAAAAAAAAAAAAAAAAAAAAAAAAAAAAAAAAAAAAAAAAAAAAAAAAAAAAAGCACTAACCAATGATAAAGAATCATCAACGACATACAAAGGTTTAATGCAAGTAAATCCACAGAAACCCGAATTTATTTATTGGAATGATCCCAATATGCTGGTAGATAGATTACGCCTTTTGTTATTATCTGCTTCGGATGAAGGTAACTTATATATCAACGAAATAATTTCCATTATCGAAGAATTACGAGAAGCCGACATAATTGAGTAACTTTCACATACATATTCTGTATACCAAGAGAACATCTTATCAACAGATAATCATACATAACCACATCATTTTTATGAACTTGTAAATCGAAATTAGCTTTACAATTGTATTATGATTTCTTGAATTATGTATTATTGAAACTATTGTACTTTTATTAAAATTAAATGCGTACATGTGTATATGAACAACGTATACTATATAAGCGTTTGAGTTGTTTTATTTTTCAACAATAAAATCCATATAAATACGGTCGCTTACATGATATGTACGACCTTTGTTTCTTTTCCTGATATGATATCACTGATATGTTTGTTGGTTGAACTCATCAGATAACTAATCTGGGATCATAATATTATTGGGATCATTCCAATAAATAAATTCGGGTTTCTGTGGATTTACTTGCATTAAAGCTTTGTATGTCGTTGATGATTCTTTATCATTGGTTAGTGCTTTTACAATATGCATAGCCTTAGTATCATTCTGATGAATATAATTAGGCGTTTGAGGGTATATAGTAAACTCATCACACCCGTTCCTTTTTTATGGTGAAGTGGTGTGGACGTCAATAAAGACTTCGCTGAATAATCCCTTTATGATGTAGGTGTACTTGTAAGCCTTAGTTCCCTTAATTTGTTTATTTTCATCATAGTTTCGTTTGTGAGCATTAGTATTGATTTGAATTGTTTTGTAAACCTGTAGATCTGCTTCGTTGTCATTTGATGGTGTATTGTGGAACAGTAATTGGAAGAGACCGGGTGTAAGGTTGAAAGAGGTGGGGGATGAGGTGTCAAACGGTTTATCGGATATTAATATTTCGCCGTTTTGTATTTTGAAAGCGCTACTTCCGAATCTCCATTCACCATCTAATCCTCTGTTCAGTCCGTATGCTGTATCCAGCTCATTTTGCTGTTCTAATTTAGATAAATCCATGTCTTCAGTTGATTTGTTTGCATCTTCCTCTGAAACATCCATTTGAGAGAAAAAGGTACCATCATCATCATCATTATCATCGTCATCATTGCTCTTGGTAAGATTTTCGTCCATAAAATCGATCAATTTCTTTTTTTTTTATGGCAGATAGAACCAAGCTCAGGGGATGCCCCTATCCATGCAAAGCATTCGTTGGTTTAGAAGGGTAAAGGTTAGTGGGAAGGGGAAAAGTGGGAGTAGTGTCGATTTACACCTCTTTTAAAAGCATCGACGTTATAAGTGGGTGGGAAAACATGCGCAGGGAGACTATTCCACAATTTAACTGCGCGACCGAAAAACGAATTATCGCGGTTCTTTGCTTAAAATACCATTGGATATTGGTTTTAATTTTGTTTGTTATCGCATCATGCATAGATTCTGGGTCATCCTTGTTAACATTTGTTTCAGTTGTATCGTTCGTTTTTTATATCCTCACCAATTCCTTCAAAGGTATTGTAACCGGTTTAAAAGTCTCATTAAATTGATTCTCTAAATCGGCTTTTCTGAACTTTAAAGCCCTAATTTTTTCTTTCAGTTCTCGTTTAGTTTTTACAAGTTCTTTTAATAGTTTAATATTCATCTTCAGTGTCTTCAATCAGCTTGAACAGTTAGTTATCAAGATTAGGTATATCAACTATCAAATCAGATCAGATCGGATTAGATCTGGTATATCAGATATCAGATCAGATGTATCAACTGTCAGATCAGATCAGGTGCAACAGCTATCAGCTATTAGATCAGATCAGTTCAAAGGCTGTTTGCATACTAGTATGAAAGTGCCGTGGTGCTTTCATTTATAGTTGGATGTAAATATTAAAGCATTTTCTTTATAACGTCCTTCATCAATCGGATCGTCTGGTGAATATTCTGAGGTATCGAATTTTAAATTGATATCATCAAGAATACTTTTGTAATAGTCGTCTATTTGTATGCGGTGTCCATGTATTTCAAAATCAGTTATCAGAGCAGATCAGTTAAATCCGTGCCATCAATTCAAAGTCAGGTACTGTCCTAATCTGAAAATGTAGGTAATCGACTGACAATGTAGGTAATCAACTATTTAATGTTGTTTTTATATTCAAATTTATTCATACAATTTCTTAAATCTAACAGGTTTTGCTCAATATATATTTATATTTTAATTTATTATTTTGTTTGTAAATTGAAATTAATAAATAACAAATAGTTTTCTTATAGCTATTCCCTTATTGGTCGACATTGATTAATATTGAACTCTACGTGACATATCCTTACGAGAGACCAGCCACTGTCCCTTTCCTGAAATCGGACATTTTCTTGCAAATCTGATAAATCATATTATTATAGCTGCTTTTGATATCTTCTCTTGTGTGTATTAAAGTCATTTTGGTTTGGAACGATTTTACATCCGCAACCATATCTTCTTCAATACTCATTTTCATATATTCACAAAATATTTCTAAATTGAATTTATAGCCCAAGTGCTTTTCGAGTAAATCTTCTAAGGCTTTTATAATGATGTCCCTGTTAATTGTAAAAAACGTTTCTGGAATGAGCAATCCCTTGTTCACGTTTTCGAGCATAAGCGTTTCAATCCTTTCATTGAAGGCTGACCTTATTATTTTAAAGTGCTCGTTAATCAGGATGCCAGTATTTTTTTTATGTTTATTGGTCCTAATGTGATAATTCCAGTGTTTCTTCAAAACGTTCTCATTACAATCGGAACAAATTGAAAAGTTTTCATTATGAATACGTTTTACACGTATTCATACGTTTTGCACGTATTCATAATGAAGCACAGCTTCTGCTTGGTTATGGATGAAATAAATTTACATGTCTTTTCAGGTTATCGCGTCAAGTAAATTTAATGTTGCATTCATTGCAATCGAATGCTTGTTTTTCAGCATGTTTGTTTGAAACATGACGTTTAAGATTTCGATTTTTGGTGAATGAACTGCAAATGAATCCTTCCATTTGGAGAAAATTTAACTGAAGATGTCGTTATTGTTGATGATGATTATGACGATAATAATATTAATGAAGTAGATTTCACTTCAGTCCTTAAAATTTTGAGTGTTCTTTATAAAACTTCAAGTTTTAGTTTTACACTTTAATGTACTCTTTGTGAATGCTCTGGGTTTTAGTTTTGCAAACTAATGCGCTTTATCTCTCCAATTTGAATAATAGTAAATATTTTTTTTATTTACTACTTTTAGTAAAATTTTGGTGAAATTTGTGGGATAAATAAAAGGAGTGCCAGCATCAAGCCAGGCACCTTTGTCTGTCCAATGGCGTTCCACGCCGGACGAAACCTTTGCTGAGGTCGACCCTTTCACTCTGGAAAGTTTTTAAATAGTTTTAAAAGTTTTGAATAGTTTTAAAGTGAAATTTGAAAGTGATTGTTGGAGAATGAATGAATTTTTGAGAAAAATTAAATTAATTCTTAATATGATAATGGTAGCAATGGGAATAATAGGAATAATATCATTTTGGAATAATTTTTTTTTGATTATTTTAAAAACCAAAATTAAAAGTTTAATCTTTACAGTAAATCGCTTAGAGACTTCATATCGTTTAGAGAATCAAAGCCACTTTAGTGTCATCTTTTTTCAATAACAAGCAGTTACAATTGCTTGCTTATAAAAACAATTAACAAAAGCAGGCAATTAGCAAAGAAATAACCCAAACCATAGCTCACTCATTTAATTGTTCGAGTTCTAAATTGGAAACGTTGCAGTTTTGTGTGCCGCTACGAAAAAGAAGCAATTCGTTCGTTCAATTTGAGGTTTTAAATTACGACGAAGGCGACAAAATAATTGACAATTCGTCTCCGATTGAAACAAAGAAATAGCGAGCTCAGGCTGCAAAATGAAAAGGAAAAAAAATAACAAAAGTAAAACAAGCGTACGTACTGGAAACCATTTGTACGGCGAATGTTTACACCATACTCGGTAAACGAAGCATGCAGGAAACCTAAACCGTTTAAGGAAATTAAAACTTGATAAGCAAAATTGTAGTTTAATAAAACGATGGAACGTTAATTGGCGGCGCTAAGTAGTCGTTTTACAATATTCTGTATCCAACACTTCAAAATAAATTTAACCTCTCAGCATTAAGAAAAATTTACTCTTGCATATGTTAATTGTTCTATATATGTCGTTCTTTAATTAATGGCCGAGTCGTTGCAAGAACAAGCGTATATAGAATTAGAGAGAACGCAAGTAGTGAAGCGTTAGGCGCGGTCCTTTCTCAATGAAACGTAGGCGAAGATAGACCAATAGCTTTCGATAGCCGAGCGCTGAGCGACACAGAACAAAGATATTCAACAATAGAAAAAGAATTCTTAGCAATAGTTTGGGCCACAAAAAACTTCACAGCATATATCCTAGGCAGACATTAGTAGTATGAATAGGCCGGTTCTAAAACCTTGGATAGTGCGAATGTATCCAAATGATGAAGAATTTAATCTTCTCAGGAGGAAAGGTGTATTCCCATATGAATACATCAATTCAGTTGATCGCCTGCAAGAAACCAGCCTTCCTACTCGGGCTTATTTCTTCAGTCGATTGACTGGTACAGAATGTGTAGTGGAGGATTATGAGCATGCTCAAAGAGTTTGGCAAGTTTTCAATTGTCAAATACTGAATGATTACATGATCCTCTATCTGAAAAAAGATGTACTTATTTTGGCAGACGTTTTTGAAAATTTCAGAAACGTATGCAAAAATTTTTACAATTTGGATCCCTGTCAGTACTACACGGCTCCAGGTTTGTCTTGGGACGCAATGTTGAAAACAACCAACATAGAAATGGAACTGCTTACTGACGTCGATATGTATCTTTTCGTACAGAAAGGCATACGGGGCGGCAATGTTCAATGTAGCAAGAGGCATTCAAATGCAAATAATAAATATATGACGGATTACGATCCAAGTAAGCCGTCAGAATACCTAATGTATTTGGATGCTAATAACCTATACGGTTGGGAAATGTCGCAATATTTACCGTATGGGGGATTTGAATGGGTTGCTGACGTTAATAACTTTAGCGTCAGCAGCATTCTTTCAATGCCAGAGGATTCGTCCAATGGGTTTATTTTTGAAGTAGACTTGGACTACCCTCAGAGTTTACATGACGCGCATAATGATTTACCATTTTGCGCGGAAAATAAAACTGTGGGCAGCTCCAAGTGTAACAAGAAAAAGTGTTGTCTTCGTCCTGGCCGAAATCTAAATACCCTACACCCGAGTAATTGAAAAAATTACAATTTCGCCACTTAAAACTTTTTGTATAAGTAGGCGGACCACGCCCATTTCGGCAAAATGTTTTTGTAATGTCTGTAGATACTGGTAGATAGAATTACGTATCAACATTTTGAACCGTTTATGGGATATTGACAACTTTTGTATAAGTGGGCGGACCACGCCCATTTTTTGTGCATAGATTGGTAATACGTGTAGATACTTCGTAGTAACATTTCGTATTAATATCTTACACCGTTTACAAGATATTGACAACTTTTGCACGAGTGGGCGTGGCGCTCATTTTTGGCAGGCTTATTGGTAATCCTTTCCTATATCCTGATGAAATTACATGTCCATATCTTATACCGTTCATTAGATATTGCCAACTTCGTTATCAGTGAGCGTGGCACGCCCATTTTTTTCAGATAGATACTTCGTAGTAACATTTCGTATTAATATCTTACACCGTTTACAAGATATTGACAACTTTTGCACGAGTGGGCGTGGCGCTCATTTTTGGCAGGCTTATTGGTAATCCTTTCCTATATCCTGATGAAATTACATGTCCATACCTTATACCGTTCATTAGATATTGCCAACTTCGTTATCAGTAAGCGTGGCACGCCCATTTTTTTCAAAAATTTTATTAATGACACTACATGTTCCGGAATAAAATTATACCTTAATATCTCACACGGTTTATGAAATATTCAGATTTTAACATTTTTTGAAACGAGGTGCCTTTACATTCCGTACGTAAAGTAGGCGTGGCTGTTTTCCGATCTCGCCCATTTTCAATCCCAAACAGCCTTACATAACAAAGAATATTTGTGCCAAATTTCATCGCGATATCTCTTTTCGTTCTCTCGTAATCGTGCTTTCAACAGACAGACAGACAGACAGACGGACGGACAGGGCTAAAGAAAGATCTGCGTTACATACGGAAGAACAAAGTGAATATACCCTACTCCCTTCGGGTGTAGGGGTATAAAAAGTTGATAGTTGATTTAACCAACAAGACTAATTATGTTGTTTTTTTTTATGGCAGATAGAACCAAACTCAGGGGATGCCTCCTATCCATGCAAAGCATTCGTTGGTTAGAAGGGAAAAGGTTAGTGGGAAGGGGAAAAGTGGGAGTAGTGTCGATTTACAACTCTTTTAAAAGCATTGACGTTATAAGTGGGTGGGCAAGCATGCGCAGGGAGACTATTCCGCAACTTAACTGCGGGACCGAAAAACGAATTCTCGCGGTAGTGGGTAGTGCGTTGGCACGGGATCGAGACGTAAAAGGGGTGCACAGCTCTGGAGCCGAGTAGATCTGTTGAATACCTGAACCGAAGAAATCAGGCTGGCTACTTCAGAGGAACAATTAAGATTAAAGTAACGGTAAAATAAGGTTACACACCCTACATCCCGACGACATCCCAAGGTTTCAATAGAGCTGGATACCCTACTGTCCCCTATAAGTTTTATCGCACGAAATTGTATACGGTCCAGAAGCTGAAGATATGTTTCGAAGCTCCCGACCAAATATGCGAGTTATACTCCATTTTCGGAGTGAAGTATTTCTTGCACCGCTTTAAAAAGCCTAAGCACTTGGCTGCTTCTTTCGACACATCAAAAATGTGATCGTTCCAACGAAGATCGCATTGTATTGACATGCCCAGAACATCAAGAGCCTCCGACTCATTAATATCCACACCACCCATATTTAAAGGTGGAAGGTTGTCGCCCGCCAGACGCTTGTGGGTCAACAAACAGCATTGGGTCTTCCGCGCATTAAAATCGACCCGATTCGCTGGACCCCACTCCTGGATTTTGTTTAGGTCAGATTGGAGTGTGTCATTCATAATACTGCGTTTTCTATTAATCTCCAGAATAGAGGGACGCCTGGAGAATGAATATGAATGATTAATGCTGCTATCAGCAAACGAGTAGACGGGGTTTGATGTCAATGACAGAAGGCCATTGATAAAAATGAGAAAAAATGATATCGAATCAAAATTCAATACATCCGAATATCCGGAGAACATTACATATAATTTTCCCCTTAGGAATGCCAAAGTCCTCGGCATGATGAAAGATGAGTGTAAGGGGAAAATAATGAGGGCCTCCGCTCAAAAATGTACTCCATAGCCATTGAAAATAGCAAAAAAATCAAAAAGGCTAAGGGAGTCAAAAAATTAGTATTAAATAGGTTAAGTCTTAGCGATTATAGAAATTGTTTAGTTAATAAGAATATTGTATATGGAGACATGTATATATTTAGAAGTAAGATGCATGAAATATATACTCAGTTAATTCATAAGATAGCTTTAAGTTCTAGTGACGATAAGCGATACATTAGAAGTGATGGCATCCACACTTATGCGTGGGGCCATCACGAAATGGTATTTTTGATAATTTAAACTATTGATAATTTAAATTTAATTTTAATAAAAAATATCTTGTAATTTCAAATTTAAACAAAAATAATTTAATGTTATAAATAAATTTTTTATTAATGTATATATTGTAAATATTGTATATTGTATGATATAGACATTAAGTGTACAATTGTTAGGTTAAGAAATTTATGAATAAAAAAGTGTAAATATGAACTTGTAAACACTTTCTTCTTTATTTATTGATGGAATTTAGGAATTTTCTTAATAGCAGAGCATTTTGAAGCGCACAACAGCCATTATGGGAATGCACATCCTTTGTAGTAAGTATGTATCTCGAAGAGGGTCAAAGTTGCTGCATCCGATCTCTTCAATGTTAAATACGGGCGCGTCTAAAAGTTCTTCAAGCCATTTAGATTTTTCAGCTTCCTTAACGTACACGGGTATATTTTTAAGATTTTGCTTCACGAAATGTTTTACACTACAATAGTCGATGAAGCCATCATTCCATGTGAAACCATGATGATTATGATATAACCACTGTACTTGTTTTTGGGACTGACGTGTTAATTTGTTAAATCCATATGGCGGTTTTATAATAAAATTCTGATACTCATTAAAGCTGAAGGTAACTGCCAACTCTTTGACGATAAATTCATTAAAATTGCCTTTGAAGCCCTGCACATCCAGAGTAATAAATTTGTCATTCTCCATTTGCACTTAGACGACTTTTTTAATTTCACCCGTCGTTGGTATATATTCAATTATTTTGTCGTGTATGAGTACACAATAGGCTGATGTGTTGGCTGGAATATTCTTTCATGTCTTAAATTCAATTCTAATATCAATCGGACCACTTTTAATCGCTTCGTTTTGATGACTAACATCCACGACAGTTATCGGTGCAGTATCTTTGAAATCTCCAGGAAACAACAGAGGTTGAGATTCACGATTAAAATAGCTTTGTTAAAATTTTATGTACATATCATACAGCAGAGCATAACGATTACGATCGAAATTCAGATTGAGTCATCATACGGATATGTATCAGAGTTTAAATGCACTTTAACATCAGACAAATGACAATGCTGAAATTTGTTGTCTTTTCGAAAAGCAATCAGTATACTATAAAGCGTGGTCTTTCATTCTGCGCAGATAATTTAACGTTCCACAGGTGGTTGCTTCCTTGAGCAAGTGATGGATTGAAATGACAATCCCAACTACGGAATGCTATTGATAAAGGTTGTCCGCTTTGAATTATTTGAAAGAGTTGTAGTCTAGCAAAATCAGCCAACTGCACATGAGGAATTGTCCATGTAATATTTGTTATACTCAGCTTTAATTTTTCAGTGGCAACACTTGAAGAAATAGCGTTTTCGTCTGATTTCGAACGTAGTAGTACAAGTTCATGTTTAGCATTTAAGATAATTTTATTAAAGTCTTCAGCAAAGCCCAGTAGCATTTTCAATGGTGTACAAAAATTAAAATATCCATCCTTTATTTCAACTTCATTCTTTGTGAACCAACCAGCATTTTTCAATGTATTACTCTCAGTCGGACTCAAAGAGACGTAATTTTTCAGTGTTGTAGTTACACCCAAGTGACGTGTACGATCAATCTCCAATCCATTCATCTCATAGCGAATTTCATCAAACATGAACGCCATACAATTGATTTTTAATTTTGTGTTTGAAGTTGCATATCCATTTTCCAAGTTGACTCTACCTTCAATATAAATTAAACTCTCACTAGGTAAAACGTATAGATCTTGGTTTTGAACTGCAATCCTTATCTCATCATTGCTTTTATACGATTGTAAATATGACGAGTAGCTATGGTATTCCTTTTTAATGATGCTTTCATCATATAGCGGTTTTTGTACAACATCAAGTATTTGACTCATTTTAATTTAGTTTCTCTTTAGTTGAAAACCCAAAGATTTTAGAAACTCTTTATTAGCAAATATCAACTTTTTGCGTTGTAGAGTGTTAGGTGTAGAAGTGAATGGTACACCCATGTAAGCGCTTTTATTTTAGATAATCATTGTTCTTAGGGTTTTAAATGCAGCCTGAGGGTTATAGTTTCTCCACAAAAATTAATTAGGTTACCGCTTTGATCAACAATTTTTATTGTAATTGAACTTATCTGTCTAGTGTTTACTGCAAATAAATGACATTTTTCGGAATCTCATCTATTTTATACCCGGGGCTGACATTCAGTGCAAACATGTGAATTGTATGCGCCGGTGTGTTGTTAATATATGAACCGCTTATCACACTCAATGTGTATAACATTGATCTTTGTTATGGTTACAGGCAAGTCGGAAGTGTGCAGTTTTCCTGCTTCCAATACTTTTTTACTCAAGCCCAACAGTGAACCAATGCTTCGTTCTTTATTAAAGAAAATTTTATGTTTACTGGACCCTACGATTGCTTGTAGGGTATTTGGGTTGGCGGCTATTTCCAGTTTCTCATGCAGCTTCTCATGTAGCACTATACTAAAATATTTATTTTGAATGTACTCGGCAATATATTCGAGCTCATATGAACCAACAGGAATTTTAATTGTATGGTCTCCGATGTGAAATAAATTATTTTCATGGTCAACGTTTGGTATGGTGTTGTAGCTATGAAAGTCAACGAGACCGTATACATACTTCTCATCTAAATCTATAGGCGGAAAGTAATCAACCGATAAACTGGATTTGTTTCCAAAATTTATTTACAAAATTTCTTTACAAAACTTGGATCTATAATAAATCCAAGAATTATGTTTATTGGAAAACCCTAGCCACTTGACAAAGACTTTATTTCCTTTAGTTTTTAAAACTTTTTCTACAAGGTATGTGCTGGGATATTTTGTTTTCAATAGTTCGCTTTCGTAAAATCCTCCTCCAATTGTGTTTCCTTAGTAGTCTTCAAGAATATACGTCGGTGGGTTTGTAATTCTTATATTTTTAATTTTAAAAATTTCTGTAGTCCAATTCGGTGTGTAGGCTTTTTCAGAAACGTGTTTATGATTACTGATGCGAAGTCTCCTATCCGGAACTTTGGCTTTCTAAATATTTTCAGATTGTTATAGACTGTATTTAATAGCAACTTTTCATTAGACGGCTTCACATCAATGGGAGCCATATTTATTGTTCTATGCTTTTTCTTATTGTATTTGTCGATCAAATTTTTATAATTATCAATCCATCGATACGATACATGGTAACTAAATTCCCTCCACATCATTTGTTTTAGTGTTCTATTGAAACGCTCAACAATTGACGCCTTCAAAACACTGTACGAAGAGTAATGGTTGACATGGAATTTCCTCATTAAATTGTGAAATTGTCGATTAAAGAATTCTTTACCATCATCGGTTTGTAAATTTCTGGGTATCCGACCCAAATTGAAATCGGTTTCCATGGCTTTGGTGACATCAGCAGATGTTTTCGATTTTATAGGTACAGCCCAGGCAAATTTTGAAAATGTATCTATTACGGTGAGAAGGAAGCGAAATCCGCTGTTATCTGTGGAATAGCTCCCATTTCTACTAAATCCGCTTGACAGAGATCGTCGATCCCTTCAGTAATTACACGTCTTCGTTTAAAATTTTTTCGAGCTTGAGTGTGCAGTTCATCAACTAAACCCCGCTTTTTACTCATTTTGGCATTTCTTTTAGAATTTTGTCCTCCAATGCGGCTATTGATTTGGGTTTTTGTGCTTGTTGAAATAGATAGCTTTCAATTCGTTCAATTTGTTCACTAATATATTTTGTGTAATCTTGAATATTACTATCTACGTATTCTTTAGTGTCTTGAAGTTTTGTGTAGACTACTTCAATGTCACCTTTTATTCTTTCCTTTAGTATTTGCCTTTCTTTTTTACATTCTGTGGTAAATTGATTCATACAATTTTTCACAAAAGATTTTGTTGCAGCATCATTATTTTCAACAGGCTCACCAACACTTTTTAAACGCATTATCCAAATTAAATCCCAACACTTTGGAAAAATTTCTTTTTAATTTATTATTTGATGCTTCTCGCATGGAATGACGACCGAACTTATCGACGTTCATTGTCAATTAGGCTTACAACTCTATTAATACATCATATTTATACAATTATATTAGCTTCTGTCAACTCCTCAATGATGGAAATAATTTCATTGTTGTGTCCAGCTGACTGTGAGGATAATAAAAGTCGTAATCTATCAACTAATTCATTCGGATCATCCCAGTAAATGTAATTAGGTTTTTGTGGATTGACTCTCATCAAACCGGTTCCTTTTTTACGTTTATATGGTGTAGATATCGATGAAGATTTATCACTATATATAGTAGTCCCTTTATGATGTTGATATACTTGAAAGCCTTGGTCCCCTTCATTTGCTCATTTTCATCGTAATTACGTTTGTGAGCACTAGTATTATTTAAAATTGTTTTGTAAAGTTGTAGATCTTCGTTATAATTTGATGGTGTCTTGTGGAACAATAACTGAAAGAGACCGGGTGTAAGGTTGAAAGAAGTGGGGGATGAAGTGTCAAACGGTTTGTCGGATATTAATATTTCGCCGTTTTGTATTGTGAAAGCACTGTTTCCAAATCTCCATTCACCATCTGTTCCTCTATGCAGTCCATATGCTGTATCCAGCTCATTTTGTTGTTCCAGCTCAGATAAATCCATGACTTTAGTTGATTTGTTTAAGTTTTGATTGTTTTGAAAAAGGCGCCGTCTTCATTACTATTGGCAAGAGTCTTGTCTGTAAAATCGATCTCTTTCTTTTTTTTTTAGTTTGAGTGGCATCTCATTATGCGTAAAATCTAGAACATTCTTATTATTTGTTGATGTTGTTGGTATTGTAGTGTTTAGAACCAATTCCTTTAGAGGTTTTGTGATTGGCTTATGTGACTCTTCTATTTGATTTTCTACATCTGCTTTACTCAGTTTTAGGTTGCGAAATTTCTGTTTCAAAATATGTCTGGTTTTTACCAGGCCTTTTAATATTTTTTCATTCATTCTTAGCATCTGCTTAAACAGCTAACAGATCAGATCAGGTGTATCAGCTAACAGATCAGGTGTATTAGCTATCAGATCAGGTGTATCAGCTATTAGGTCAGCTGTATCAGCTAACAGATCAGGTGTATCAGCTATCAGATCAGTTCAAAGGCTGTTTTCATACTAGTATGAAAGTGTGGGGGATGCTTTTATTTATAGTTGGATGTAAATGTCAAAACCTTTTCTATAACGCCCATCATCAATCGGGTCGTCTTTGCTGATTACCAGAAATCTATACTTGTCTTTCCAACACTCTCTACATATATTTAGAAATTTTTCAAACGCTATGTCTGTTCCTACATGATCATTGTATATGTGCTTCATGTCTTGCTTAAACATAATAATCATGTTGGCATTATCGCGTACTAAATGCTTGGGAATGCGTGTATACGTTTGACATAAATAAAAGCAATCGATGCATTTGTGTCTGCCCATACAAAAGTATTCTCTAATTTTAATTTTAATTATTTTGCTTCTCACAAGCAACATCATCGAATATCATTATTGAGTTGGTTTTTGCTTCATCTGGTTTGAAAACTTGTTTGTTGTCGGAAAATGTAAAAGTCTCATATTTTGAATTGCTTTCATTAATTGTTTTAAATATTCATATTTCGGTTGATACAACGACTTTGAATATAAGTATATATTTGCAAAATTGAGTCCATTAGGACTTTCTATTAAACTCAACATGACGTTGGTCTTTCCACAATTTGAAGGCCCGACAATAAGGCATCTTATTGAATTCGGCAGCAGGGAGCCGTGTCGGGATTTCGATATGTTGTCAGTAACAGAATCCAGATTTTTAACAATAATATTTTTGTCTTGCTTAACGAAACGCATTTTAGCAATTAATATAAATATACAATAACCACACCTTTATATTAATTTTCATTCAGTACGAGTAGGTGAAAAGATATAAAATGGCTATAATTTACAAGAAACATGTCAGTAATAATCAGTCAGTAACCGGAAGAGGTTTATTAAATGGTGTAATAAATTCTCCTGGACCTGGAACTAAACTGAACCAACGCTTGGCAAGAGGCAATTAAGGAATCAATCCCCTGGACGCCGCATATAGAGAGCACGACATAGCTTATGATAAAACACGAGACTTGAATAAGCGCCACGAAGCAGATAAAATATTAATTGAAAGGGCGTGGCAAAGAGTAAAATCAAAAGACAGCAAATTGGGTGAGCGAATAAACGCACGATTAGTTACAAACGCAATGAAAGCTAAAGTAAAATTCAGTATGGGGAGCACGATGAGTAAAACTCTTAAGAAAATTAAGAGAAAAGTCAAAAAGAAATGTACCAAGAAAATAATCACTAAAGCAGTAAAAAACGCTCTGAAAATTATTAAACAACGAAAACCCGAAGATATTCCCAGTGCTATAAAAATCGCGCAAAAGGTTGTAAAAATTCTTTCGGACGGAAGAAATCCACGATTGACATTCCACGCGTTATACCCGTTCCTAGGACAGGAGGGTTTCTACCATTAGTACCGATTTTAACTGCTCTGGGAGCTGTTGGAGGCTTAGCATCTGGAGGAGCTGCAATCCAAAAGCAATTAATGAAACAAAAGCCGCACGACAGCAATTGGAAGAAGCAAATCGACATAATAAAACTATGGAAGCAATCGCTATGGGAAAAGGCTTATACTTGAAGCCATACAAAAAAGGATTGGGTCTATATTATAGTCCGCAACCAAAAAACTTTTAAAGAATCTACCCAAAAGCGCCCTCACAGACGTCGACTTATTGAAACATGCAAAGAGTCTACCGCATTTCAGAGGTATTTTTATGCGAGACAGTCTCCCGAAACGACCTCGTCAGCAAGAATGTGGAATCGTTAATCTGGATACATCAAAGGGCCCTGGTACTCATTGGGTAGCATATTACGAAGACAGGCACTGCAAAGAATATTTTGATAGTTTTGGAAACTTGCAACCACCGCATGAAATAATAAATTATTTGGGAGATGTATAAATTAAATATAGTTTTGAAATAAACAATAAATATAGTTTTGAAAAGTAATAGTATTGACTTTTTATTGAACTTTTAATATAAACATTATTTAAATTTTTTATATTCTATGTTGGATTTCGATGATGCTGAAGTTGATGATGAAGGCGAAGATGATGAGGACGATGAGCTTTTCCATTCCTTATCCGACTTGAATGGGTTTTTCACCACTGTATACTGCAACTTCTTTGACCATGATTCTTTCATTTCGATGTCTTTCTTCTTATCCATTGTACTGCTCTTTGTTGTTGTTGTTGTTGTCTTTGTAATTCAAATTCCAAGATGCGACTAAATCTTTTTCATGATTTTCACCACTATTAATACTTATTTTAACACATGATCGTTATAGCTATGATATATAAATACTGCATTTTCAGCTTTGGACATTTAGTCTTTGTGTAGTTTTGAATCGGTGTAGACAACTCGAAAAATTCACTAAATTAATTGTTTAAATAAATACAAAAAATAATAAGAATACTAAAAAGAATCAACTGTACCAAGATGATTGCACGTCTCCCTCATTTACTGCTGTGAAGGACTTTAATGGAAAAAACTTTCATCAGAAAAATATTCTATATGTCAAGGACATGGAACCCAGCAGATTTTATACAATAAAAAATGTGCGCAGGACAAAAACCAAATATGGGGATCGCATTCTAATGGAGGAAGATTGCGTAATTTTTCTACCTCAAAAATTCAATGATATTCGTGATGCGACTATAGCAGGGTTCAACAACAGAAATTACTATATAATAAAACTGATGGAGGAAGATGGAGAAGATTTTCGATTGGAGGTTCAGGTCGACGTTCCCCAATCGCAACCCCTGCTCGAAACATATTATACAAATTGTCAAACAAATTTTGATAAAAAAATAAAGAAATAATTTAATTTTACAAATATGTCGTCTTTTATTTATAGATTCTTGTATAAAATGTTATCAATTTATTTATTCTGGCAATACTTAAATCTATAGTGCAGCAGATGCAGGTGTCTGGTCCATCCACAGTTTCACTAGTAGCCCACCAACATGTACTATAATGACATCCATGTTTGGAGATAATCGCAAAGGCATCTTGCGGTTCTCGGTGGCTCGGTGGTGTAGTGTGTGGCACACTAGCCATCGGTTTCCGGGGACGCGGGTTCGAGTCCCGCCTTGCGCATGGTTGTTAACTTTCCTTATCGTGACGTCTCAAATTCTAATGCGTACTTAAGGCCTCGCCTAGCGCTAATTGTGAAAAATAAGGACCATTCGTTGACTCCGGCAGTGTTTGCAATAATAAAATAAGCAAAAATAGCAGTTCTTCAGGAAGCTTTGCTTCGCAACACTTGCCGGAGTATGTACCTTTCCCTTCCGCTCCCTCTGTCAACCATTCCATCAATAGCCAATCATGGAAAAAGAGATTGATCTCTTAAGGGCTACTGCTAGATTCTGATATAAAAAAAAAATCTTTGTATTTGATTAGTTTCATTAGCCTGTTAAAATGTAATCAAAATGATCCTCCAGTATATTTTCCCTGTGAGTTACTAAAAACTCATGAACTCGAATTAAAAATGTTGTAATGTTTACGTGATTCATCTTGTTTAGTTAATAGTTGATTGTTGACTGACTTCTATGTGTTCTATTACATAATTTTATAAAGTGAAAAAACTCGCACGTTACTTACGGTTTCATACCGTATTTTCCAAGAATTAATTAGGCTAATTCCAAGAATTAAGAAAACAATAAAATGTAAAATTTATACATACGTATTCATTTTCATACTCCCAGCTGAACCCTTCTAAAATAAAAAAAGAAGAAGAAGCATGCCAACAAAAAACGAAATTGAAATAAAAAAAAAACCGAATATGTTCAATCATGTTCGGCTCAGTTCCGCCTAATTTCATTGCATTCTTCGGAAATGTTTACATTACTTTAATTCCAGCAAATTCGAGTCAGGCCGCAGTTCGGTCCCAAGCAATTAAATAAACAAACAAACTTCACCAAACAATAGTTTTCCATAAACAAACAATAGTGCACTTATTAGCAACTCAACTTAACAACAAAATAAATAAAAATTCTATCAATTACAACAAATAATACACAATCAAACGGAACGCAGAGAACCATGCGAGGGGCTTTTTTATGCTCTCCGTAGTAAAGCTCAGCATTTCGTTTGCTTTCACTCCTCCTCCTTCTTCCTGGTCCCGTTAGGTGTGCATGCGGCTGTGAGTGCTGCGTGGGCTGAAGCGCGGCAAGATAAAGGCATAACACTTGTCTTGTCGCGTTTTGCTTTGCTTGCGTCGTACGCGTGGCTGCTTGTACGGCTGACCTTACACTTCGCTACAGTGGGCGGCGATGACAAAATTCCGCATAGACTCCACTAATGTACGTGGCTTGAGGGCGAATTTCTTCGCGGTCTATGCGCATATTTGTACTCACCAACCGCATATAATGGCACTGGATGAGACCCAGGTGTCTGAGGGTGCAGATCCACTGGACTTTCACATGCCGGGGTACCATCTACTGCCATTATTTTTACCTCACAGAGGCCTCGCCTTATACATTCGCAGTGATGTTGCGCACCAGTGTCAGCAACACCTTTGCACGTCGGATGCCGAATTTAGCTCCATGTGGGTTAAGTTCAAAATCCAGTCGCACATCCTGCACTTCTGCTTCGTTTATAGAAGCCCGGGTCTAGGGAGGCTGCCAACTTTTGATAAACTGGACAGTCTCTCTGATTCGATCTCTAAAATTCTGGAATCGTATCCGAACAGTGAAATTGTTGTTGCTGGTGATTTCAATGTTCATAATTCCAATTGGCTACGTCATTCGAGTCACACGACACCCGAGGGTTTGTATGTTGAGTTATTTGCTGAGTCTAATAATTTGACTCAATTAGTGAAGGAACCAACGCACTTTCCCTGCGTTGATGGGCAAAACCAAAATATTCTGGACCTTTTTCTAACTTCACATCACAGCAAGTACGATGTGAATGTTCTTGCACCTCTTGGTAATTCGGACCACGCTACAATTTCTGCTACCTTCCCATATTCTAGTCTGTCCGCTCACCAGACAGCTCCGAAGCGGAAAGTGTGGCTTTATGAGAAGGCTAATTGGGATGCGCTGAACTGCTTTTTCAGCCGTTTCAATTGGCAATTGTGTTTCAGAGATAGAAACATAAATGCTGCAGCAAAATTGGTAGAAAATATAATTTTATTTGGTATGAGGTCCTTCATACCTTATAAAAGAATTTCCATTAAACCAAAAGACCATTCCTGGTTTAATGCGACTTGCAGACAAGCAGTCAGGTCTAAAGAGGAAGCATTTAGGAATTGGCGTTTAAATAAAACTGCTGATACTAAACTGCTGCGCAATCAGGCCAGAAATAGGTGCAATGCCACTCTAAAGCGCGAAAAAGTTCTCTACGAACAGCGCCTTAGACGCAGAGTTCTTGAATACCATAAGGGTAGCAAGAACTTTTGGTCGTTCGTGGGGAGGGTGAAAAATCAGACGAGATCGTCTATTCCAACTCTCCTCAAGGACGATCAGATCTTCACTCACTCGGTTGATAAGGCAAACTTATTAGCCAAAATGTTTGCTGAAAACTGCTCTCTTCCTGAGAGTAGTCAACCACTGCCCGCGGTTGATGGTGTATCTCATGCTATGCCTCAGATGCATTTTCGAACGCGAGCTGTTAAAAGAGTGCTTGCAGACCTCAATGTCAATAAGTCCTCGGGACCGGATGGCATTTCAGCCCATGTGTTGAGAAAGTGCGCCTCAACACTGGCTCGCCCATTGCGCAATCTCTTTAATTTATCTTTTACTTCAGGAGTTTTTCCCGCTTCCTGGAAGATTGCCAATGTGCAGCCAGTTCCCAAAAAAGGTGAGGCTACGAATCCTGCAAATTACCGGCCCATAGCAATCTGCTCAGTGCTCTCTAAAGTCATGGAGAGCATTGTAAATTTTAAATTGATGAGGTATCTAGAGAGCAACGAGTTGATCAGCGATCGCCAGTACGGCTTCCGTGCTCACCGTTCCACCGGCGACCTGATGGCGTTTCTCACGGAACGGTGGAGCAGTTGCATTCACCGGTTCGGTGACAGCAAGGTTGTTGCTCTGGATATCTCCAAGGTATTTGACCGGGTGTGGCATAAAGCACTCGTGTCTAAACTGGCTGCTTATGGTGTCGGTAATACTTTCACTCGATGGATATCGAGTTTCCTCAGCGGCCGTTCTATTCGGGTTGTGATAGACGGCTTTGCCTCCGAAGAGCACTCCATTAATGCTGGAGTTCCGCAGGGTTCGGTCCTGTCTCCGACACTTTTCCTTATTTTCATCAATGACCTTCTGTCATTGACATCAAACCCCGTCTACTCGTTTGCTGATGACAGCAGCATTTGTCATTCATATTCATTCTCCAGGCGTCCTTCTATTCTGGAGATCAATAGAAGGCGCAGAATTATGAATGACACACTCCAATCTGACCTCAACAAAATCCAGGAGTGGGGTCAAGCGAATCGGGTCGATTTTAATGCGCGGAAGACCCAATGCTGTTTGTTGACCCACAAGCGTCTGGCGGGCGACAACTTTCCACCTTTAAATATGGGTGGTGTGGATATTAATGAGTCGGAGGCTCTTGATGTTCTGGGCATGTCAATCCAATGCGATCTTCGCTGGAACGATCACATCTTTGACGTGTCCAAAGAAGCAGCCAAGTGCTTAGGCTTTCTTAAGCGGTGTAAGAAGTACTTCACTCCAACCGATCTTCGTTGTATCTACACCACTTATATCCGTCCGAAAATGGAGTACAATTCGCATATATGGTCGGGAGCTTCGCGAACATATCTTCAGCTCCTAGACCGAGTCCAATGTCGTGCGTTAAAACTTATAGGGGACAGTAGGGTATCCAGCTCTATTGAAACCTTGGAGCGTCGTCGTGATGTAGGGTGTGTAGCACTATTTTACCGCTACTTTCACGGTAAATGTTCCTCTGAAGTAGCCAGCCTGATTCCTCCGGTTCAGGTATTTAGCAGAACTACTCGGCTTTCCTGAGCGGTGCACCCCTTTTATGTCGCGATTCCGTTCCAACGAACCACGCATTACCGTGAGAGTTCGTTTTTCGATCGCGTCGTTAGATTGCGGAATAATCTCCCTGCGAATGTCTTCCCGCCCACTTACAGCGTCGAAACATTTAAGCGAAGTGTAAACCGTCACTACTCCCTCTTTCCCCCTTCCCACTAACCTGTCATCCCTTCGGAACCAACAAATGCTGTGCATGGATAGGGGGCATCCCCTGAGCTTGGTTTCATCTGCCATTAAAAAAAAAAAAAAAAAAAAAACAATATAAAACACTCTGCCTATGCTTAGGCAGCCCCACGCTCCAGATCATACATGCACGCTAAGCCACAGTTCGATCCGTTCACTTTATGTTTACATTAAATTTCACTACGCTTCTGGGGAGGCATCTCAAAAGCGAAGCAATTAAATAAACAACAACTACAACACACTTCTGCTTAGGCAGCCTCTGCTTAGCAAGCTGCCACCCGCGAGCACACACATTCCCACAGTCGCTTGACTCACAAACATCTTAATACGATATCCTACAACAACAATTCTAAAGGCAACCATCTTGCCACTGCTGCTCTCCCCAATACTCACATACCACAAAGCACGTCTCTCCCCTCCCTCTCCCTTCGTTAAGCATCTTGCCGCTGCTGCTCTCCCAACACTCACATATCATAACACACGTCTCTTCCCTCCCTCTCCCTTCTTCCGCACCATCACCCTATCAACCAAATTATCGTCTGTCCGTCCGCCAGCCGCTAGCCGCCAGCCACCAGCCTTCAATCTCCTTTCTCACTCTTACACACACACAGCGCCCCCTTCGGAGGTGGCACCGCCGAAATACACAGGCGGTGCCATTTGTTTTAAAACCGGCCTATTCATACTACTGACATTTTAAAATTTTTACTGATCACCAGCCCTTAAAGGGAATAGCCAATTTAAAAGATCAAACTTCAAGACTGGCAAGATTCAGACACAAGTTGTCAGAGTATGATTTCGAAATCATATTTAAGCCAGGCAAGAAAAATTTAAACGTAGACGCGTTGAATAGAATTCCTCAAAATCGTAATGTAGTAACAGCAGTCCAGACCCGCTCTAGAATAAGGGAAATTGAAATGAAGAACCAAGGAAGTAGTGATAAAACAAGTACAAGTCCGATGTCTGTAGAACCTGTCACTCCAGGTATAACACAAAACGAAAACACAATTTTATTAGAAAACCCAAAACAAATAGAGACCGTTATAAAAGCTTTCCATAATACACCATTACGAGGTCACCAGGGAGCGGTGAAAACTTACCTAAGAATCAAGCAACGATATAGGTGGCCAGGTATGCAGAGACAAATCAAAGATTATGTTAAGAACTGTCCGAAATGTCAATCGAACAAAAGTTCGAGATTAACGAAAATGCCCATGGTGCTAACAGATACACCAATGGGGCCATTTGATAAAGTTTACATGGACATAGTAGGTATTCTACCAGAAACTGTGTCCGGAAATAAGTACATTCTAACTTTTCAGGATGATTTTTCGAAATTTATGGCATGTACAGCTCTCCCAGACGCGGAAACAAGTACTGTTGCCAGGGCTTTTATGCTGAAGTAATAACGCGGTACGGAATTCCACACGTTCTGGTAACGGATAACGGTACTAATTTCACATCCAAATTATTTACCGAAACTTGCAAACTTTTGGGAATTAAAAAATTACACACAACACCGTACCATCCGCAAGCTAATGGCTCATTAGAAAGAAGCCACAGACCTTTAGCGGAGTATTTGCGAGATTAAGAGGAAAGACAAACCCTTTCACAATAATCTCCTTAAATTGTATAGCAACAGGCATAGAGTGTAGGAGTGTATAAAAATGATAAATTAGGATAGTAGCAAGTAGTTTGTACATAACTATAGTATAGACAGCTTTTAGGTAAAGAAAAATGCAAGAAGAATTGGGTCATTTATAAGACCTACCCAAAACAGAAAGCAATAAATATATATATTTATTTTTCTGTTTAACTTGCCCGAACAGGATAAATAAATATATATTGGACAATACACTTCCAATTTCTTAGAGATCTATACATTCGGTATAGACCATCGTAAGGAAATGAAAGTGTTTACGAAAGGACCCACATTGACCAAGATTCAATGTTTGCGCTCCAAAACAAAAAGTAAGGGGGGGGGGGGGGTAGAGTACAATACTTACAGGAAAGAGACCAAAAAAAACCCTACTTACAAACTAACCCTAATGAAAACAATAAAAAAAATAAATATACACAATATACAAAAAAAAAAAAAAAAAAAAAAAGAACACAAAATGTTATAAGAATTAATATTACAATAGAATAAAAAGAAATTGATTTAAAAACAAGAGAAAAATACAGAAAGAGAAAAAAAGATGTAGAATAAAATAAAAGAAAAAAAAATTAGATATAAAAAAAGTTAAAGAAAAAAAAAGAAAGACAAGAAAATAAAAAAGGAAAAATTTACTTACACAACTAATTTAAACTAACCACTAACTTTTAGCTACGTGCGTTTCAATAAGCAAAAACTTGCTAACTTAAACGCAAATTACAACATTTGTACAAGAAAAGGTACAAATTATCTCGTTGTTCCAAAACAGCAACGTCCCAGGTTTTTGGAAAAAAAAAATTCAAAAACCTGAGGAAGAAATGTTTTAAGCAGTTTTTAGGGCATTGCACTCCGCAAGCACATTATGCTTGCGACGCGTTTAATTGCGACCGTTTAATTACGTAAACGGTAGAATTTTTAAAAAGGAAAGAAAATGAAAAATCGTTTCAGCAAGCAAGAAAATTTGCTTATTAAAACGAAGTTTAAATGAGAAAGAGAAAAACAAAATTGTATTGTAATTAAATTGAAAATAATGCATATTATCATGTTATGGAATTTTTAAATAGATTTATTATTAGAAACTTATACTTAATGAAACTACTATTAAATAAATTGTATAGTTTTAAATAGAAAATTTGTATTAAATATAATTAAAATTCAACCACCACCGTCACCACCACTACGACCATGGCTGCCAACGACAACAGCATCAACAACACCACCATTTCCAATATGGTGGCACGACGTGACAACCTTCAGAGGCATAATACAAAATTTCACTCTCATTCATCATCATGGTCAGTAGCAACAGCAGCATATTTAACCAATCCTCAGCCTTCAACATCAACAGCATCATCATCATTACCAACTCATATTCGTTGCCCCAACTGCAACGAAAACGTCTTACAAAAAGATTGGGCCCATCATGTTCGGACCAATAAACATAAAAAGAATTGTTGGGTCCCAATAAAAGAACATCTAAAATTAATAAAGTCTGCCTTTAATGGCAGAATTGAGACATATGTGTTGGAGAATGATGATGAGGGTTTGCTAATACCGGAGCTGTTTCTTAAAAAGGCTAAGGAGGCAGTTTTGGCTGCTCTGCGAAAGTTATTAATGAAACACTCAGCATATAAATTCAATATGGAGATATATGCTGAGTATGTGAAAATAACTAATGATGATGAAGTTATTGTTGAAATTAAATCATTTCAATCGAAAATGATAATCCGAAGAGTTGGCAAACATATATAATGATATGCACGACCAGCTACGGAAAAAAATGTCCGAGTTCCAGGAAAGGGACAGTGGCTGGTCGTTGATTAAAATATGCCACTTGGAGGTTAATGTTAACCAATATCGGCCTCTGAAGGGATCGTCGTACATCCCACTCCCGAAGAAGCTGCAGGAGAAGCATGCATGTGTCAATGTCAAAAATGACGACGCATTCTGTTTCAAGTGGGCAATAATATCGGCCGTAAACCCATCAGATTGCAATCCACATAGACCTTCCAACTATCATATTAATAATATTGAAGAGCCTGTAATAATATTGGAGAATGGTGTGTCGTTAAATTTCAACACATTAACGTTCCCACTCTCGTTAAATCAAGTCTCCCGATTCGAAGCAATAAATCCAAACATCAGTATAAATGTGTTTGGATATGATGAGGAGATTGGGAGCATCGTGCGACCTTATTACTCCACCAAGCAGGAAAAGTCCTCCCACATAAACCTCCTGCTGGTTCAGGAGGAGGAGCGGTCCCACTACGTGTGGATAAAGAGCATGTCGAGGTAATTTAAATTAAAACTAATGATTAATGATTTTCATAGCACTAATTTTGTGTTTTACTCTTTTCTCTTTTCAGATTATTGATGAGTCAGCAGACAAGAAAGGAGCACAGCGCGTATTTCTGCAACAGTACTCGCACAATGCGACTACTGCAGAGCAGCACAAGAAATTATGTAAAAAGGTGGTGACGGTGATGCCCCAACAGGAGGAGGCATCACTTAGTTTTAAGAATTTAGAACGTAAGTTAGATGTACCGTTTGTAGTTTATAGTGACTTTGAGTGTATAGTATTTTAAGAAATGTAGATAGTAGTGTAGATGTAAGTTTAAATAGTAGTAGTAAGAATGTAAATACACATATTCCAATAGCTTTTAGTTATTACATAGTTTGTAAGTAAAATAGTAATTTAAATAAGTTCGTTGTATATACGGGTGAGGATGCCCCCACTAAATATATTCAAAGTTTGGTGGGGGATTGTGAAGAAATTTATAATAATTATTTGAGTGTCGTGAGGCCTATGACTCCCTTGGGTTTGGGAGAACTCAGACATCAGTCCGAGTCACATTTGTGAACAGACATTGGGTGCAGATAGGGTGCCAGATCATTGCCATTTAACGGGAAAATATAGGGGTCCAGCACACAATGAGTGCAATTTGAAATATCAAATTGCACATTTTATCCCTATATTTTTTCACAATTTTTCTGGCTATGACTGCCACTTATTTATTAAGGAACTCAATTTATTTGTGGGGGATATAAATGTTATCCCCCCCAATAAAGAGTTGTACGTATCCCTGTCGAAGAGGATACGCGTAAGCGAAAAGAAGACCATTGAACTCAGGTTCTTGGATTCTTTTCGCTTTATGGCTTCCAGTTTGGATACATTAGCGCAAAATCTTACACCTAATGATTTTCATGCAGTGCGCAGTGCGAATGTATCCAAATGATGAAGAATTTAATCTTCTCAGGAGGAAAGGTGTATTCCCATATGAATACATCAATTCAGTTGATCGCCTGCAAGAAACCAGCCTTCCTACTCGGGCTTATTTCTTCAGTCGATTGACTGGTACAGAATGTGTAGTGGAGGATTATGAGCATGCTCAAAGAGTTTGGCAAGTTTTCAATTGTCAAATACTGAATGATTACATGATCTTCTATCTGAAAAAAGATGTACTTATTTTGGCAGACGTTTTTGAAAATTTCAGAAACGTATGCAAAAATATTTACAATCTGGATCCCTGTCAGTACTACACGGCTCCAGGTTTGTCTTGGGACGCAATGTTGAAAACAACCAACATAGAAATGGAACTGCTTACTGACGTCGATATGTATCTTTTCGTACAGAAAGGCATACGGGGCGGCATTGTTCAATGTAGCAAGAGGCATTCAAATGCAAATAATAAGTATATGACGGATTACGATCCAAGTAAGCCGTCAGAATACTTAATGTATTTGGATGCTAATAACCTATACGGTTGGGAAATGTCGCAATATTTACCGTATGGGGGATTTGAATGGGTTGCTGACGTTAATAATTTTAGCGTCAGCAGCATTCTTTCAATGCCAGAGGATTCGTCCACTGGGTTTATTTTTGAAGTAGACTTGGACTACCCTCAGAGTTTACATGACGCGCATAATGATTTACCATTTTGCGCGGAAAATAAAACTGTGGGTAGCTCCAAGTGTAACAAGAAAAAGTGTTGTCTTCGGCCTGGCCGAAATCTAAATACCCTACACCCGAGTTTTAAAAATTATAATTTCGCCACTTAAAACTTTTTGTATAAGTAGGCGGACCACGCCCATTTCGGCAAAATGTTTTTGTAATGTCTCTAGATACTGGTAGATAGAATTACGTATCAACATTTTGAACCGTTTATGGGATATTGACAACTTTTGTATAAGTGGGCGGACCACGCCCATTTTTTGTACATAGATTGGTAATACGTGTAGATACTTCGTAGTAACATTTCGTATTAATATCTTACACCGTTTACAAGATATTGACAACTTTTGCACGAGTGGGCGTGGCGCTCACTTTTGGCAGGCTTATTGGTAATCCTTTCCTATATCCTGATGAAATTACATGTCCATATCTTATACCGTTAATTAGATATTGCCAACTTCGTTAACATTGGGCGTGGCACGCCCATTTTTTCAAACATTTTATTAATGACACTACATGTTCCGGAATAAAATTATACCTTAATATCTCACACGGTTTATGAAATATTCAGATTTTAACATTTTTTGAAACGAGGTGCCTTTACATTCCGTACGTAAAGTAGGCGTGGCTGTTTTCCGATCTCGCCCATTTTCAATCCCAAACAGCCTTACATAACAAAGAATATTTGTGCCAAATTTCATCGCGATATCTTTTTTCGTTCTCTCGTAATCGTACTTTCAACAGACAGACAGACGGACGGACAGGTCTAAATCGATTCAGGAGGTGACGCTGAGCAAGAATATATATACTTTTCTATATCTATCTCGTCTCCTTCTCTGCGTTACAATACAAACTCCCTTCGGGTGTAGGGTATAAACAGTTGATAGTTGATTTAACCAACAAGACTAATTATGTTGTTTTTTTTTATGGCAGATAGAACCAAACTCAAAGGATGCCTCCTATCCATGCAAAGCATTCGTTGGTTAGAAGGGAAAAGGTTAGTGGGAAGGGGAAAAGTGGGAGTAGTGTCGATTTACAACTCTTTTAAAAGCATTGACGTTATAAGTGGGTGGGCAAACATGCGCAGGGAGACTATTCCGCAACTTAACTGCGGGACCGAAAAACGAATTCTCGCGGTAGTGGGTAGTGCGTTGGCACGGGATCGAGACGTAAAAGGGGTGCACAGCTCTGGAGCCGAGTAGATCTGTTGAATACCTGAACCGAAGAAATCAGGCTGGCTACTTCAGAGGAACAATTAAGATTAAAGTAACGGTAAAATAAGGTTACACACCCTACATCCCGACGACATCCCAAGGTTTCAATAGAGCTGGATACCCTACTGTCCCCTATAAGTTTTATCGCACGATCTTGTATACGGTCCAGAAGCTGAAGATATGTTTCGAAGCTCCCGACCAAATATGCGAGTTATACTCCATTTTCGGCCGGATATAAGTGGTGTAGACACAACGAAGGTCGGTTGGAGTGAAGTATTTCTTGCACCGCTTTAAAAAGCCTAAGCACTTGGCTGCTTCTTTCGACATATCAAAAATGTGATCGTTCCAACGAAGATCGCATTGTATTGACATGCCCAGAACATCAAGAGCCTCCGACTCATTAATATCCACACCACCCATATTTAAAGGTGGAAAGTTGTCGCCCGCCAGACGCTTGTGGGTCAACAAACAGCATTGGGTCTTCCGCGCATTAAAATCGACCCGATTCGCTGGACCCCACTCCTGGATTTTGTTGAGGTCAGATTGGAGTGTGTCATTCATAATACTGCGTTTTCTATTAATCTCCAGAATAGAGGGACGCCTGGAGAATGAATATGAATGATTAATGCTGCTGTCATCAGCAAACGAGTGGACGGGGTTTGATGTCAATGACAGAAGGCCATTGATAAAAATGAGAAAAAATGATATCGAATCAAAATTCAATACATCCGAATATCCGGAGAACAATACATATAATTTTCCCCTTAGGAATGCCAAAGTCCTCGGCATGATGAAAGATGAGTGTAAGGGGAAAATAATGAGGGCCTCCGCTCAAAAATGTACTCCATAGCCATTGAAAATAGCAAAAAAATCAAAAAGGCTAAGGGAGTCAAAAAATTAGTATTAAATAGGTTAAGTCTTAGCGATTATAGAAATTGTTTAGTTAATAAGAATATTGTATATGGAGACATGTATATATTTAGAAGTAAGATGCATGAAATATATACTCAGTTAATTCATAAGATAGCTTTAAGTTCTAGTGACGATAAGCGATACATTAGAAGTGATGGCATCCACACTTATGCGTGGGGCCATCACGAAATGGATTTAGAAATGGAATTAGATATTTTTTATTAAAATTAAATTTAAATTATCAATAGTTTAAATTATCAAAAATATCATGGTCTATAGACCATGGCTGTTGTGCGCATGGTCTATAGACCATGATATTTTTGATAATTTAAACTATTGATAATTTAAATTTAATTTTAATAAAAAATATCTAATTCCATTTCTAAATCCATTTCGTGATGGCCCCTATTGATAATTTAAACTATTGATAATTTAAATTTAATTTTAATAAAAAATATCTTGTAATTTCAAATTTAAACAAAAATAATTTAATGTTATAAATAAATTTTTTATTAATGTATATATTGTAAATATTGTATATTGTATAATATAGACATTAAGTGTACAATTGTTAGGTTAAGAAATCTATGAATAAAAAAGTGTAAATATGAACTTGTAAACATTTTCTTCTTTATTTATTGATGGAATTTAGGAATTTTCTTAATAGCAGAGCATTTTGAAGCGCACAACAGCCATTATGGGAATGGCACATCCTTTGTAGTAAGTATGTATCTATCTAAATGGACATCCAGAGTAATAAATTTGTCATTCTCCATTTGCACTTAGACGACTTTTTTAATTTCACCCGTCGTTGGTATATATTCAATTATTTTGTCGTGTATGAGTACACAATAGGCTGATGTGTTGGCTGGAATATTCTTTCATGTCTTAAATTCAATTCTAATGTCAATCGGACCACTTTTAATCGCTTCGTTTTGATGACTAACATCCACGACAATTATCGGTGCAGTATCTTTGAAATCTCCAGGAAACAACAGAGGTTGAGATTCACGATTAAAATAGCTTTGTTAAAATTTTATGTACATATCATACAGCAGAGCATAACGATTACGATCGAAATTCAGATTGAGTCATCATACGGATATGTATCAGAGTTTAAATGCACTTTAACATCAGACAAATGACAATGTTGAAATTTGTTGTCTTTTCGAAAAGCAATCAGTATACTATAAAGCGTGGTCTTTCATTCTGCGCAGATAATTTAACGTTCCACAGGTGGTTGCTTCCTTGAGCAAGTGATGGATTGAAATGACAATCCCAACTACGGAATGCTATTGATAAAGGTTGTCCGCTTTGAATTATTTGAAAGAGTTGTAGTCTAGCAAAATCAGCCAACTGCACATGAGGAATTGTCCATGTAATATTTGTTATACTCAGCTTTAATTTTTCAGTGGCAACACTTGAAGAAATAGCGTTTTCGTCTGATTTCGAACGTAGTAGTACAAGTTCATGTTTAGCATTTAAGATAATTTTATTAAAGTCTTCAGCAAAGCCCAGTAGCATTTTCAATGGTGTACAAAAATTAAAATATCCATCCTTTATTTCAACTTCATTCTTTGTGAACCAACCAGCATTTTTCAATGTATTACTCTCAGTCGGACTCAAAGAGACGTAATTTTTCAGTGTTGTAGTTACACCCAAGTGACGTGTACGATCAATCTCCAATCCATTCATCTCATAGCGAATTTCATCAAACATGAACGCCATACAATTGATTTTTAATTTTGTGTTTGAAGTTGCATATCCATTTTCCAAGTTGACTCTACCTTCAATATAAATTAAACTCTCACTAGGTAAAACGTATAGATCTTGGTTTTGAACTGCAATCCTTATCTCATCATTGCTTTTATACGATTGTAGATATGACGAGTAGCTATGGTATTCCTTTTTAATGATGCTTTCATGATATAGCGGTTTTTGTACAACATCAAGTATTTGACTCATTTTAATTTAGTTTCTCTTTAGTTGAAAACCCAAAGATTTTAGAAACTCTTTATTAGCAAATATCAACTTTTTGCGTTGTAGAGTGTTAGGTGTAGAAGTGAATGGTACACCCATGTAAGCGCTTTTATTTTAGATAATCATTGTTCTTAGGGTTTTAAATGCAGCCTGAGGGTTATAGTTTCTCCACAAAAATTAATTAGGTTACCGCTTTGATCAACAATTTTTATTGTAATTGAACTTATCTGTCTAGTGTTTACTGCAAATAAATGACATTTTTCGGAATCTCATCTATTTTATACCCGGGGCTGACATTCAGTGCAAACATGTGAATTGTATGCGCCGGTGTGTTGTTAATATATGAACCGCTTATCACACTCAATGTGTATAACATTGATCTTTGTTATGGTTACAGGCAAGTCGGAAGTGTGCCGGAAATTATGAGACAACGTGAGATTTTTAGAGTTTAAATAACTCATTAAGCGTTTCCTGTAAAAATAATAAAAAATCTTAAAACGAGCTTTCTGTTACGACACTGTATTAAATTTATTTGTTTCTAAATTCAATTGTTATTAAAACACTTTGTGTCTTACTGTATTTTCAAAAACTGAAGCTAATTAAAACTAAATTTTTTAGTAAAAACATCATCAAGTGCCTAAAAGGTCTGATTTAATGGTTTTCCTTGTATAGTTTTCGTTTGATGGTTTGCTTGATATTTACTTTGCAGAGATAGATGTCGCCTGCAATACGGCGACAAAGGCGGGAAAGAAATACTAGGCCGGATATTATGTATTTCGTTTATAAAACTTTGGCTTCTTTGTGGCCTTCGTAAGCGGATTGACATTCGGAAATCCTAAGATGTGTTATTTCTAATTTTTGAATATTTATGAACTATAATACTACAAAATTAAAGGCTATTATAATAGCAGGTATAAATATCTGTACAATATATATCTAACAATCACCTTTTGCCTCCGTAGGACAATTTTGTCCATCTGACAGTTCCCGGAATTAATTTCTTAGTGTTAATTAATTTCTTAGTGTTTTCCTGCTTCCAATACTTTTTTACTCAAGCCCAACAGTGAACCAATGCTTCGTTCTTTATTAAAGAAAATTTTATGTTTACTGGACCCTACGATTGCTTGTAGGGTATTTGGGTTGGCGGCTATTTCCAGTTTCTCATGCAGCTTCTCATGTAGCACTATACTAAAATATTTATTTTGAATGTACTCGGCAATATATTCGAGCTCATATGAACCAACAGGAATTTTAATTGTATGGTCTCCGATGTGAAATAAATTATTTTCATGGTCAACGTTTGGTATGGTGTTGTAGCTATGAAAGTCAACGAGACCGTATACATACTTCTCATCTAAATCTATAGGCGGAAAGTAATCAACCGATAAACTGGATTTGTTTCCAAAATTTATTTACAAAATTTCTTTACAAAACTTGGATCTATAATAAATCCAAGAATTATGTTTATTGGAAAACCCTAGCCACTTGACAAAGACTTTATTTCCTTTAGTTTTTAAAACTTTTTCTACAAGGTATGTGCTGGGATATTTTGTTTTTAATAGTTCGCTTTCGTAAAATCCTCCTCCAATTGTGTTTCCTTAGTAGTCTTCAAGAATATACGTCGGTGGGTTTGTAATTCTTATATTTTTAATTTTAAAAATTTCTGTAGTCCAATTCGGTGTGTAGGCTTTTTCAGAAACGTGTTTATGATTACTGATGCGAAGTCTCCTATCCGGAACTTTGGCTTTCTAAATATTTTCAGATTGTTATAGACTGTATTTAATAGCAATTTTTCATTAGACGGCTTCACATCAATGGGAGCCATATTTATTGTTCTATGCTTTTTCTTATTGTATTTGTCGATCAAATTTTTATAATTATCAATCCATCGATACGATACATGGTAACTAAATTCCCTCCACATCATTTGTTTTAGTGTTCTATTGAAACGCTCAACAATTGACGCCTTCAAAACACTGTACGAAGAGTAATGGTTGACATGGAATTTCCTCATTAAATTGTGAAATTGTCGATTAAAGAATTCTTTACCATCATCGGTTTGTAAATTTCTGGGTATCCGACCCAAATTGAAATCGGTTTCCATGGCTTTGGTGACATCAGCAGATGTTTTCGATTTTATAGGTACAGCCCAGGCAAATTTTGAAAATGTATCTATTACGGTGAGAAGGAAGCGAAATCCGCTGTTATCTGTGGAATAGCTCCCATTTCTACTAAATCCGCTTGACAGAGATCGTCGATCCCTTCAGTAATTACACGTCTTCGTTTAAAATTTTTTCGAGCTTGAGTGTGCAGTTCATCAACTAAACCCCGCTTTTTACTCATTTTGGCATTTCTTTTAGAATTTTGTCCTCCAATGCGGCTATTGATTTGGGTTTTTGTGCTTGTTGAAATAGATAGCTTTCAATTCGTTCAATTTGTTCACTAATATATTTTGTGTAATCTTGAATATTACTATCTACGTATTCTTTAGTGTCTTGAAGTTTTGTGTAGACTACTTCAATGTCACCTTTTATTCTTTCCTTTAGTATTTGCCTTTCTTTTTTACATTCTGTGGTAAATTGATTCATACAATTTTTCACAAAAGATTTTGTTGCAGCATCATTATTTTCAACAGGCTCACCAACACTTTTTAAACGCTTCCAGTGCAGATCTAAATGGTTATCATTATCCAAATTAAATCCCAACACTTTGGAAAAATTTCTTTTTAATTTATTATTTGATGCTTCTCGCATTGAATGACGACCGAACTTATCGACGTTCATTGTCAATTAGGCTTACAACTCTATTAATACATCATATTTATACAATTATATTAGCTTCTCTCAACTCCTCAATGATGGAAATAATTTCATTGTTGTGTCCAGCTGACTGTGAGGATAATAAAAGTCGTAATCTATCAACTAATTCATTCGGATCATCCCAGTAAATGTAATTAGGTTTTTGTGGATTGACTCTCATCAAACCGGTTCCTTTTTTACGTTTATATGGTGTAGATGTCGATGAAGATTTATCACTATATATAGTAGTCCCTTTATGATGTTGATATACTTGAAAGCCTTGGTCCCCTTCATTTGCTCATTTTCATCGTAATTACGCTTGTGAGCACTAGTATTGTTTAAAATTGTTTTGTAAAGTTGTAGTACTTCGTTATAATTTGATGGTGTCTTGTGGAACAATAACTGAAAGAGACCGGGTGTAAGGTTGAAAGAAGTGGGGGATGAAGTGTCAAACGGTTTGTCGGATATTAATATTTCGCCGTTTTGTATTGTGAAAGCACTGTTTCCAAATCTCCATTCACCATCTGTTCCTCTATGCAGTCCATATGCTGTATCCAGCTCATTTTGTTGTTCCAGCTCAGATAAATCCATGACTTTAGTTGATTTGTTTACAGCTTCCTCTGTATCATTTATTTGAGAGAAAAAGGCGCCGTCTTCATTACTATTGGCAAGAGTCTCGTCTGTAAAATCGATCTCTTTCTTTTTTTATATGGTGTACTTGTTTTTAGTTTGAGTGGCATCTCATTATGCGTAAAATCTAGAACATTCTTGTTATTTGTTGATGTTGTTGGTATTGTAGTGTTTCGAACCAATTCCTTTAGAGGTTTTGTGATTGGCTTAAGTGACTCTTCTATTTGATTTTCTACATCTGCTTTACTCAGTTTTAGGTTGCGAAATTTCTGTTTCAAAATAAGTCTGGTTTTTACCAGGCCTTTTAATATTTTTTCATTCATTCTTAGCATCTGCTTAAACGGCTAACAGATCAGATCAGGTGTATCAGCTAACAGATCAGGTGTATTAGCTATCAGATCAGGTGTATCAGCTATTAGATCAGGTGTATCAGCTAACAGATTAGGTGTATCAGCTATCAGATCAGTTCAAAGGCTGTTTTCATACTAGTATGAAAGTGTGGGGGATGCTTTTATTTATAGTTGGATGCAAATGTTAAAACCTTTTCTATAACGCCCATCATCAATCGGGTCGTCTTTGCTGATTACCAGAAATCTATACTTGTCTTTCCAACACTCTCTACATATATTTAGAAATTTTTCAAAAGCCATGTCTGTTCCTAAATGATCATTGTATATGTGCTTCATGTCTTGCTTAAATATAATAATCATGTTGGCATTATCGCGTACTAAATGCTTGGGAATGCGTGTATATGTTTGACATAAATAAAAGCAATCGATGCATTTGTGTCTGCCCATACAAAAGTATTCTCTAATTTTAATTTTAATTATTTTGCTTCTCACAAGCAACATCATCGAATATCATTATTGAGTTGGTTTTTGCTTCATCTGGTTTGAAAACTTGTTCGTTGTCGGAAATGTAAAAGTCTCATATTTTGAATTGCTTTCATTAATTGTTTTAAATATTCATATTTCGGTTGATACAACGACTTTGAATATAAGTATATATTTGCAAAATTGAGGCCATTAGGACTTTCTATTAAACTCAACATGACGTTGGTCTTTCCACAATTTGAAGGCCCGACAATAAGGCATCTTATTGAATTCGGCAGCAGGGAGCCGTGTCGGGATTTCGATATGTTGTCAGTAACAGAATCCAGATTTTTAACAATAATATTTTTGTCTTGCTTAACGAAACGCATTTTAGCAATTAATATAAATATACAATAACCACACCTTTATATTAATTTTCATTCAGTACGAGTAGGTGAAAAGATATAAAATGGCTATAATTTACAAGAAACATGTCAGTAATAATCAGTCAGTAACCGGAAGAGGTTTATTAAATGGTGTAATAAATTCTCTACCAATTGAACTTCATTTACCGGGTTATCAGTTTTGTGGACCTGGAACTAAACTAAACCAACGCTTGGCAAGAAGCAGCTTGCTAAGCAGCCTCTGCTTAGCAAGCTGCCACCCGCGAGCACACACATTCCCACAGTCGCTTGACTCACAAAAATCTTAATACGATATCCTACAACAACAATTCCAAAGGCAACCATCTTGCCACTGCTGCTCTCCCCAATACTCACATACCACAAAGCACGTCTCTCCCCTCCCTCTCCCTTCGTTAAGCATCTTGCCGCTGCTGCTCTCCCAACACTCACATATCATAACACACGTCTCTTCCCTCCCTCTCCCTTCTTCCGCACCATCACCCTATCAACCAAATTATCGTATGCCCGTCCGCCAGCCGCTAGCCGCTAGCCACCAGCCTTCAATCTCCTTTCTCACTCTTACACACACACAGCGCCCCCTTCGGAGGTGGCACCGCCGAAATACACAGGCGGTGCCATTTGTTTTAAAACCGGCCTATTCATACTACTGACATTTTAAAATTTTTACTGATCACCAGCCCTTAAAGGGAATAGCCAATTTAAAAGATCAAACTTCAAAACTGGCAAGATTCAGACACAAGTTGTCAGAGTATGATTTCGAAATCATATTTAAGCCAGGCAAGAAAAATTTAAACGTAGACGCGTTGAATAGAATTCCTCAAAATCGTAATGTAGTAACAGCAGTCCAGACCCGCTCTAGAATAAGGGAAATTGAAATGAAGAACCAAGGAAGTAGTGATAAAACAAGTACAAGTCCGATGTCTGTAGAACCTGTCACTCCAGGTATAACACAAAACGGAAACACAATTTTATTAGAAAACCCAAAACAAATAGAGACCGTTATAAAAGATTTCCATAATACACCATTAGGAGGTCACCAGGGAGCGGTGAAAACTCACCTAAGAACCAGGCAACGATATAGGTGGCCAGGTATGCAGAGACAAATCAAAGATTATGTTAAGAACTGTCCGAAATGTCAATCGAACAAAAGTTCGAGATTAACGAAAAATGGATTAACGAAAAAAAATAACAGATACACCAATGAGGCCATTTGATAAAGTTTACATGGACATAGTAGGTATTCTACCAGAAACTGTGTCCGGAAATAAGTACATTCTAACTTTTCAGGATGATTTTTCGAAATTTATGGCATGGACAGCTCTCCCAGACGCGGAAACAAGTACTGTTGCCAGGGCTTTTATGATGAAGTAATAACGCGGTACGGAATTCCACACGTTCTGGTAACGGATAACGGTACTAATTTCACATCCAAATTATTTACCGAAACTTGCAAACTTTTGGGAATTAAAAAATTACACACAACACCGTACCATCCGCAAGCTAATGGCTCATTAGAAAGAAGCCACAGACCTTTAGCGGAGTATTTGCGAGATTAAGAGGAAACACAAACCCTTTCACAATAATCTCCTTAAATTGTATAGCAACAGGCATAGAGTGTAGGAGTGTATAAAAATGATAGATTAGGATAGTAGCAAGTAGTTTGTACATAACTATAGTATAGACAGCTTTTAGGTAAAGAAAAATGCAAGAAGAATTGGGTCATTTATAAGACCTACCCAAAACAGAAAGCAATAAATATATATATTTATTTTTCTGTTTAACTTGCCCGAACAGGATAAATAAATATATATTGGACAATACACTTCCAATTTCTTAGAGATCTATACATTCGGTATAGACCATCGTAAGGAAATGAAAGTCTTTACTAAAGGAACCACACTGACCAAGATTCAATGTTTGCGCTCCAAAACAAAAAGTAAGGGGGGGTAGAGTACAATACTTACAGGAAAGAGACCAAAAAAAACCCTACTTACAAACTAACCCTAATTGTTGAAAAGAATAAAAAAAATAAATATACACAATATACAAAAAAAAAAAAAAAAAGAACAAAAAATGTTATAAGAATTAATATTACAATAGAATATAAAGAAATTGATTTAAAAACAAGAGAAAAATACCGAAAGAGAAAACAGATGTAGAATAAAATAAAAGAAAAAAAAATGAGATATAAAAAAAGTTAAAGAAAAAAAAAAGAACCACAAGAAAATAAAAAAGGAAAAATTTACTTACACAACTAATTTAAACTAACCACTAACTTTTAGCTATGTGCGTTTCAATAAGCAAAAACTTGCTTACTTAAACGCAAATTACAACATTTGTACAAGAAAAGGTACAAATTATCTCGTTGTTCCAAAACAGCAACGTCCCAGGTTTTTGGAAAAAAAAAAATTCAAAAACCTGAGGAAGAAATGTTTTAAGCAGTTTTTAGGGCATTGCACTCCGCAAGCACATTATGCTTGCGGCGCGTTTAATTGCGACCGTTTAATTACGTAAACGGTAGAATTTTTAAAAAGGAAAGAAAATGAAAAAATCGTTTCAGCAAGCAAGAAAATTTGCTTATTAAAACGAAGTTTAAATGAGAAAGAGAAAAACAAAATTGTATTGTAATTAAATTGAAAATAATGCATATTATCATGTTATGGAATTTTTAAATAGATTTATTATTAGAAACTTATACTTAATGAAACTACTATTAAATAAATTGTATAGTTTTAAATAGAAAATTTGTATTAAATATAATTAAAATTCAATGTTACAATATGTGCCTGCTAATTTGTAGCATTATACCGATAAATAGAATTAAGACACAGAACCATAACAACATCGAGCAAGCAGCTACATACAACAACCATAGCAACAGCGAGCAAGCAGCAACAACAACTGCGACAAAAACTCCAAAACTCCAATGTCGCTGATATGCTGCCGACTTGATCCAGAAATGTCATTCGCGTTTTGCGGAAACTCCAAAATTTGAATGCCGCTGCGTACCAATTAATTTCCTGGATGTCGTCACCAATCTGAGAGGCAATGAACACACCACACCTGAAGTTTATCTCGGGACAAAAGGTAATCTTTGACACCGAACCAGGCTGCAGTCTGCCATAGCTACGGATATCACACTACATTACTACAGAGCATGATTCTGTTTAATTGCACTTTTATAAACAAACTCCGTCCAGACAATCGTTGAAGAAGGCGGATTGATCGTACTTGACGAATTTCTAATTAGGTAATTGGAAAGGACGCAATGAAAGTAGCACTGAAGTTGGCTGCAGTTCTATTTCTCTGCTTGAAATGTATTTGGGCCTACAAACCGGTGGTTATGGTGAACGGAATACTTCCGGGGTCAGAGTCCATGGTGCTGTTGGTTCGAACAGCAACATCCAGGAACCAGGATCTGCAATTACAATGGGTACAGCGTTTGGTACAGCTTAGAGAGCACATGGAAACAAGTCCAGGAGCTGCGTGACTACACACACAACAACCACAACCCCAACACACGTGAACAACGAGGATATACTAAGGTAGAACTTAAAGTATATAATATTAGATATTAAGTTAGATAATATTAGAGAATTAAAATAAACGACTCCTGTATTATATTGTACAGAAAAAATTAATATCGCTTCACGATGTTAATTTTTTCTTTCCCTAAGGGTGGAGGGATGTTATATTCATTCACACTATCAAGGCAAGAACATTGGCACTTGTTAATAACTCAGTTAGTGAGTCAAGGTCAAGTTCAACCTATAGTGCAAGCGAAGCATTTTGGGAAGCTCGAAAGCCAAGCTAGCAACCAGCACTCTGCATGGTAGCAAGTGTGGAAGCTAATTACAAGCTCCGGGCAAAGCTCTGGAAAGCCAAGATAGTAACCAGCAACGTCTGCATGGTAGCAAGTGTGGAAGCTAATTGCCACCAAATAGCTTTTCTCGAGCTCAAGCCAAGCAGCTTTCCTAATAAATAAAATTAGCTAAAATAAAAAGCAAAGAGCAAACGCGGAAGAATTAAATCGTCCCCATTTAATTCTGCCGACGTTAATATTGGCAAATATTAATATTAAGAATTTAATATTGCAAAATAGTGGAATTGCGACATACCGGTCCACTTTAGTTTCGCCGACGGCTACGTCGACCGAGCTTAAGTAGAAATGATTTAATGTTTGAAAGTAGAGTTCTGTTAGTGAGCCCACACCGCTGCATAGAAAAAAACAATAAAGATCGTTGAAGGCACATTGGACTTTTCTTTGGGAGGGACCCCATTCAAGGAGGACGCACAACATTTTGGCGCAGCCGGTAGGACCGGCGCTGCATTGAAGTAAATAAAATAGGACGTTAGAAGGGGAACAAGGCTTTTCATTAAGAGGATCCGCATTCTTTTCAGAAGGACACTACAACAATAGTATGTATACATAATAATTATAATTAATATAATATTTAGCGTTATATTCATAAATTAACAATATAATGCCAAAAAAAGTTATGATGTCGAAACAATACCAACAACAACAAAATAAAAAAGTTGTTTCCCCAATGTCAATTCCACTGCTTACGCAGTCACTGCTTGGGCTGCCGCTATCCGCATCCGCACTCGTTCCCACAGCTCTGTATCCTACATACAAATATTAAAACTACAACAACTACAACTACAGCGTACTTCCTAAATTTCCTAAAAATAACTCCACTGACCAACCAACCAACTAACCCTATGCGACACAAGGCAGAGTTCGCCTTCTCATAAATAAAACAAAACAAAAGTCACACGCTGACACTCACTCTACATCCTACCCTCATTCAATCACACCATATCACTAAGACCTTAATATACAATTAATTTTTTGAAATGTTTGCACTAATTTGTTAGACAAACCGCCTGTGTCAGTATTTTAAAAAAGATATTCTTTGACCAGTCATAAAATAAAATCATCTGCTTAGGCAGCACCACGATTTAGATCATATAATACGTGCACGCGAAGCCACAGTTCGATCCGTTCACTTTATGTTTACATTAAATTTCACTACGCTTCTGGGGCGGCGACTCAAAAGTGAAGCAATTAAATAAACAACAACTAGAACACACTTCTGCTTAGGCAGCCACTACTTAGCAAGCTGCCACCCGCGAGCACACACATTCCCACAGTCGCTTGACTCATAAAAATCTTAATATGATATCCTGCAACAACAATTCCAAAGGCAAGCATTTTGCCACTGCTGCTCTCCCTAATACTCACATACCATAACACACACGTCTCTCCCCTCCCTCTCCCTTCGTTAAGCATCTTGCCGCTGCTGCTCTCCCAATAGTCACATACCACAAAGCACGTCTCTCCCCTCCCTCTCCCCCTTCTTCCACACCATCACCCCTATCAACCAAATGATCGTCTGTCCGTCCACCAGCCGCCAGCCGCTGGCCTTCAATCTCCTTTCTCACTTTTACACACACACAGCGCCCCCTTAGGTGGATGCTCCGCCGATACACGGGTTGCATTTGAGTTAGAACGTACATATTCCTACTACTAGTCGGTTCGCTACATTTGTTTCTGCACAAAAATCTTTATGAGTGTCGTGAAGATATTCAGGATATAGTAAATCAATTTCTAGAATATATCCAACTGATGAATCCGCTGGAATTGAAAGAATTCTGATAATGTTGAAATTATCAACTTCATCAATACATTGCCCACCCACATAAATTGTTGGCGTCCAAATACATGAGGTATTCTGATGGGTTTTGGTTATCAAAATCCCCAATGTATTTGTTGTTCGCCTTTGAATGTAGTTTTGTGCATTTTGAAAAATCCGCCACCTTATACCTTTCTGAATGAAAATATACATATCTATTTCATTCCAAAGATCCAGTTCTATTCCAGTACTTTTCAGCATTGCATCCCAATACTGGCGTAGTGTATAGTAATACTGGCAGGGTCCATAAACTTGGACCCTGCCAGTAAGGGTATTTGGAGAAAATACCCTTACAGAATTTTCTAAAATTTTCAAAAACATCTTTTAATATTAAAACGTATGTTTTAAGGTATAGAAGCATGTAATCGTTAATAGTTTGGCAATGAAAAGTATTCCAAATCTTGAGAGCATGTTCGTAATCATTCTCCGAACATTCCCTGTTTGTTAGGTGACCAAAATATGGTCTCTGAAAGTAAGACGTGTTTCTTTCAAGTGCCCAACGGAATCGATATATTCATAGGGGAATATACCTTTTCGCAGCAACAAATTAAATTCGTCGTCGTTTGAATACATTTGACGAACTGTATAGAAATCTCTTGGTGATAAATTTTTACACAATTCGTCCAAGCTTGATGCCATGTAACGGTAAGAATCTAAGAACCTAAGTTCCATGACATTTGCTTCATCAAACTGAATTTTTTTAGATAATAAAACATATAATTCCTTGTTTAGTTGGTCAATCTGCCTTTCGAGTCAGTGAAGTTAAGTCCGCTTCTGTTTCAGTAAGCTCAGCAAAGTTCAGTGTTCAGTACGGTTCAGCAAGTAAAATTTCAGTCAGTGCAAGTCAGTTGAGAAGTTCAATTCAGTTGGTTCAGAATAAAGTGCAAAATTGTTGGCTGAAATCGAGCAGAATGTTAGTCATCCCAGAGAAGTACGGTGAACACAGCGGAAATAAACCACGTCTTTCAATCCTGTGCACAGATCAGCAACACCCAGTCAAAAGACTGTACTATATTTAAGTTATAAAATTCCAAAGTAGAACAACAGAAAATACACAGTCGCAGTGGCTCGAACGCCCTCCTGTTGTATGAGTTAAAAGCGCTAGAAGCACACAGTCGCAGTGGCTTGAACGCCCTCCTGTTGCAAAAATCGAAGCGCCAGAAATACGCAGTCGCAGTGGCTTGAACGCCCTCCTGTCGTAAGAACAAAGCGCTAGAAGCACACAGTCGCAGTGGCTTGAACGCCCTCCTGTTGCAAAACTCGAAGCCCCAGAATTACGCAGTCGCAGTGGCTTGAACGCCCTCCTGTCGTAAGAAGCACACAGTTGCAGTGGCTTGAACGCCCTCCTGTTGCAAAACTCGAAGCGCCAGAATTACGCAGTCGCAGTGGCTTGAACGCCCTCCTGTCGTAAGAAGCACACAGTCGCAGTGGCTTGAACGCCCTCCTGTTGCAAAACTCGAAGCGCCAGAATTAAGCAGTCGCAGTGGCTTGGCACGTAAAAACTATAGTGCCAGAAATATACAGTTGTAGTGGCTTGAACGCCCTCCTGTCCCCTGGCAACAAAGGGTAACACTAGAAATCGAGACGTTTTAGTACAGTGGCTGGTGTAAGCAAACTCACCAGACATACCAGAGAACGGTCGCGGTGGCTTGTAGACCTTTCCGTCAGTGCAGACATCTGATCTCACAAACGCAGTGAGATATCAGCAACCCAGTAGAACATCAGTAATCTCATAAACGCATTGAGATATCAACAATCCAACAGAATACCAGTGATCTCATAAACGCGGTGAGATATCGACAGCCCGACAGAATACCAGTGATCAACAGCCCAGCAGAATACCAGTGTTCTCACAAACGCGGTGAGATATCAACAGCCCGACAGAATAACAGTGACCTCAAAATGCGTAGAGGTGCCAACGATATTATATTATTGTATTTCTAGTACAACTATCCATTGTATAAACAAACTAGACACAAATATTAGAATAAGCTACTTGTAAGGTGAATAAAGATATTGAACCTAAATAATCTTGTCTTGTAATCGAACCCTGGAATCCCGGCGAGCTAATCCAAGCCTTAGAAGAAGACAAGAAGGTTCGTTACAAGTGGAATGACGTTAATGTCACCTTCAATTGAACTTAATTCTTTAATGAACAAGTGACAATCATACGCCGAAAAGTTGTGGAATAAAATTGGAATAAAATGTGGTACTTGAAAATTAAGGTTGCAACTGTTGTGAGCCGGTCCCCTATATTCACCACTTAAATGACAGTGATCTGCCACTCTATCACTACACAAATCCTGATCACAAATATGACATACAGAACTTTCATTTTGCAATCTTAATTGCAAAGGTATTAAGTTTTTTAATATATAATTTTTAAATAAATCTAAACTATCCTTCACTAAACTATGAATAAACTAATTCGGAGCATACTCGCCCGAGTAAATTACAAATTTATTTAAACTATTATTAATATTACATTTTATATAATAACTAAAAGCTTTTAGTCCATGCATATCCTATTTCTATTATCTACACTACTATCTACATTTGTTAATATGCATTCAAAATCTGCATATAATACAAATGGTACATCTAACTTACGTTCTAAATGATCAAAACTAAGCAATGCCTCCTCCTCTTTCAGCATCACCGTCAACACTTTCTTACAGATCTCTTTGTAGCGTTGTAATGTACCCGTATTGTGCGAGTACTGCAGGTAGCTGTTGCTTAAGAAAATCGTGCGACAGTGATTGGTCTGTTGACTTTTTAATAATCTGAGAAGACAAATTAGAATAAAAAAAATTTGTGTTATGAAAATTAGTAGTTATTAGTTTAACTTAAATTACCTTGATATATTTTTAATCTACACCACTCCTCCTTCTGAATAAACAAGAGGTTGATGTGGGCAACCTTCTCCCTTTTGGTGCAATAGTAGGGTGCCACCACGATGCTACCGACCTCCTCGTCATAAACAAACACGTTGACATTTATATTTGTGTTGCGTTCTTCCAAGCGGATGAGTTATGTAAGAGGCAGCGGGAACGTCAATGCACCAAAGTCCAACGCCACTCTATTTTCCAGTAAAATCTCCTCAGCTTCAGTGTTTTCTATACAATAGCTGGAACATCTTTCTATATGTTGTGCTGAGGGATACATGGCTGAAATAGTCGCTCACTTGAAGCAAAAGACATCCTCGTTAATGATGCTTGCACATGCACGTTTACTCTGTAGGTCCTTTGGGAGAGAGATATATGAAGATCCCTTCAGTGGCCAGTATTGGTTGACATGGACCTCCAGGTTATAAATCCTTACCAGACACCAGCTCTGTCTCTCTCTTGGAACTCAGACACTTGTCTGCAAACTTGTTTACACATATCTTTATAAATATTTAGCAACTCCTAAGCTTGTTCAACCAGCGTCATTTTAGTTTGAAACGATTTCACCTCAACAATCATGTTTTCTTCGTTGGTAATTTTCATGTACTCAGCAAAAATTTCAATATTAAATTTATATGCTGAGTGTTTTACCAACAAATCTTCCAGAGTCCTCAAAATTGGTTCCTCAGACCTTTCTAAGAAAAGCTTTAGGATGAACTCATCCTCATCTTTGTTTCCTGTTGTTGTTATTGGTGGTGGCGGTGACGGTGGTGGTGATGCTGTTATGAATGTTGTTGGTAATGGTTTTGGCGGTGGCGGCGATGTTGTTGCTGCTCTTGTTGACGGTGGCGGCGATGTTGTTGTTGTTAGTGGAAGTTGCGGTTTGTTGTTGTTCTTCTTACAGTGGTTGTTGCTGTTGATACTGTAAATTAAGGGAATATATTAAAAATTTACGATCCTGGAAAGCTGTAAGACAAAATTATGCAAAAAAATATTAGAGTAAAAATAAGGAAAAAATACCTTTTACTTATATATTTATACCCTACAATTGAAGGGAGTAAAAGAGAGTGAAATTACAATTTCACTTTGTTCTTCCGTTTGTAATGCAGAGAAGGAGACGAGATAGATATAGAAAAGTATATATATATATATATATTCTTGCTCAGCGTCACCTCCTGAATTGATTTAGCCCTGTCCGTCCGTCTGTCTGTCTCCTCTGTTTGTCTGTTGAAATCACAATTACAGGAGAACGAAAAGAGATATCGCGACCAAATTTGGGACAAATATTCTTTGTTATGTAGGGCTGTTTGGGATTGGCACGATCGGTAAACAGCCACGCATACTTTACATACGGAATGTAAAGGCACCTCGTTTAAAAAAATTTTATAATCTGAATATCTCATAAACCGTGCAGATATTAAGGCATAATTTTATTCCGGAACATATAGCGCCGTTACTAAAAGTTTTACAAAAAATGGGCGCGCCACGCCCACTCATACGAAAGTTGTAAATATCTTGTAAACGTTATAAGATATTAACTCGTAATTTTATCGCGAGGTATCTGCAGATATTACCAATTTTTATACAAAAAATGGGCGAGCTCCGCCCACTTATACAAAAGTTGTCAATATCACATTAACGGTTCAAAATATTAATACGTGATTCTATCCAGCAGTATTTAGAGACATTACAAAAATATTTGCCCGAAATAGGCGTGGTCCGCCTACTTATACAAAAGTTGTTAAGTGGCGAAATTATAATTTTTTCAGTTACTCGGGTGTAGGGTATTTAGATTTAGGCCAGGCCGAAGAAAACACTCTTACTTGTTATTGTTGTTGATAGAATTAATTCCACCTGAAGTTTGGTCGGCACAACCTAGGTCACCGCGTTTTCAGTTTTCGTTTCCTAAAAACGGGCTCAGTTGGGATGCAGGCCAGGTTCTACACCCGCAGTTGTAAGAACAAATTTATTTTTCTTACAATCTCTTTTCTTTCTCCCGTAATTGTAATTTCAACAGACAGACAGGCATACAGACAGACTGACAGGACTAAATCGATTCAGGAGGTGACGCTGAGCAAGAATATATATACGTTTCTATATCTATCTCGTCTCCTTCTCTGCGTTACAAACGGAAACACAAAGTGAATATACCGTACTCCTTTCGGGTATAGGGTATAATATTGGGAACACACAAATTTCCAATTTTCTCGTCATTAGTTACACTATTTGTTAACTTTACAGATACGAAGGGGTAATCGATATAGTCCGCTCAAGCTGAGCTGCTGAACCAGATTCGCGACATTCAGATCCTAATTAAAAAAAACGGTAGCGTTTAAATTTTCAATAATCTCATCATTAATTAGTCAACCTGTTTGTTGACTTTATAAAAATTAAGGTTTGGTCGATGTATTCCCGGAACTTCTCGATCATTGGCCACTTCATCCGCTGGACTGCTGAACCAGCGTCGCAAATCTCATGTCCAAATTAAAAAAAAGGGGAATATAAAAACTTTACATTTTGTCGTCATTAATTACATTTGTTCGCTTTTGCTAAATGTAGGTTTGGATGATGCATTCCTGGAACTTCTTGATCGCTGGCCACTTCATCAAGATGAGCTGCTGAACCAGCTTCGCTAAACTCAGATCCGAATTATAAAAAAAAAACGGGAACATACAAGTTTCCAATTTTTTCGTCATTAGCTAATCTTTTCGTTGGCTTTACAAAAATGAAGGGATTCAATGGTCGTTGCATTCTTGGAACTTCCTGGCCAGTAGCCACTTCATCTATTCAAGCTTGCTTGCTGAACCAGCTGCTCGAAACTCATCTGAATTTAAGAAAAAACGGGAATATAAAAATTTCCAATTTTCTCGTCATTAGTTACTCCATTTGTTGGCTTTACAATAATGAAGGAGTGGACGTTGGACCTGCAAACTTCCTAACAACCCATTCAAGAGTCGGGATGGCATGGCGAAATTCTAACTTTACTTATCCACTCTAACAGTTCTAATTTATACAATATTATATTTTGTATGCAGTATATACTTTTTATTCACTTTAACAGTTATGAAAGATTTTAGACCCTTTTTAGATATATTTTAAAGTGCCTTCTAAGATATATTTTAAATTTTGCGGGTGTAGGGTATTTAGACTTTGGCCTGGCCTTCTTACTAGTCGAAAACCGAATCCAGATCGGTCAGGTTTACTGATTATAAATTAACTTAATTTTGTTAAATAATTAGTTTTGTTAAAAAAAATAATAAATCAATATTAACTATTCGAATTTTTGTTAGTTGCACGTATGTACTTTTAGAATTAAGTTTTTGTCAGTATATACTCGTATTTTACTTATTCAGAACATTTAAATTTATTTAACAATAATAAATATGCGTAATGGTTTTGCGTAAGTAAATTGAAAGTTTTATTGCAAATTAATTGCTTTTTACAAAATTTCACCTAAGATATATAAGATGTATTTTTTTTAATTTTTAATGATATTGTGAAGTTTCAAATCTTTTCACTGTTAAATGAATATTTCTTGTATCTTATAAGTATCTCGTTCCTAAACCGTTCAAACTTTTTGCTATTGATGTTATTTTGTTGTTCACGCCAAACAGGTCTTGTCTTCTTTTGTTGCAGTCCCCAGTGACAAGTAAATATTGGTGACAACACGTAAAACTCGTAACCGGAAATGTACATCTCATAAACCTACGAAATATTTTTATTTTAAACTATTATATAAAAAAACTTGCAAATATTAGTAAATATATATAAATTTAAGAACTATCACCTGAGAATTTCTGGTAAAGCCATATCCCAGAAACCGTTCATCATAGATTGGCATAATGTCTAAAGCGACGTAGAAAGGTTCGTATAGGAATTCAAAACTTGTAACTCTATGGCTGATATGAACATTTTTCTCCGATAATTTATTTGCCTGCCACCTGAAAAGCACAGACTTAACAAAGCAATCATACTTTTATTTCATAGTTCTTAGTGAAACTGAAATGCAATTTTTCTCGTGATAAATAAGAAATTGAAGTTTCCTACAATTTAAATCTAAAATTTCCCATTTATGTAAATGCAGTAATATCAGTAATTAAACAAATTCAGAACCAGAAAATTACTCTTACTCAAATGAATTTCTAAGTAAAAGTAAACTTTTAATTTTTATTTCTAAAAATAGAAGTCTTCGGTCAACTTTTACTTTTAAAAATAAAAGTTAAAAGCCTTGAAAGACTTTTATTTTTAAAAGCCATCGATAAAAGTCTTTTAAGGACTTTTATTTTTAAAAGATTTCCGTAAGATTTATTTTGAGACTTTTATTTTTAAAAGTCTTTATATTTAAAGAGTTATATTCGACCTTTATTTTTAAAAGTCTTAAGTGTAAACACTTTTATATTTGAAAGTCATCGATAAAAGTCTTTTACGGACTTTTATTTTTACAAGTCATTTGTAAGAGTTAGTTTGAGACTTTTATTTGAAAAAGTCATTTCTTAAGAGTTATTAAGGACTTTTTTGTAATAAAAGTCGTTTTAAAAGTAATTTTTTGATGAGGGCCTGCTCAAAAACTGTGGAGAAATATAGGTATTATTTCAACAAGCTGGTTTTTAGAGTTTGTCTAAAAAATGTTGGAAGCCTTACTTTTGTGATAGCTAGAAATGTATGTTAAATGAATAACTATAGTATATAATAATTGCAAAAATATTAAAAAAATTTAAGCAATTATAAATTAAATAATTATTGATTATATATGTCTTCATGAATATAATTTTATTTTATATACATATGTATATTATAAAATAAATTAAATATTAGTTAGGCTTAGTGGGAGTCTGTCCACTAATTAGGAGGTGAATGATATTTAGAATATTTGTGCATAGACGGCTGATTCAGCTAACGCTGATTCGTTGTATAGTAAGGTAATTTGCCATGATCAGTTCACCCAGCAAATGCTTGCTGTGTGTTATCAGTGGCTTTACCGTACCTTTGTCAACGGAAGGTAGTGACGTTGCATTACAACAACTCATTTGTTTGGGCTTATGTAGATTTGTGTGGTGTTGTTGTTGTATGTGCAAGTATTAAGGGTTATAAAGGAGAAAGGATAATATAATATAAAGGATACGTAATCTATTTGGGTAGAAAATTATTAATACAATAAATATGAATTCGTCAATCATGCGTTACTTTAGAAGTAGTTTAGTTAACTCTTAAACGGCTGAACCGACTTTGAATGCGGTCTTCGCCATTGTGTTGGACATTTTTAGCAGCTATTTCTAGAAATATACTATATGAGCTTCAGTAATACGTTTAGGTGTTTAAGTAATATTGTTAAATTTTTAAGTTTAGTTTACTTGTAAATGTTTGTAAAAAAATTTACTTGTAAAGTTTAAGTTTTACTTGTAAATGCGCTACAAAAAAAGGTCGACTCTTGGTGTGCTCTCCACTTGTCAATAAATAAATAAATCAATAAATAAATAAATAAATAAATAAATAAGTAAATAAATAAATAAATAAATAAATAAATAAATAAATAAATAAATAAATAAATAAATAAATAAATAAATAAATAAATAAATAAATAAATAAATAAATAAATAAATAAATAAGTAAATACGTAAATAAATAAATAAATAAATCGAATCGAACGTCGTGAAATTTCCAATGATGCTTTGATGTTTGGTGAGTCCGAGGTGAGAGACGGACTCACCAAACGCATTTACGACGCATTTACGACTTTAAAAAGCATTTACGACAAATTATGCTCATCTATTGGAATCAGTAAGTTCCAGCTAAAACGAAAGTACCGCAGCTTCCGATAGTATCATTCTAAGTTTTCAAAATTCTTATGAGAGAAACCTGTTCCTGAAAACAACAGCGGAATACAGGAAAACCACAAAACGCGCTCTTCACTTCGGTGACATTGTGTTCTCTTCTCAGGTTAATTTCTATGTAAACGAAAACCTCACTAAAACGTGAAATCCTCACAAGAGCGACTATGTTAAAGAAAAGTAAACAATTCTTTTCTGTCTATACGCGGCGCGGTTCAGTTTACATAAAATTGACTGAGAGAGGTGCTAGTCTGCCAATTACAAATTTAGAGATGCTTAACACCGTCACTCTGGAGAGCATAAGACAAGACAGCAGAATCTTAAAGGAATATTACTACATGTTAATACCATTTTTTATTAACTTCGCTTCTTCATCTCAACTATATTCTTTTCAATTCTTATTTTTCTCATCACTCCCTTTCTCCTTTTCGGGCAATAATGTTTGTTATTTATTTTCTATATCAATTTATCTTATTCTCTTGTAATAGCTTAATTGTGCACGTTGCTGACTTTTTCATCTCATTATGCCGTCACATAATAATAACTACGTTGCTTCCAAATACACTATCTACCATTTGATACGAATGTTAACACACCAGGGCTTAATATCTGTCATATAAATGATCAAAGTCTTGTAAAGAAAACCGACGAATTCAGATTAGTGTTTGAATATTCTGGTGTCGATTTGATCTGTGTTTCGGAGACATGGTTTAGTAGTTGCATGAATGACTGCCTGTTTAATGTCAGTGGATATAAGTTATTTCGGGCAGATAGACAAAGCCGAGCAGGAGGAGCTGCAATCTTTGTGAAAGAAGGTATCAATTGCAAAGTAATATGTAAATCAGAAGGAGACAGTGAAATCTAAAAATTTATTTCTGTTAGTAGGGAACAGGTAGGGAACAGGTCATCCTGTTAATTGGCATATTCAGCCGCTCGTTGAAGTCATTGAAAAATAATCTCTTAATAATCCTAATCTAATAATTGCTGGACACTTTAACAGTAACATTTTAAATGAGGACCGTCTTCTAAGCAGTATGCAGTCTTTTGGACTTTTCCCAGTTAACATCTCTATACTCACTCATTATATATCAACTAATAATACTCTCCTGGATATCTTCTTTGTCAGCGACAGAGACAAAGTTATCCATTATGATCAACTTTCTTTACCAGCTTTCTCCAAACACGATCTCATCCACTTAACGTATAGTATCGGAATGAGTAACAATAATCCGCGATTTTTAGCGAATCGTGATTTCAAAAATTTTAATTATATTCAATAAAACTATAAGATTCCAACACCGTCCGTGGTTTAATGCCAGAATTAAGGAACTCATTTATCAGCCCAACTTTCGTTATAAGCGGTGGAAGAGATTTAAGATTGCTGAGTTTTACTCTCAATTTCGCGATCTCAGAAAAGCTGTTGTGAGGTAGATAAGATCATCAAAAAGTCGTTTCTATGGTGAAAAATTTCGCAAATCTAAGAGGAGTAAGGACATCTGGAAAATATTAAAGAATATTGGTGTATGCAAGAACAAAGCACGTTCCTGTGAAGTTGTAGATGTCGATGATATTAATGCAAAGTTTGTATGTAACATACGCACTAACACCATTTTTATGACATCCTCAACACCATTTTTATGACATCCTCGTTTCCTACCTCTTGGAAACAATCACAAATAATTCCTATCCCTGAATTAACGGGTGATTTTCGTCCAATTGCAATTCTGCCATTTATCTGCAAATCTTTCAAATATATTATTCACGTACAAATTTGTAAGTACGTTGATGAACATTCCTTACTTTCTGATAGGCAGTCTGGTTTTAGACCACGTCGCAGTTACACGAAAGCTCTCATTGGTGTTATACAATAGAATGTTTGAGAATGGGACTAGACAATAATAACATTTAACATAAGCTAGCAAAACCTTTTAATTTTGCCTCAGCCGCTGTTAGATTAATATCTAAGTTCCTCACAAATCGATTGCAGGCTGTTCACTCTGACAATGTGGCATCATCCTTCCGTCAGTCAGTTCTTGGTCCATCGCTCTTTACTTTATATATTAATGATCTATAATATCTAAAGTCGTTAAAAATCAGTGCAGGATTTCATATGTATGCTGATGATGTGCAGGTGTATACTCGTTGCAAAATCAGTGATATAGATAATTGTGTGTCACAGCTAAATTCTAGGCTCCAATGCATAAATCACTGGGCGGAACAAAATTGACTTTAATTTTATGGCAGATGAAACCAAGCTCAGGGTATGCCCCCTATCCATGCAAAGCATTTGTTGGTTCCGAAGGGATGACAGGTTAGTGGGAAGGGGGAAAGAGGGAGTAGTGACGGTTTACACTTCGCTTAAAGGTTCGACACTGTAAGTGGGCAGAAGACATTCGCAGGGAGATTATTCCACAATCTAATGACGCGACCGAAAAACGAATTCTCATGGTAATGCGTGGCTCGTTGGAACGGAATCGCGACATAAAAGGGGTACACCAGTCTGGAAAGCTGAGTAGTTCTGCTAAATACCTGAACCGGAGGAATCAGGCCGGCAACTTCAGAGGAACATTTGCCATGAAAGTACCGGTAAAATAATGATACACACCCTACATCACGACGACGCTCCAAGGTTTCAATAGAGCTGGATACCCTACTGTCCCCTATAAGATTTAACGCACGACATTGGACACGGTCTAGGAGCTGAAGATATGCCCGCGAAGCTCCCGGCTATATATGCAAATTGTACTAAATTTTCGGACGGATATAGGTAGTGTAGATACAACGAAGATCGTTTGTGGTGAAGTATTTCTTGCACCGCTTAAGAAAGCCTAAGCACTTGGCTGCTTCTTTCGACACGTCAAAGATGTGATCGTTCCAGCGAAGACCGCATTGGATTGACATGCCCAGAACATCAAGAGCCTCCGACTTATTAATATCCACAGCACCCATATTTAGAGGTGGCAAGTTGTCACCCACCAGACGTTTGTGGGTCAACAAACAGCATTGGGTCTTCCGCGCATTAAAATCGACCCGATGCGCGTCAATGACAGAAGGTCATTGTCCTGTCTCCAACTCTTTTTCTCATTTTTATCAATGACCTTCTGTCATTGATGTCAGCATAACGAGTGGCTCTTTTTCTTTTTGACATTGACATCAATGACAGAAGGTCATTGATAAAAATGAGAAAAAGAGTTGGAGACAGGACCGAACCCTGTGGAACTCCAGCATTAAAGTAGTGCTCTTCGGAAGCAAAGCCGTCTATCACAACCCGAATAGAACGGCCGCTGAGGAAACTCGATATCCATCGAGTGAAAGTATTACCGACATCACAAGCAGTCGATTTAGACACAAGTGCTTTATGCCACACCCGGTCAAATGCCTTGGAGATATCCAGAGCAACAACGTTGCTCTCACCGAACTGGTGAATACAACTGTTCCATCGCTCAGTGAGGAATGCCATCAGATCGCCGGTGGAACGGTGAGCACCAAAGCCGTACTGGCGATCGCTGATCAACTCGTTGCTCTCTAGATACCTCATCAAGTTAAAATATATAATGCTCTCCATGACTTTGAAGAGAATTCAACAGATTGTTATGGGCCGGTAGTCTCGATGTACACACTAATGCAGGTGCAAGAAGAGTCACAGAAAATCATGTGATTTTTCAAGTCATACTTCCCCTACGAGGTGCGTACTCATTCAGGTTCTAACGCTTAATCCCGATTTCAGTATTCACGAACGACAGCGTAGTGACCATCAGTCTTTCCCCACCAACTCTAGCGATAACCCTATATCGAGACAGATACTTTCCCCTCTGATCCAGAGAAGAATTAACGAATAGTTTGTGCAAGATCATGCAGCCTTCTGCAGGTAAGCAAAGACTCAATTCTTGCCTGCTATAACAGAAATTCCTTTTGCGTGGAGCAGTTGACCACCTGGTTCGACAGCCCCAACTATCGCATAACGAGTGGCTCATATTTGGAACGGGTTTATCAACTCGTAATGCATTGAGTAGAGTAGAAGTAGTTGCAAGCGTATTCTAAGCGTATTTTAGGAGTATCTTTGGGCGTATTTAGGACTATCCGGAATCATTCCTCTGGGAATTTCAAGGCTTCGGCCGGAATTATTCCTTCGGGAATTTCAAGGCTTCGGCCGGAATCATTCCTTCGGGAATTTCAAGGCTTCGGCCGGAATCATTCCTTCGGGAATTTCAAGGCTTCGGCCGGAATCATTCCTCCGGGAATATCAAGGCTTCGGCCGGAATCATTCCTCTGGGAATTTCAAGGCTTCGGCCGGAATTATTCCTTCGGGAATTTCAAGGCTTCGGCCGGAATCATTCCTTCGGGAATTTCAAGGCTTCGGCCGGAATCATTCCTTCGGGAATTTCAAGGCTTCGGCCGGAATCATTCCTCCGGGAATATCAAGGCTTCGGCCGGAATCATTCCTCCGGGAATTTCAAGGCTTCGGCCGGAATCATTCCTCCGGGAATTTCAAGGCTTCGGCCGGAATCATTCCTCCGGGAATTTCAAGGCTTCGGCCGGAATCATTCCTTCGGGAATTTCAAGGCTTCGGTCGGAATCATTCCTCCGGGAATATCAAGGCTTCGGCCGGAATCAGTTCTTCGGAGCTTTCACCCGTATTGTGAGCGGCCCTCTGCGGCGGAGAATTCGGCCCCTCCGTCTCCTGTACCTATAAATTATTGTACGCGACCCTCTGTCGCCAGGCACTTGGCCTGACAGACCGATTGTAGCCAGTGGCGTAGATAATAAGTTTGTAAAACGTTTGAGAACTAAATAAAATATTAAATGAAGAAAAAACGAACACCAACCCGCATACGTCCGAGCTGAAATTTCAGTGATAGATTTGCTTCATAGCAAATCGTCTGCAATTCCTGACCGTCGCGGTGGTTGGAACTTTGAGGGTTACGAGATCTCCCAAGATGGACCCTGGGGCGACTGACGCTACCCCAGCTGGAAGCAAAATCTCGTTACAATACACACACACACACACACACACACACTGCGGCATAGCTGCGTTGTATGAGTCTGTGGAGACGGAGACTTTGAGACGCGATTCAGGAGAGCAGCATGGGATAGCTGGTTGTGATACAATAGCTGGAGCTAAAAAGGCTCAGGAGAGCAGTACGCAGACTTCACCGCTGCTTCAAAGAAAAAAAATTGATTTTTCAAAAAGAGGCAGAGAAAATCAAGAGGAGGAGGAGTCTTCTGCACCTAAAAGTAAAAGAAACAGGCTGCCGGAAAAGGCTAGTTATGCTAGTATAGCTAAAAAAGGAGTCACTGAGAAAAACGACGAGCAGAAGTCCAGTGGAGAGTGGACTAAAGTGGGAGGCAAAACTGTCAAAGAGAAAAAAAACCCATTAAAAAAAAGCCTGAAGCACTTCTTATAGCGTCACGTGACGGGTCAAGCTATGCAGACATATTAAAAAAGATAACAGCAGAGCCAAGCCTTAAGGAGTTGGGCGAGAACGTGTTTCGCATTCTCAGAACACAAAAGGGTGAAATGCTCGTTCAGCTGGCTGCTAATGCAACCGCCCCATCTAGCGAATTTAAGGATCGGCTGAAACCAATTTTGGAAAAGGAAGCAGAAGTCAAGGCCCTATCGCAGGAAGTCTTAATCGAATGCAAAGACCTCGACGAAATTACAACGAAAGAGGATATTATGCTGGCGTTCCAAAATAAATTTGGAGATATTGGCGACAGAGCTGTGAGATCAGTGCGCAATGCTTACAGAGGCACTAAGACAGCTATAGTTAGTCTTCCTGTAGCAATGGCCAATGTGGCCTTAAAAGAAGGGAAAATTAAAATCGGCTGGACTGTCTGTCGGTTGCGCAAATCAAGCCAACCGATTAAATGCTTTAGGTGCTTGGAATTCGGTCATATGGCTTCGGCGTGCAAAGGCATCGACCGCTCGAAGCTGTGCCTAAGATGTGGAGAGGAAGGACACTTTGTCAAAAACTGTAGTAAAGAGGCCAAATGTCTAATATGTGCGCAAAATGGTACAGACACAGTGAACCACGTAACAGGTAGTAGACGATGTGCCGCATACCAGAAGGCAGTCGAAATAGAGAAATAATGAGATTCATACAAATAAATCTTAACCACTGTGAAGCAGCTCAGGACCTGCTCGAGCAGATGGTACGAGAGAAGAGGGCGGATGTGGCCATTATATCGGAGCCGTACAGAATGTCGCAGAGGAACTCATGGATCACTGATTCCACCAAAAAAGCGGCAATATGGTCATGCGGAAAACACCCGGTGCAAAAAATCAGTCAGCAAATTAGTAATGGTTTTGCTTATGCCGTGGTGGCAGGAGTTCACATCTACAGCTGTTATGCAGCGCCTAGTCTGACGGAAGCTGAATTTGAGGCAATTGTCATGAATATTTCGAACGACGCAAGAAACAATAGTCCTGTAGTTGTTGCCGGGGATTTCAATGCTTGGTCGACTGAATGGGGTAGCAGATACACCAACTCAAGGGGAAGGATCTTGTTGGAAATCTTCTCGACACTAAATATTGTGCTCGCAAATGTTGGCTCGACAAGCACCTACCGTAGAAATTATAGGGAGTCAGTGATTGACGTCACGTTCGTCAGCAGCGCACTGGCGCGGAACACAATTTGGCAAGTTAGTGAGGAGTTCACATTCAGCAACCATCAGGCAATAGTGATAGACATCCAACGGCAGAATGAACTTGGAGCAAGCAGGGTTCGCCAAACACATTGTGGATGGAAGGAGAGCGCTCTGGACAAAGAGCTTTTTAATATGATGTTCGCCGATGAGCATGAGTGGCCGGAGGAAGCGGAGGAGCTGGCCGCGCAGCTCGCAAAACAATTAGCGAAAGCATGTGATGCTGCTATGCCCAGACGGAAGGCAACAAATCGTGGCCGGCCTGCCTATTGGTGGAATGCCGAAATTGGGGCTCTTCGCGCTCGGTGTTTGCAGGCGAGACGACGTTATCAACGCTGCAAACAGGTGATGGAGAGAATTAATCTTCGAAGTGAGTTCTCAAGGGAACGAAAAAGGCTCCGAAATGCCATTCGAAGCTCCAAAACGCAATGTTTTAAAAGATTATGCGAAGAAGCCAACTCAAATCCCTGGGGCGGAGCATACAGGTTAGTCATGGGAAAAATAAGAGCCAGCAACCAGGAAAGGTGTCCATTACTTCTTTCAAAAATTGTGGCTACCTTATTCCCACAGCAAGGGGAACGCAGAAATCTGTTCCCGGGAGTGCCAGCCAATAATAATGCTGTCGTGACATCCGAAGAAGTGCTTTCGGCGGCTAAAAGAATACAGCACAACAAAGCTCCAGGTCCGGATTCTGTCCCAAACGCAGCGTTGAAGACAGCTGTTTTGAGTTACCCACTACATTTTGCTGCTGTCATGCAATCCTGTCTGCGGCAAGGAGTTTTTCCGGCGATTTGGAAAATTCAAAAATTGGTATTGCTGCCCAAACCTGGAAGGCCGCCAGGCGAGCCGTCCTCTTATAGACCGATCTGTCTCTTGGATACTGTTGGAAAGGTCCTTGAAAGAGTAATTTATGAGCGGCTTCTGCCTTTTACTGAAGGAGATCAAGGTCTTAGCGCCAACCAGTTCGGTTTTCGAAGAGCCCGTTCAACTATTGATGCTCTTAGTGCAGTGATATCTGTGGCGAAGGAGGCCATAAAAGGAACCAGGTGGAAAGGAGGAAGCAAAAAGTATTGCTTAGTAATCACGCTAGACGTTAAGAATGCGTTCAACACAGCTGACTGGGAGCATATCATTAATGCACTACTGGCGAAGAACGTACCAGATTACCTGCTGAGAATGATTAGGAGCTACCTTAGCAACAGAGTCTTAATTTACGACACTGACGATGGCCCAAAAAAATACAGCATTACTGCTGGAGTTCCACAGGGCTCAGTATTGGGTCCATTACTCTGGAACTTCATGTACGACAGCGTTCTTAGGTTGCCAGTTCCTGAAGGAGCCAATGTAATCGGTTTTGCGGACGATTTGGCTGTCGTAGTGGTAGAAAAACAAGTGTCAGACCTCCAGGTCTCAAATCTTACTGTTTCGATGGTTCAACAGTGGCTAACTTCGGTTGGCTTGCAGCTTGCTGAGCAAAAAACGGAAGCCGTCCTTATTAGTAGTCGCAAGAAAGTGGAATCAGTGCAACTGAGGGTGGGAGGTGCTACCATCCAATCGCAGAGAGCGATAAAGTACTTGGGCGTTTTTATTGATGATCGCCTTAGTTTCCGACAGCATGCAGAGTATGTCTGCAAAAAAGCTTCGAAGTGCTACGCGGCCCTGTCCAGGATGCTGCCGAACATAGGTGGACCGAAAAGCACCAAGCGAATGTTGCTATCTAATGTGGTAACATCAGTGCTCATGTATGCCGCGCCAATTTGGGCAGACTCCTTAAAGGTGAAGTCGAATAGGAAGCAGCTTGAAAGAGTTCACCGACTAAATGCTTTGCGCGTGATCAGCGCTTATCGAACTGTCTCCGACGAAGCTGCGTTTGTGTTGGCAGGCATGATGCCGATAGAAATAATGGCTGATGAGGCACATCGACTGTATGCAGCGAAAAGTAATGGCGCTGAGATATACCCGCAGCGAGAGCGCTCACTCTCAGTAGAAAGGTGGCAAACCCGCTGGAATGCTTCAAACAAGGGCCGTTGGACATTCGCTCTGATCCCAAATATTGAAAGATGGATAAGTCGATCGCATGGTGAAATGAGCTTTCCTCTAACGCAGTTTCTGACTGGCCATGGAGTTTTTCGTAGCTGCCTATACCGCTTTGGGTATGATACCTCGCCCTTTTGTCCTGCGTGCATGAATGAAATAGAGAATTCGCATCACGTCTTTTTCATTTGCCCCCGATTCGTGGAAGAACAAAATATGCTGAAAGGCATCTATGGGTCGGAGGTCTCGCCAAGAAACATTGTGGAGGCGATGCTGACATCGCAAAGAATGTGGGAAGCAGTCTGCGAGGTATCTGCGCAAATATGCGGAAAACTTAGAAATGCTGAGCGAGCTAGGAGAGCTACTGAATTGACTGGCTGATATGTCAATACAATGACGTTAGGGCAATAAACACGACAAACTGTTTTGCGACGAACTCTAATTGGTGACTTTTGAGCTGTCAAGCTCCATCTGCCTCCCGACGTAATACTTGACGGTAGTTCCGGGAGGACAGACAGACCTGGGGGAGGTGGTTTTAGCGTGTTAAAGTCACGCACCTTGGCTTTCGATGCTTTCCACCTCATTTAAAAAAAAAAAAAAAAAAAAACACACACACACACACACACATGTGTACTGTGTATTGTGAGGAAGCAAAGTCGGAGTACTCGTTTTGCTCTCACACGCCACAATAATAAGTTGTAGCTATTAAGTATACTTACAGGACATATAAAATATTATAAAATCGTAATGAATTCAAGGACTAGTCGTCTAATTTGTATAGTCTAAGCATCCAGAAGAAACTAGAAAAAATATGTACCCTAGCATCTAAGAGTACTAAGCATAAGGTAGGCCATCTAGCGGAGAGTAGTGGAAAGGATTTGCCAAGTTAAAATTTCACCACAGTGGGGTGTCACCACGAGCGGACGCCAATAACAAATTCACCGCAATGAGTATTCGCCAAGATTTGACGGCAGAAACCAGTATAGAAGACCGATCAATTTCGAGCTCGTGGCAGTTGGACGGCGACAGTCGCCAGGTAAGGTAGGTTAAAGCATTCGTTCTGGCGAAGTCGAATGAAAGTTTTCCAAAGTGATTTTCTACATCTGCTTTAGTCAGTTTTAGATTCCGAAATTTCTGTTCCAAAATACGTCTGGGTTTTACCAGGTCTTTTCATATTTTTTCATTCATTCTTAGCATCTGTTTAAACAGCTTTCAGATTAGTTGTAGCATCTAACAGATCAGAACAGGTATATCAGATCAGGTGTATCAGTTCAAAGGCAGTTTGCATACTGATATGAAAGCATCGGGGTACTTTCATTTATAGTTGGATGTAAATATTAAAGCCTTTTCTATACCGCCCATCATCAATCGGATCGTCTTTGCTGTTTACCAGAAATCCGTACTTGTCTTTCCAACACTCTCTGCATATATTTAGAAATTTTCCAAATGTCATGTCTGTTCCTACATGATCATTGTATATGTGCTCCATGTTCATCTCCTCTTGCTTAAACATAATAATCATGTTGGCATTATCGCGTACTAAATGCTTGGGGATGCGTGTTTATGTTTGACATAAATAAATGCAATCGATGCATTTGTGTCTGCCCATACAAAAGTATGATTTGAGAACTTGTTCGTTGTCGGAAAATGTAAAAGTCTCATATTTTGAATTGGTTTCATTAATTGTTTTAAATATTGTCAAATCAATAAAAACGATTGTCACACATTCAATGGATGTTATTTTCTGCACAAACTAATTATTGAGATGTGATCTCAACTACGATGCTGACTACACTGAACCTCTCTTCATCGCAACTCGGCACTCTCTCTCCAGTATGTGCGTGTGTGTGTGTGTGTATGCGGGTGTTTTATATTGGTGTCGCTGACAGCTCGGCCCATCCTGTATCTAATCGTCCTCGATTTAGTCGGAGTCATCTTCGCTAAGATTATCCAGCTCTGAGGAAGTCTGGCACAAGGGTTTTATGTTGTCTGATGCATACATCGACTTGTATTTTCGTGTGGTAACTGGTGCACCGGGAATATCCTCCACCAGGTAGCGATCCTTCTCCAGAACTCGTTTTATAACATAAGGCTCACGATATTTAGGTTCCAGTTTTCTAGATTCTGATGTCGAAGGTGCTTCATTTTCTAAAACCACGAGGTCACCTTCGCTGTAGATGGTCGGCGCAGCGTGTTTGGAGTCGTACCGTTGCTTCCATTTCTTTCGCTCTTGTTGGAGTCTCTCTGCAGCTATTTGTCGCTTCGAATACTTGTCGATTGTATCCGATGGTATCTGATCTATATCGTTATGCACGGCAGCAAACAGGTGATTTTGTACAACGTCTGCCAACACAAAGTCAAATACCAGTTCGTTTGGACTGTAGCCCGACGTTGCGTTTTTTTTTTGAGTTTATGGTCCACTGTAGATCTCGTAATGTCAAATCCCAGTCGTTTGAGTTTTCAACAGTCGTACGCAAATACGATAGAATCGTTTGGTTTGTACGCTCAACTTGGCCATTTGCCCGTGGGGTTCGTACCGCCGTTTTTATATGTTGGATTCCGTTGCGCTTGCAGTATTCCTCAAACGATTTGGCCGTGTACGCCGTACCTCGATCCGATACGATGCATTTCGGTAGGCCAAAATAACTTATGACTTCGTTGAGTGCCTGAATTACAGGGGCAGTTTTTGTGTCTCGGACTGCTTTAACGATCGTGAATTTACTAAAATCATCTGTTATGGCAAATATATACGATTTCCCTCTTTTACTACGGATGAACGGTCCTAAGTGGTCGATGTGGATAAGACGGAACGGAATGGGGTCAACTTCGTCAAAGTGTAGCCGTCCTTCTGATTTTCCACCATGTGCTTTAAAATAACAGCATTGTATACAGGCAGCCAAATATTGCTTTACATATTTTCTAATTTTTGGAAACCAGAAAAGCTTTTTTATACGCTGAATCGTCTTTTCTAAACCAAAATGACCCATATCGTCGTGGCACTGTTGTACAATTCTCCACCGCACTGCCTTTGGCACGACAAATTTTAGACCAACAGCGTCCTTCCGGTAAATTCTTTGATTTTGGATAGCGTACTCTTCTTTTATTTGCTTCCAGTTATCGGCTGTTTGATGACCATTCAGGACTTCAAATATAGGCAACAGAGATTTGTCTTGTAGTTGCATGGTCAATAGCCAGTCATTGACATCGGTGATTTTTAAAATTAAACCAGCTGGCTCGACGTCTTGTGGTGGTTGATCTGGCGAGCGACTGAGAGCGTCAATATGTGTCATTCGGGAGCCTGCACGATGAATTACTTCGAAATTGTATTCCAGCAGCTTTAGATACCACCGAGAAATCTTTGGAATTATCTCCTTTTTTTCTCTTACTTTAGCGATAGCTGCACAATCTGTAACCAGTCGAAATTGTTTGCCCAAAAGATAAACTCGAAATCTATCAAGAGTTTCCACGATAGCTAAAACTTCGAGTTCATAACTAGGGTATCTACTCTCGGCATCGGTACAGTGACGGCTGTAATAAAATATTGGTTGCCAGGTATTCTCGTCGGTCGATTGCAGCAGTATTCCAGCTATTCCAAGGCTACTCGCATCCGTATGAACTTCATGTTGGCGGTAAAAGTCGAAGGACCTAGCAATGGTTCACTGCTTAATTTTTCTATGAGTTCTGCAAAAGCGTTTTCTTGCGCGGTGTCCCACACAAAATTATTGTTCTCTGTTTTACGCAATAATGCAGTAAGTGGCTTCGAAATTAAGGCATAGTTTCTAACAAATTTACGGAAAAATCCAGTCAGTTCCAAAAATCTTCGTACTTCGGAAATGTTTGTTGGTCGCTTGAAGTTTCGAATAGCACTCACCTTTTCTTTACCTGGGGAAATTCCGTTTCTGTTAATAATGTGTCCTAAAAAACAGATTTCGGCTGCCAGAAATTTGCATTTTCCTAGACGTAATGTCATTCCGCTTTCCTTCAAAATGCTAAGAAATTTATCTAAGCGCAACAACGATTATATTCATAGTGCCCATCTGTAGTAACGAAAGCAGTATATTTTTTTGAAGTCTCTTCTATTTCTATTTGATGGTAGCCCATACGCAGGTCCAATTGTGTAAAATAAGAATTTCCTGCCAATTGCGCGAACTGCTCTTCCATTATGGGCATAGGAAACGGCGTCTTTATTGTTATCTTATTTAACAATCGATAGTCAATACACAGGCGATGTTCTCCATTTTTCTTTTCGACAAGAACGACTGGAGAAGCGTATGGTGATTCGGAAACTCGGATTATATCATTATCCAACAGCTCTGTAATAATACCGTTGACGATTTGCCTTTTGCTGAAAGCAATGCGGTACGGTTTTACTGCTATAGGCTCGTTAGACGACATACGGATTTCCATTTTCGCTTCGGAACATCTTCCTAACTCGGAAATGTTTTCTGAGAATGTATGACGGTGTTTATTCAATATTGACTTCAGTTGAGAGAATTCATCGTCCGTTAATGTGGTCCCGACTCTAGCCCTCTGTATACTTTCCACCCAGCAGTCATCTCCTTCAATCACAACACGTTTTCCTTCAGTGCACAAGATATCCTTGCCTAGAAGCACATCCTCGGTAAGGTATTCGTCAGCAACAACAAGTAGATCGGCCTTAAGTAATGTTGCATCGATTTGCACTGCTACGTTAACTTTACGTGTACTAACATATTGACCTCCTGCGAACCCGTTTAAGATAACCATGCATGCTGCTGGGTTACCTACTCGTATAGCTACTGTTTCGCGAATTAGCGTGCGATTGCTACCGGGATCGATGATGGCTCTAACTGACTCTTGATTTATTTTTATTATTTTCGTGATCACATCACTGCTAGGGGCGTTCTCCGCGATCCTATTAATAGCTACCTTCGATCGTTTCTCCGGAGTGTCATGACTTCTTGACGTACATTGCTGTGTTTGATGTGTGGTTCTCTGACAGATTTCACATCTCTGTTTTCGTTGTGGTTCGGGACAGTTTGCGGAATAATGACCTAGTTTAAAACAATTGTAGCATTTAACAATTTTGGCGTTTTTGTTAAATGTTTTATTTTCCGATACGGTAACTGGTGGACTTGATGCTACATTACCACCGGTTATTACATCTCTGCCTTTTATATAAACAGGTGTTTTGATTCCGTTATAACTGCAATAAGTTGTAATATCGCGAAGAAGTTCGTTACAATTCTTGTATTCGTTGGATATCGTCTTCTTTAAATCTGGCTCGTTTATACCATTGATGATGTGCCTAGCTATAGCACACTCTGGAATGCCAGCTTTCAGTCCTATAGCGAGGAGCTTATAATAAAAAACGATTGGTGATTCGGTTGAGTTGCGTTTTGCACGAGTCATTTTGATATGTGCATCCGCCACATTTTCGGTGGACGGAAAATCCCTCAGAAACTTGTCCACAAATTGTGCCCAGTGCAGAAATACCTCTTTATGTGTGTCGATCCAATACCTAGCAGGTCCCTGCAATTTTTGTTGCACTGCAAATATTAAGGGTTGATCATCCCATTTATATGCGGTTTTTAAAGTTTCAATGCGATTGATGAATTGCTTCGAATTCAAGGATTCATCATTAATTGGGTTAAATTCTGGTAGGATGGCGATAATATCTCGGACGTTTCCGTATAAATTAGTAATTAACAATGGTTGCGTAGGTTGAAAATTATTCGGATGTTGCGCAACATGTCCTTCTGGATCCGTGTTTATAGACGGATGGAAATGTTGACAAACATCGCTAGGTTTCCATTGTATAGACGATTGCAACATCTGCTGGTGACACGGCTGCAAATGTTGTGACGTAGCACTTGTTGCTCGCTGTGAAGTTTCAGAAGACGGCTGCAAAGACTGCTGAGAGACCGGCTGCAAGTTTTGCGACGGAGCATGTGTAAGATGCTGAGAACACGGCTGCAAGTTTTGCGACGCAGCATATGTAAAATGCTGAGAACCTAGTGAGCGAGAATGCAAAATCTGCTGAGAGAACGGCTGCAAGTTTTGCGACGCAGCATATGTAAAATGCTGAGAACCTTGTGAGCGGGGCTGCAAAACCTGCTGGGAGAACGGCTGCAAGTTTTGCGACGGAGCACATGCAAAATGCTGAGAACCTAGTGAGCTGGGCTGCAAAACCTGCTGGGAGAACGGCTGCAAGTTTTGCGACGGAGCACATGCAAAATGCTGAGAACCTAGTGAGCGAGAATGCAAAATCTGCTGAGAGAACGGCTGCAAGTTTTGCACCGAGGTGTAGCCATTCGATGCTCTCGACGCAGCTAACTGGCTTACGGAAGTTAACTGCGCAATTTCTATTTCTGGTTGTTCTTTTGTAGTCAAGGGAAAAAAATCTGTTGGTACAGTCTGAACAGTCGAATGTGGTCTTCTCTGAAAACGGAGATTTGGTTGTTGTTCTTGTAAACGCGAACTCGGTGCTGCCGCACTAACGATATCATCAGGCCTCTCATTGTAATGATGAAATTCTGGATTCGGGAATGATATCGAACTCCTATGATTAAAACTCTGCTGAAATTGCGTAGTTAATAGCATTATCGCATTTCGAAGCTCGCTGACATCAGTTCTTAATTTAGCCACTGTAGATTTCTCCGTTGATTCCTCGTTTGATTCCACAGACTCGGCTTCTACGTTTTCTGAAATATTAACTATTGCCTGCGTTCCGAGATCTATTTCATTCACTCCATTTTCGAATAATCGTGCTACCATTTGGTTTTTAGTTCCCGTGGTGTTCAAGTTGAGTTCCTGCAGTTTTTCGCGAAGCTGAATTATTTTATATTTCTTTAAATTTTCCATTATATCAAGATAGGCAATTTCTGGGGTAATCGCACTTCTGAATTTGTCAAATCAATAAAAACGATTGTCACACATTCAATGAATGTTATTTTCTGCACAAACTAATTATTGAGATGTGATCTCAACAACGACGCTGACTACACTGAACCTCTCTTTTTTTTTTTTTTTTTTTTTTTTTTTTTTTATATCAGATTCTAGCAGTAGCCCTTAAGAGATCAATCTCTTTTTTCATGATTGGCTACTGGGGGAATGGGGGATAGTGGGAGAGGAAGGGAAAGGGAACTTTTCGCATTCTACTAATTCGACTCCGGCAAGTGTTGCGAAGCAAAGCTTTCTACGAACAGCTATTTTGCTTTATTATTGCAAACACTGCCGGAGTAAACGAATGGTTCTTAATTTCACAACTAGCGCTAGGCGAGGCCTTAAGTACGCATTAGAAATTGAGACGTCACGATAAGAAAAGTTGACACCTATGCACACGGCGGGACTCGAACCCACGTCCCCGGAAAATCGATGGCTAGTGTGCCACACACTAAACCACCGATCCACCGAGAACTGCAAGTTCTCTTCATCGCAACTCGGAACTCTCTCTCCAGTATGTGCGTGTGTGTGTATGCGGGTGTTTTATGTTGGTGTCGCTGACAATATTCATATTTCGGTTGATACAACGACTTTGAATATAAGTCGAATAAGAAGAATATTTGCAAAATTCAGTCCATTAGGACTTTCTATTAAACTCAACATGACATTGGTCTTTCCACAATTTGAAGGCCCGACAATAAGGCATCTTATTGAATTCGGCAGCAGGGAGCCATGTCAGGATTTCGATACGTTGTCAGTAACAGAATCCAGATTTTTAGCAATAATATTTTTGTCTTATTTAACGAAATGCATTTTAGCAATTGATATAAATATACAATAACCAAACCTTTATATTAATTTTCATTCGGTACGAGTAGGTGAAAAGATATAAAATGGGTATGATTTATAAGAAACATGACAGTAATAATCAGTCGGTAATCGGAAGAGGTTTATTAAATAGTGTTATGAATTCTCTACCAGTTGAACTTCATTTACCGGGTTATCAGTTTTATGGACCAAGAACTAAACTGAACCAACGCTTGGCAAGAGGCGATAAAGGAATCAATCCCCTGGACGCCGCATGTAGAGAGCACGACATAGCTTATGATAAAACTCGAGACTTGAATAAGTGCCACGAAGCAGATAAAATATTAATTGAAAGGGCGTGGCAAAGTGTAAAATCAAAACGCACGATTAGTTACAAACGCAATGAAAGCTAAAGTAAAAGTCGGTATGGGGAGCACGATGAGTAAAACTCTTAGGAAAATTAAGAGAAAAGTCAAAAAGATATGTACCAAGAAAATATTCACTAAAGCAGAAAAAAAGCGCACTGAAAATTGTTAAACAACAAAAACAAGAAGATATTCCCAGTGCTATAAAAATGGCGCAAAAGGTTGTGAAAAATTTTTTCGAACGGAAGAAATCCACGATTGACATTCCACGTATTATACCCGTTCCTAAGGCAGGAGGGTTTCTACCTTTAGTACCGATTTTAACTGCTCTGGGAACTGTTAGAGGCTTAACATCTGGAGGAGCTGCAATTGCAAAAGCAATCAATGAAACAAAAGCCGCACGACAACAATTGGAAGAACCAAATCGACATAATAAGACTATGGAAGCAATCACTACGGGAAGAGGCTTATACCTGAAACCATACAAAAAAGGATTGGGCCTGTATTATAGTCCGCAACCAAAAAATTTTAAAGAATCTACCCAAAAGACCCTCGCAGACGTCGACTTGATGAAACATGCAAGAATCTACCGCATTTCAGAGGTATTTTTATGCGAAACAGTCTCCCGAAACGACCTCATCAACAAGAATGTGGAATCGTTAATCTGGATACATCTGGCCCTGGTACTCATTGGGTAGCATATTACAAAGAAAGGTACTGCAAAGAATATTTTGATAGTTTTGGAAACTTGCAACCACCGCATGAAACTTGAAACTGATAAGGCAAACTTATTAGCCAAAATGTTTGCTGAAAACTGCTCTCTTCCTGAGAGTAGCCAACCACTACCCGTGATCGATGGTGTGTCTCATATTATGCCTGAGATGCACTTTCGAACGCGGGCTGTTAAAAGAGTGCTTGTAATCCTCAACGTCAATAAATCCTCGGAACCGGATGGCATTTCAGCCCACGTGTTGAGAAAGTGCGCCTCAACACTGGCTCGCCCATTACGCAATCTGTTTAATTTATCGTTCACTTCAGGAGTTTTTCCTACTTCCAAGATAGATTGAAGATTGCCAATGTGCAGCCAGTTCCCAAAAAAGGTGAGGCTACGAATCCTGCCAATTACCGGCCCATAGCAATCTGTTCAATGCTCTCCAAAGTTATGGAGAGCGTTATAAATTTTAACCTGATGAGGTATCTGGAGAGCAACCAATTGGTCAGTGATCGCCAGTACGGTTTCCGTGCTCACTGCTCCACAGGCGATTTGATGGCGTTCCTCACTGAGCGGTGGAACAGTTGTGTTCACCAATTCGGTGAGAGTAAGATTGTTGCTTTGGATATCTCCAAAGCATTTGACCGGGTGTGGCATAAAGTACTCGTGTCTTAACTGGCGGCTTATGGTGTCGGTAACACATTCACTCGATGGATATCGAGTTTCCTCAGCGGCCGTTCTATTCGGGTTGTGATAGACGGCTTTGCTTCCGAAGAGCACTCCATTAATGCTGGAGTTCCGCAGGGTTCGGTCCTGTCTCCAACACTTTTTCTCATTTTTATCAATGACCTTCTGTCATTGACATCAAACCCCGTCTACTCGTTTGCTGATGACAGCAGCATTTGTCATTCATATTCATTCTCCAGGCGTCCTTCTATTCTGGAGATCAATAGAAAACGCAGTATTATGAATGACACACTCCAATCTGACCTCAACAAAATCCAGGAGTGGGGTCAAGCGAATCGCGTCGATTTTAATGCGCGGAAGACCCAATGCTGTTTGTTGACCCACAAGCGTCTGGCGGGCGACAACTTTCCACCTTTAAATATGGGTGGTGTGGATATTAATGAGTCGGAGGCTCTTGATGTTCTGGGCATGTCAATACAATGCGATCTTCGTTGGAACGATCACATTTTTGATGTGTCGAAAGAAGCAGCCAAGTGCTTAGGCTTTTTAAAGCGGTACAATAAATACTTCACTTCAACCGACCTTCGTTGTATCTACACCACTTATATCCGGCCGAAAATGGAATACAACTCGCATATTTGGTCGGGAGCTTCGAAAGCATATCTTCAGCTTCTGGACCGTATACGAGGTCGTGCGATAAAACTTATAGGGGACAGTAGGGTATCCAGCTCTATTGAAACCTTGGGATGTCGTCGGGATGTGGGGTGTGTAACCTTATTTTACCGTTACTTTAATGGTAATTGTTCCTCTGAAGTAGCCAGCCTGGTTCCTTCGGTTCAGGTATTCAACAGATCTACTCGGCTTTCCAGAGCGGTGCACCCCTTTTACGTCTCGATCCCGTTCCAACGCACTACCCACTACCGCGAGAATTCGTTTTTCGGTCGCGTAGTTAAGTTGTGGAATAGTCTCCCTGCGCATGTTTTCCCACCCACTTATAACGTCGATGCTTTTAAAAGAAGTGTAAATCGACACTATTCCCACTTTTTCCCTTCCCACTAACCTTTTCCCTTCTAGACCTGGAATGCTTTGCATGGATAGGGGGCATCCCCTGAGTTTGGTTCTATCTGCCATAAAAAAAAACAAAAAAAAAATAAAAAATTATTTGGGAGATGACGTTGTCCAGAACTTGGTTTGATCTGGGATGATAGTACGATAGTATATTCAGCACTTGAACTGAATCTACAGTTGTATGATAATAGAATTCCCAGAACAGGCACTTGAACCAATTCTGAGTTTTGTTTATGCAGACGCGCTTGAAAGTGATTTACTGTATAGCTCAAAACTTTATTGAAAACCTCGTGTTATATAGTATTTTTACAATAGGTAGTCAATAAATAACAAAATCAAAAGCATAAAAAGAAAATGCTAACTAAAAATACAATAAAGCGAATTTAATGCTTAATCAGAAAAATCGTACGGCTGTCAATGAACTGCACCTGAGCGATCTTAAGTTACAGCGCCTGCTACTGTTTGTAAAAATGCTGACTGGTAAGCAGCATACGTTGACCGCTGCTCGCCGGACTGCTTCCGCTAGAACTGCTGAATTCGCAGGTAGCGTTTCTGGTTTCACTGACCGCTGTTTGTCGGACTGCGTCCGCCACAATTGCAAAATTCGCAGGTAGCGTTCACTGACCGCTGTTGCGACAAAAAATTAACTTAATGTGATGACAGCGAAAACTAAACATCCTCCGCCGCGTTGAGCTTCGAAGTGTGGAGCTCAAGACTACCGGCTGGTTGTGGGCGTCTTGGGGCTGTTTGTGGAATCTGCAATTTCTGGGATGTTGTTGGATGGGGACGTGTTACTTCTGTCTGTTGATTGCGTGATTTGACCTTCCATATGGTGTAAATTGTGACAGCCATTGACAGAATAAACGCTGTGTAGCCGATAATTGAAGTGCGATAGTTGACGGCTTGAATTTTTGTCGGCAGATCTAACATCTCATGGTGTACAAGTGCAGTTTGAAGTTCACTAAGTTGTTGTAATTGAGTGGTGTAATTTTCGGTCCCGTGAACAATTGTATGAAGTTGTTTTGGCTCAATGATTTCTGGTTCGCTGAGTCTGTACGGTTATGGATTCCTGTTTGATGACACATTGAGGTTGTAGAGTTAGGATTCCAGATCCCTGTAAAGTAAGTTGTTGGATTTGCTTATCACATACAGCTGTCATTCGTTTGGGGTTAGTGAAGGTGTACATCCACTGGTTCTTATGTGACATTTGAGTCCATGTTGAATTTGTTCTTAATAGCTCTACATCACAATCTGAGCGGCCATCGTTGTTTAATAATTTTATCTCACATGAGCATATTTCGGAACCTTTGTTGTACATTGAATGGAGGTGGGTGCATAAATATTAGTCTGGTTTCGTGTAAATGCATGAATGTAGATCGTTCGTACTCATGGGCAGATACTGGTCTCGATGAGCGTTAACTGCTATTATATCATTGCAATGTTTTATTGCAACAAGACTCTTGATCACCAGAATAGGTACGGGAAATAGTTTATATAAATCGAAGGAATGCTGATCACATAAGGGTATCGAAATCGTATATATTACATGGTTTTCTGTTAATCCTCCTGTTGCTGACATTAATTTATACAATTGCGTGTGATCATCGTGCTCGACAGAAAGTTGCAGGGAAGGGGGCATATGATTTCGAATTTTTACTAACGCCTCTTGAAGTTGCTTGGGTGTCAGCAAATTCGGGCTAATTTTTTTAGTGTTAGTTCGTGGCACAAGTGTCGCAAACCTTGAGTCCTATTCGAGAAGGCTTTCATTTCCATCCAATATAGCTTGAGGTCATAGTATACAATTAACTGCCAATCAGTTCTAGAGGTTTTCATTGTTCCAATTCCTTCAAAGTGCATCCCTATTTTTGTGTTGAACTCATTGTTCTCAACACCTATTCCCAAGGCCAGAGGCATCACTAACGCGATGATGACCAGTGATGTGGCTAGACTGAATGATGATGACTTTCGCCTTTTAGGTGGTACTTCTACAACATTGTCTCTGGATTGATTGGCTGGCTCACTGTTTGGGAACTTATCTTTAACAGGAGTATCGACGTGGTTGCCTTCGATGGGTAATGGAGATACACGGTGGATGGGACGCTTAACTATTCCTGTTGCAGTTCATATTTTTACGACCCGGGCCATGTTGTCATCACCTTTGTAAAGTTCTATAATCCTTCCTAAAGACCATTTTAATGGTGGAAGATTTTGATTACGACTAGTCTATTTACATCAATGTTCGGGCATGGTTTTTTCCATCGTGATTTTTGCTGAAGTTCAGATAAATATTCCCGTGACCAATGTTTCCAGAAGTAATTTTTGATCTGAGAAATGAGCTCCCAGCGCTTTCTCAAGTTAGTCTTGTTAGGACCTGCAAGTGCATCAAACTGTGCCGTTAGCGGTTCTCCAATGAGAAAATGCCCGGGTGTTAATGCTGTCAGATCGTTTCGATCCGATGACATCTCGGTCAATGGTATGGAGTTAAGTACCGCTTCTATTTCGATGATTATAGTCTCTAGCTCTGCGGACGTGAGGGAAAAGTTGAGGCGGCTTTGATGAGTAAACCTTTCGCAGATTTTACCGCAGCCTCCCATAAACCACCAAAATGTGGAGCCTTCGGAGGTATGAATTTGAAGTTGATTCCCTTTCTAACGCAAGTGTTGATAATTTTGTCCTGTGTTTCGACAGAATGCATGTTATGCTGTAACTCCTTGAGTTGATTGTTAGCGCTGACAAAATTAGTAGCATTGTCACAATATATGTTTAGGCAGTGACCTCTTCTCGCTATGAACCTTTTTCTAGCACAAAGGAAGGCATCGGTGGATAGATCAGAAACTAGCTCTAGATGTACTGCCTTAGTCGCAAAACAGCAGAAGATGGCGATGTAAGCCTTGTTTGGCCTTTTACCACGTATATTGTAGTGAATGTGGCAAGGACCACAGAATCTACGCCACTATTTATGAATGGCCGGGCTGGCTGCACACGATGGTCAGGTAGATTACCCATTATTTGCGTGAGCAGTTTGGGTTTGGCTCGACAACATTTTATGCACTTTTGGACGATCGATCGTGCCATAGTTTTCCCTTTCAGCGGCCAGAACTTCTGTCTGGTGAATCCTAGTAGAGCCTGTGGACCGCAGTGGAGATTATTTTTGTGATACATTTCCATGATCAGTCTTGTGATCTTGTCGTTGTACGGCAACAGTATTGGAAACTTGGCGTTGTATTGGAGTGAAGAGGAGCTGAGCCGGCCTCCGACTCTTAGAATTCCGTCTTCATCTATAAAAGGCGATAGCCCTAACAGTGAGCTTGATTTTTCAACATCTCCCTTCTTCTTAAGCCGATCGATGTATGCCTTGAAGTCAGCATATTGCACAACTTTGATGATCACGATCATGGCGTTATGTAACTCTCGCAATGAAAGATGTACACTGGTTTCTGTACGTGTATTGGTGTTTTTTAGATTTCGTATAAACCTAAGCACATACGCCGCAACGCGCTGAAGGGTAAAAAATTAGTTTCGATGGTCAATTTTGAAGACGAGCTCTTCTAAATCAGAATTTGTTGTTGCCAGTACGTTGACAGCCTGCTTTCGCTCTTCCTCGGTTGGTGTCATGTATTCCCTTTGAGGGTGTGATGGCCAAATTGAGTCGCCGCCATGTAGAAAACGTGGTCCATAAAACCATATGTTGCAAGCTGCAAGTTGTCCTGAAGAAGTCCCTCTTGAAACCAGGTCGGCTGGATTCTCTTTAGTGCCAACATGACGCCATTGCTCTGGTATTGACAACTCCAGAATTTTGAGAATTCTGTTGGCTATGCTAATCCATGCTAGAACTATTTGTGAATCCTTCCATAAATAAGTTGGCTTATCTGTGTATCCTAATATGGCTTTGACCATGTTCATCAGCTGCGCACATAACAGCGCAGCACATAGTTCTAGTCGAGGGATGGTTTGCTTTTTTAATGGAGCCATTCGTGATTTAGCACACAGCAACCTTACCAATACCGTTTTGTCTGGCATAATCGATCTTATGTATATGACTGCTCCATATGCCTTTGCGGACGCGTCTGCAAATCCATGTAATTGTATCGATGTCGGACGGGACTCCTTGAATATATGCCTTGAGATTTGCATACCGTTGATTCTGTCGAGTGAGCTGCGGAAGTTTATCCACCTTGTTCCGCCGGTAGTGCTTCATCCCAGTGAACCTTTATACTCCACAGTTCTTGTATAAATATCTTTGCAGTGATTATGACAGGTGTCAGTATTCCGAGAGGATCGAATATTCTTGCAAAAAATTCTTTTCGTAGCTTTGGTGTTTTGATTCACTGTGGCCTTTATGCAGAAAACGTCTAGTTTCGGGACCCATGTGAGACCCAGTGTTTTTATTGCTGCAGTCGTATCGTCGTCCAGGTTCATGTTAACCTCTTGGTACTCTGGCCTTGTACTTCTATGCCTTGTAGAAGTTTTGCATGATTGGCTCACCATTTTCGCAGCTTAAAACCTTCTGACTCTAATAACTTGTTGAGTTGGTGCAGCATTTCGATTGCTTCACATAGGCTGTCGTATCAGCCAAGCCATCATCTACGTAGAAATTTTCTGCTAGTAATTTACTGCCCAAAGGATAATTTGCTGCTCCTTCTTGCTATAATTTCTGCAGACACTTTGTGGAAAGGTAAGTAGCAGAGCGAGTTCCATAAGTCATTGTGTTCAGCGTGTAATATTTCAAGGGCTTTCGAGGGTCGGTTCTCGAAATGATGATTTGGTAACGCCTATCTGCCGGGTGCACCAGAACTTGCCGAAACATTTTCTCAACGTCGGTGGTAAAAACGAAGCGTGGTAATCTAAATTTTAACAGCAAGTCAAACAAATCTTCTTGTATTGTAGGTCCATTGTGTAAAATATCATTAAGTGATACCCCAGATGATTATTTTGCGGAGGCGTCAAACACCACACGTAGTTTTGTTGTTGTACTGTTTGGCTTTAATACACAATGATGTGGAATCACATAGTTTGGAGATAATATTTCATCATAATTTATTTGAGTCATATGCCCAAGCCTTTCATATTCTTCCATATGGGAGCCGTACTATGTATCGCCCTTCAGAATTGCGAGTGGTGTGTTGAGCAAAGTGTGCTTCGCAATGTGTTTCGGCTTGTGTCATGCCAGTTTGTGGTTCGCTGACTTCTTCTAATTTCCAAAACTTTTCGATGAGACCTCCTTGTTGATCGTCACTATCACTACATATTCTACATGTAGCGATGGGATCGGCGTTGGTCTTAACATTTCCTGAGACTACCCAACCTAACAGCGTGTTTTGTAAAATGGGCCCATCACCTTTGAGTTTGATCTGCCCCACGGAGAGTAACTGAAAATAGAATTCGGCACTCAAGAGAACGCCCACCTTGTCAGAGCGTGCAAAATCGGGATCCGCTAGTCTTATATTTTTTGGTATATCCCATGTGGAGGTGTTGATTGTGTGCATCGGCTGATTAGGTATAATAGTCGGCAGGATGAAGCCTTCAATTTGAGAAGAGTAACTGTTTGTGGTCGAATAGAATTTGGCGACGACTCGCCTGTCCGCTCTTAGATTGCCAGCCCCAATACCATTGATCCGCAAAGAAGTGGAGCATGTAGGAATTTTTAACTTGTTGACCAGTCGTTCAGACAATATGGTGACTTGAGAGCCTGAGTCCAGAACTGCTCGGCAAACAACTAACTGTTCGTCGTTATGATGACTCTACCTTGATTTTAGCGGTGGCGAGCAGAACGTAATTATTTAGTTTATATGTAGATGACGTTAAGCTCGCAGGGTTGCAAGAGCCATTGGATGGGCTGGCAAGAGCCATTGGGTGGGCTGGAAGTTGAAGTGTTGCTTGGAGTATTTGCTGCTTTTGAAGTGCTGGAGTCCTTGATGTCCCTATTCTCCTCAAAATGCAATAAGGTGTTATGTCTTTTGTTGCATTTGAGGCAAGACCTTGAGACGCAATTGGCCAATTTGTGTGTGGCCTTGAAATAGTTGATGCACAGATTGTGTCTTTTTACTAATGCCAATCTCTTTCTTGGAGAAGTTTGTAGAAAACTTTTACATGCGAAGAGAGAATGACCATGACCGTCACATGCTCTGCATTTTGTAGATTGAGTTGATGAAGTTGTGGTGGGCAAACTGGTTGTCGTTTTAATATGTCTGTTTTCTTTGCGGGAGGTAGCCTCTAAGTATTGAAACCGTGATTCCAAGAAACTGAGAAAGGATTTGAAGTCTAGTAATTCCCTTGGATTGTGGAGTGATTGTTCGAAAAAACGGTGACTGGGTTTGTCTACCTTCTTTAATAGTGTATAGAAAAGCACTGGGCCCCAAGATGATGTTTCTATGCCGAGATTATTTAGCGCATTCAAACATTCAGTTGTTGTATGTTGGAAACTCCTTATTAATGCTGCGGATGTTTCATTACTGTTTCCGGAAGGCTGATCCAACAATTTTTGTAGCAGCGTTGATGCAAGGATGCGTTTGTTATTGTAGCGGTACTGCAACATCTGCCAGGCTGTATCGTAATTACTTTCAGTAATTGGTAGACGCTTAATCAGCCTTTCTGCTTCTCCAGTAAGATTTGATTTGAGGTACCACAGTTTCTGAATAGTGGATATCGGCTTCTTATGAATCAGATCATCAAACATCTTGTAAAATTGACGCCATTTCAAATAATTTCCATCGAAAGGCTGGAGCGAAATTCTTGGGAACTAAATGTCAGCATTAAAATTGGATTGATGCGCTGAGTAGGTCGAAATTTTGCTTTTTTGTGTTAATTCAAATATGTTTCCTGACTTCATCTTCCATTTTTAAGTATGCGTCAAGATCGTAGCCTTCGGAAACTGGGTCGACGCTGACTTCCCAGATGAGAAAGTGTATTTCCTCAATTTGCCTCCAAAGCTGGCGAATGTTGTCCAATTTAACATCGTAAAATTCGTGGGATTTAATGTTCTCATCATTTAGCAACCTTTTTAATGAAGTTGTTATTACAAGTTGTCGACGAATATATCTTGTTATTTGTGAGTCAGGAGCGACGACTGGTTTGACACCGGTTTGCTCGTTCGACGTGCGTGTTGGCGGAACTGGCGCACCTTTGGGCGTCGGTTCGCGTCCCGTATTAATTGATTTGTCAGTGTCAGCCCAATATTCTGCCTTTTGAGAAAATTCTTGAATATATCCACTAGCGAGCTGAGGAACTTTGTCGTATAGACCGCTTGAAAAATACTCATATTCGAGTGGGTTGTCACAATGCCTAATCGTGGAATCTTGCTTCCCAAATAGTTCATATAAATTCTGAAGAAATTGAAATGGCAAATCTGGAGCAACTCTTCAAGGATCAATCAGCTTTGGCAGAGCAAATACAGCGGCTGATATCCAATTATAAAAAGAATCCTTCATCACGCAAGAGTTCTGAGGCGTACTTCCTAGAAAGGCTCCATAAGCTTCAGCACTTAATTACAACAACTTAGTGAACTTCAAACCGCACTTGCACACCAAGAGATGTTAGATCTGCCGACAAAAATTCAAACCGTCAACTATCGCACTTCAATTATCGGCTACACAGCGTTTATTCTGTCAATGGCTGTCACAATTTACACCATATGGAAGGTCAATTCACGCAATCAACAGACAGAAGTAACACGTCCCCATCCAACAACATCCCAGAAATTGCAGATTCCACAAACAGCCCCAAGACGCCCACAACCAGCCGGTAGTCTTGAGCTCCACACTTCGAAGCTCAACGCGGCGGAGTATGTTTAGTTTTCGCTGTCATCACATTAAGTTAATTTTTTGTCGCAACAGCGGTCAGTGAACGCTACCTGCGAATTCTGCAATCCTGGCGGACGCAGTCCGGCAAACAGCGGTCAGTGAATGCTATCTGCGAATTCAGCAGTTCTAGCGGAAGCAGTCCGGCGAGCAGCGGTCAGCGTATGCTGCTTACCAGTCAGCATTTTTACCAACAGTAGCAGGCGCTGTAACTTAAGATCGCTCAGGTGCAGTTCATTGACAGCCATTGTCCGATTTTTCTGATTAAGCATTAAATTCGCTTTATTGTATTTTTAGTTAGCATTTTCTTTTTATGCTTTTGATTTTGTTATTTATTGACTACCTATTGTAAAAATAGTATATAAGACGATGTTTTCAATAAAGTTTTCAGTTTTACAGTAAATCACTTTCACGCGTGTCTGCATAAACAAAACTCAGAATTGGTTCAAGTGCCTGTTCTGGGAATTCTTTTATCATACAACTGTAGATTCAGTTCAAGTGCTGAATCTACTATCGTACTATCATCCCAGATCAAACCAAGTTCTGGACAACGTCATCTCCCAAATAATTTATTTCATGCGGTGGTTGCAAGTTTCCAAAACTATCAAAATATTCTTTGCAGTACCTGTCTTTGTAATATGCTACCCAATGATTACCAGGGCCAGATGTATCCAGATTAACGATTCCACATTCGCGTTGACGAGGTCGTTTCGGGAGACTGTTTCGCATAAAAATACCTGTGAAATGTGGTTGATTCTTTGCATGTTTCATCAAGTCGACGTCTGCGAGGGTCTTTTGGGTAGATTCTTTAAAAGTTTTTTGGTTGCGAACTATAATACAGGCCCAATCCTTTTTTGTATGGTTTCAGGTATAAGCCTCTTCCCATAGTGATTGCTTCCATAGTCTTATTATGTCGATTTGCTTCTTCCAATTGTTGTCGTGCGGCTTTTGTTTCATTAATTGTTTTTGCAATTGCAGCTCCTCCAGATGTTAAGCCTCCAACAGTTCCCAGAGCAGTTAAAATCGGTACTAAAGGTAGAAACCCTCCTGCCTTAGGAACGGGTATAACGCGTGGAATGTCAATCGTGGATTTCTTCCGTCCGAAAGAATTTTTCACAACCTTTTGCGCGATTTTTATAGCACTGGGAATATCTTCTGGTTTTTGTTGTTTAACAATTTTCAGTGCGCTTTTTTTTTCTGCTTTAGTGAATATTTTCTTGATACATCTCTTTTTGACTTTTCTCTTAATTTTCCTAAGAGTTTTACTCATCGTGCTCCGCATACCCAATTTTACTTTAGCTTTCATTGCGTTTGTAACTAATCGTGCGTTTTGATTTTACTCTTTGCCTCGCCCTTTCAATTAATATTTTATCTGCTTCGTGGCGCTTATTCAAGTCTCGAGTTTTATCATAAGCTATGTCGTGCTCTCTACATGCGGCGTCCAGGGGATTGATTCCTTTATCGCCTCTTGCCAAGCGTTAGTTTAGTTTAGTTCCTGGTCCATAAAACTGATACCGGTAAATGAAGTTCAACTGGTAGAGAATTCATAACACTATTTAATAAACCTCTTCCGATTACCGACTGATTATTACTGTCATGTTTCTTATAAATTATACCCATTTTATATCTTTTCAACTACTCGTACCGAATGAAAATGAATATAAAGGTTTGGTTATTGTATATTTATATTAATTGCTAAAATGCATTTCGTTAAATAAGACAAAAATATTATTGCTAAAAATCTGGATTCTGTTACTGACAACGTATCGAAATCCTGACACGGCTCCCTGCTGCCGAATTCAATAAGATGCCTTATTGTCGGGCCTTCAAATTGTGGAAAGACCAACGTCATGTTGAGTTTAATAGAAAGTCCTAATGGACTGAATTTTGCAAATATATACTTATATTCAAAGTCGTTGTATCAACCGAAATATGAATATTTAAAACAATTAATGAAACCAATTCAAAATATGAGACTTTTACATTTTCCGACAACGAACAAGTTCTCAACCAGATGAAGCAAAAACCAACTCAATAATGATATTCGATGATGTTGCTTGTGAGAAGCAAAATAACATTAGAGAATACTTTTGTATTGGCAGACACAAATGCATCGATTGCATTTATTTATGTCAAACATAAACACGCATCCCCAAGCATTTAGTACGCGATAATGCCAACATGATTATTATGTTTAAGAAAGACGAGATGAACATGAAGCACATATACAATGATCATGTAGGAACAGACATGACATTTGGAAAATTTCTAAATATATGCAGAGAGTGTTGAAAAGACAAGTACGGATTTCTGGTAAACAGCAAAGACGATCTTGACCTAGAGAATCTTCCTTTTTCTTCCGTTTGTAACGCAGCGAAGGAGACGAGATAGATTGTAAGGAAGCATAACTTCCTTACAAATACGGGTGTAGAACCTGGACCACACTCCACCTGAGCTGATCCCGCGAAAAACGCTTCAAGGGATGCAGTAACCTCGAGTTGTGCGGACCCAACTTGAGGTGGACTTAATTCTATGAATACGGCCAACCAACTTCAACCAAGTTGGGGGAACTTGTTGAAGGAGAACGAATCGAACACCAAACAGAAAGCTCGACTCCGAGGAAGAAAACAAAACTCTCACCGCACTCAACAAGAAGAAATCTGCACGCAATAAGCACAACAACAATAACATGTACAAAACCGGGAATGAAATAACCGTAAGCAAATAATAAAAACAAAGTCTCATAGAAATTAGCAACAACAAACACAGGCAAATTACATGCAGCAAGCTAACGAGCAAAAACTGGTTTAAAACAACAACATGCAAAGTCGATACTGAGCAAAAAAATAATTTTACACTCTGCTACGGCAACAACAACACCAGTCGAAAGCAAAAGAAGCGATTAACAGAAATTTTCGAAGGCCAAACTAAAATAACAAAATGACCAAATGCCGTTAGGTGAGCCATATAAAAGCAGCCTCCGAATTGTAAATCGGTCTCTTGGAAATCAACCATTTAAGCGGTAAGTCCTCGTTGAATAATTCCTGCCTGTCTGAATTTGGTGGAGTGCTTCTAGTGGAAGCCAAATTCAGAATCCTGAAATTCCTGAATAATTCCTGCCTGTCTGAATTTGGTGGAGTGCTTCTAGTGGAAGCTAAATTCAGAATCCTGAAATTCTGAGTAATTCCTGCCTGTCTGAATTTGGTGGAGTGCTTCTAGTGGAAGCCAAATTCAGAATCCTGAAATTCTGAATAATTCCTGCCTGTCTGAATTTGGTGGAGTGCTTCTAGTGGAAGCCAAACTCAGAATCCTGAAATCCTGAATAATTCCTGCCTGTCTGAATTTGGTGAAGTGCTTCTAGTGGAAGCCAAATTCAGAATCCTGAAATTCTGAATAATTCCTGCCTGTCTGAATTTGGTGGAGTGCTTCTAGTGGAAGCCAAATTCAGAATCTCGAGAGCCTGGCTATCATGCGAGCAGGTCCTGAATCCAAATAAGAGTCCCGTAATCACCCTCCTCGTAGTAGCTAAATATCCCCGTGTGTATAAGCAAAGTTAGCCCGGACATACTTACGAATGAACATGTTGAAGAACGTGTAACCCAGAAATGAAAGTTAGACTATAATTAGTTATAAGGGAGAAAGTACTAATGTATGTGGAAAAAAAATAAAGAAAAGAATTAAACTAATTAAGAATAGATTGTGAGTTTTTATATTTAAATGAACGCTGGACAGCCGTGAGGATATCCTGGCGAGAAGACATTCGTTACAAATGGCGCCCGAGCAGGGACAAGAAAAGTCGTATATCTCGTAAACTGAAAGTGACTTTGTAGAAAATAAAAGAAAGACCGCGAGTGGAGAAAAATTGCGTATCTCGTAAACCGAGTGTGACCTTGTAGAGAAAAAACCCGCGAGGGAAGAAAAAGCGTGTATCTCGTAAACCAAAAACGAATTATAGGAAAAGGAAGACCACGGGGGGAAAAATCATTGTATCTTGGAAACCGTGCAGCTGAAGAATAGGGAAAAATTACGGCAGTGGGAAAAAAAAAAATATATAACTATATAAAACCAGGTAGCATACATTGTGAAATTGAAAAGGCACAATTAGGGAAAAGTTATTCAGGAAAATATAAAAGAACTATCAAATTATAAACCTTCGGAAACAAAGTGTGCAATGGGTAAAAGCTGGATTTACAACGTTTCGAAGGAGAAGTTACAAGACATTCTACGCGAATTTGGGATAGAGCCGAATGGCGGGGTTGAAGAATTACGCAGGCTAATGTCCGGATTTGTGTCATCGCCCGACTTGTCAGCCGAGGTCAGAGATCGATTGGATAAGTTAGAGGCGCAATGGAGCCGTAGTGTTTCTCCAGGGGCGAGGGCGTTGTCGCCGATGCGTCAGACACCCCCTACGAAACAGGATACAGGCAAGGGAGGTCTAGGTGCCATGCCCAAGGTGCTATTGACAACGATGCCAAGTCAAAGACCCGTGTGCAACGACCAAACAGTCGCAAGGGACCCAAGAACCACAGGAACTGAACGGGAATATGCGGACCAACGAAGAAGCGTCTCTAGCTATTCGGAGGTAATAGATAAAGTACGTAAGTGGGCTTGTAAGTATGATGGCGGGAAAGACCCTATTACCTTCATAGAAAGGGTCGAAGAACTCACAGAGGTATACGAACTACCCAAGGATTTATTACCCCGAACCATGCCTGAGCTGTTAAAGGACAAAGCCCTCTGTTGGTTCAGATATAATAATAAAGGGTGGCTCACGTGGGAATCCTTCAAAGTGGATTTCATGAAATTCTTTTTATCGTCGAGATATTTCGAAGAACTGGAAGACAATATTAGGAAAAGAATCCAAGCCACAAAGGAGAAGTTCAAGGATTATGTGTTAGCCATGCAAACGTTAATGCGTCATGTCGGCTACACGGAAGAACAGCAGCTACAGAGAATCTACCGGAATTGCCATCGAGACTATCTGCTTTACATAAGACGGACAGACTTCTCGTCACTAGAAGAATTAGTATCCATGGCAGAAGATTTCGAGGGTATACGCCAGGACACAGAGCCCTCACGTACGCCCCGGGAACCGTGGCGATCAAAACCGGAACACCATCGAATGATGTCAGCCGCACCATCGGGGAACCGAATAGACCCGCGGACCGTCTGAACCCCCGAAAACTGTTCTGCTGGGAGTGTGGAAAACAAGGGCTACGAACGATTGATTGTTGCAGGAAAGCTCCGGAAAACAGGCAGGGCATCTAGCAGAGACGAGGACTGCTGGAGCCAGGGAACCAAAACTCTCCTCGTACCCCACCAAGTACTTAAACTTCAGTCAGGACAGAATCTTCGCAAAAGTGGAATTAGGAAGGGAACTTGTCACCGGCACTATCGACACGGGAGCATCGAGAAGTTTTATCAGCGAATTACTAGCCAGAGAGATTGCCGCCGAAGGACGACAAGTAGACGTAGATGTCGACGTTAAGATGGCAGATGGTACGCCGCGTACAATTGGCCAAGCAATGGAGGTGGTTATCCTAGGAGCGGCGGAATGTGAAATGCCGTTGCTCATACTCAAGGATGCCATCGATCACGTAATTCTGGGGATAGACTTCCTCACGAATATAGGAGCATCGATCAGCTGTGGAGGTGAAACCATAGCTTTAGGTGCTCCGGTGACAACAGCTCCAAATGGTGGACAAGCCGGCGGTTCTACACTTCGGACAATGAGGATAGAGACGAAAACAGCTTCGCACGGAGGCACAACGCAAGAGAGGGCCACCACAACCAACGGCCAAACAGCAGAATGCACGCAAGGATGATAAGACGAAAGAAAGACAAGTTATAAAAACATTCTTGGAAGCAGAACTACCGAAGTTCGAGGCTTTGAAAGGCCCTTCTAACATCACCACCCATCAGATCGTGATGAAGGATGACCGACCCATCAAGCAGAGATATTACCCGAAAAAACCCAGCCATGCAAGCGATTATAAACAAGGAAATAGATGAACTGTTAGAAAAGGACTGTATTGAACACTCGCATAGCTCGTAAAGGTCCCCTATCGTCTTGGTGAAGAAGAAAAACGGAAAGTGGCGCCTATGTATTGATTACCGGCAGTTGAATGCACGATCAGTTCCCGATGCATACCCACTTCCTAGGATACAACACATCTTGGACCGGTTACGCGACGCTCAGTACATCAGTAGCCTGGATCTGAAGAATGGTTACTGGCAAATTCCCATGAACCCGGGCCATGGCTATACGGCTTTTACTGTTCCAGGGAGAAGACTCTTTCAGTGGCGTGTCATGCCGTTTGGTCTGCATTCGGCTCCAGCAACTTTCCAAAGGGCATTGAACCAGGTGATCGGGCCAGAAATGGAACCACACGCATTCGCGTATCTTGACGACATAATTGTGACTGGGAAAACTCTAGAGGAACACAAGAAGAATTTACAAGAAGTATTTCAACGTCTGCGAGCAGCTAACCTAAAAATAAACAGCGAAAAATGTGAGTTCTTCAAAGAAGACTTGAAATATCTAGGTCACGTGGTAAGCCGTCAGGGAATCCATACTGATCCCGATAAGGTGGCGGCTATCAGGGAATTAGAACCACCAACAAGCGTACGAGGTGTTCGCCGCTTTCTGGGATTGGCATCATGGTATCGCCGGTTCGTACCGGACTTCGCTGATTTAGTCATGCCACTCACAAGCCTCTTGAAAAAGGGTAAACGGTGGAAATGGACTGAGGAACAACAACAAGCCTTCGAGACGATGAAGAAGAAGCTCACGGAAGCACCGGTATTGGCATGTCCCGATTTTTCCAAGAAATTCACACTGCAGACGGACGCCAGTAACTACGGTTTAGGAGCAGTGCTGACCCAAGAAAGTCAAGAAGGAGAGCGAGTGATCGCATATGCCAGTCGTCATTTAAACAGAGCCGAACAGAACTACTCTGCTACGGAAAAGGAGTGTCTGGCAATCGTATGGGGCATTAGGAAAATGCGGCCATATTTAGAAGGTTACCACTTTAGTATTATCACGGATCATCTCTCACTGAAGTGGCTAAACTCACTGGAAAACCCTTCAGGCCGATTAGCCAGGTGGGCACTCGAACTACAGCAATACACTTTTGACGTAAAATACAGGCGAGGTAAGTGGAACGTAGTCGCGGATGCACTCTCGAGGCAGCCATTCGAAAAACTAGGAAAGGTTACGACGATGGAAGGAAAAGGCAGCTGGATCGAAACGAGAATGACAGACATTAGAAAGAACCCAGAGAAATTGGCGGACTACGTAATCGAGAACGGGCAACTATACCGACATATCCCAGGTGACTCAAATGATGAAGATTACGCAGCGTGGAAACTCTGCGTACCTAACCACCTCCGAAACCGAGTGATGAAAGAAAACCACGACGACCCGAGCGCCGGACACCCTGGAATTCGGAAGACAGTGACAAGGATCGCCAACAGATACTACTGGCCAGGTATGTTCAAAGACATCAGAAAGTTCGTGCGATGTTGCGAGTCATGTCAACGGTACAAACCAGTACAAGACAAGGTGGCAGGGAAGATGCTGACCCAGATACCCGAGGAGCCCTGGTCCATCGTCTGTGCTGACTTCATAGGGCCGTTGCCACGGTCAAAACATGGTAATACAATGATACTAGTTTTCTTAGACAAATTCTCGAAACGGACCGAAATAGTACCACTGCGGCAAGCAACTACGCATAGTTTGAAGAGAGCTTTTCGGGAAAGAATATTAGCGAGATATGGAGCTCCAAAAATACTCGTCACAGACAACGGTGTGCAGTTCAACAGCCGACACTTCCAACGGTTCCTCCAGGATTTAGGTGTTCGTCAGCAGTTTACCGCCCCATATACACCCCAAGAAAATCCCGCCGAAAGAGCAAACAGGAACGTGAAGAGGATTGTGGCACAGGTGATAAAAAACGATCAAACGAGTTGGGACGAATTCATTCCGGAAATCTCCTTGGGCATCAACACGATGACATCAGACACAACTGGATTTAGTCCAGCATTCCTCACACAGGGTCGAGAGCCGCGGTTGCCGAAGACACTCTTCGACGAAGTCACTTTAGGAACCGGAACCGCGGCACAAAGTCCAGAACAGAGGGGTAATCGCCTTCGAGAAGTTTTCCAAATCGTGAAGAGAAATCTTGAAAGGGCAGCAAAGGACCAGGCTCGGAATTACAATCTTCGAGACACTGGAACCCCCCAATCGGAACACTTGTCCTGGTAAAAACACACCACCTATCAAAAGCGGTGGATAAATTCAACGCCAAGCTGGCACCAAAATACGAGGGACCTTACCGAATCGACAGATATACATCACCAGTCATCGTGCAGCTAACCAACATGGAAAATTCAAGTGGTCGCACGGCCCACATTCGAGATCTTAAGGAATATCATCGCGTTGAAGACAGATCAAATACGACCGTGGGCGGCGAGCTTACAGAACCCCAGTAGTTAAATTTCATATGTCATGTGGCGTCGTAGATCGTGTTGTCCGTCAGTGTAGTAGACCAACCCGTACTTATTTTCCTCTCTCTTAGAAAACCATCAAAAACCAACAACAAATCAACAACAATGGCAACAACCGCAGAGAAGGAACAATGGTTCGATCGGCTGGACGAACTAATCAAGTCAAGCAAAGTAGCCGGAACGACAACACCCGCCTTTGCTCCCCTCCGTCGTGTGAGCAGTGACAGCGCAAAGCCAGAGAGAAAGCGGAACCACGAGGGTCAGAGGATGAAGTCCTTGACCGAACTAGCGGACGCGGATGATAACGAGGAGGAACCCTTCGTTATTTATCCGCCTGGCCGCGGTGGAATACCGATCCGGGCCGAGGACTATCGCCGTTTAGCCAGAGGGCGGTTCCTGAATGACGTTCTGGTAGAAATGTACCACCAATTCATCAAAAACACCAGGGTCGCAGAATCGGAGAGGCAGCGGGTGCATCTGTTCAGCACCCATTTCTTTGATCGCATCAACCAGGCCGGCACGCCGTGGGAACGGCACGGCAGAGTGAGGCGCTGGACAAAGAATGTGGATTTGTTCACGATGAACCACATCCTTCTCCCAGTGAACAGGGACCAACATTGGTTCCTAATGGTCGTGTGCTTCGTGGGTAGCACCAGCGTCAGGATGATGGAGAAGCCGAAGCAGGACGGGACATGGGGTGCACAGATACCCTGTATCCTCCAATTCGACTCCCTGAGCCCGGGTCCACGGACGGAGGTAGGCCAACGGATACGGGAGTATCTCGAGTGCGAATACCACTCACGCAAGCCCGACGGCGTTCCCCGGACATTCAGCAACATGAACCTACCCCTATTCGAGCCCAGGGTGTTGCAGCAGGACAACGGGACGGATTGCGGCATATTTCTGCTACAATACGCAGAACAGCTATTCGTCCGGCCAATCGAAGACTACCGCGACGAGTACTTAAACATGGAGGAGTGGTTCTCCAGAGAAGAGGTAAACAGGAAGCGGCAGAACATCGCATATACCATCCGGAAGCTGGCAGCCGACCTAGGGAAGACACACCGGAAGTTCCCCGCTCTCGACTTCGGGGAACCCACCCCAGAAGCGCCAAAAAGGGCAGAACTGGTAGGAGGACCGATACCCACAGACACCGGATACCCGAATTATTTCGACCCTCTGAGCGGCGCCTACTACGACGACCTCTGCTCCGAAGTCGATGGACATTTGGGGCTAGAAGCGGTGGCAGAACTTCCGCCACCAAAACCAGCCAGCGAGGAAGTTACACCACCAACTAAGTCCAGCGAGGTAGTCGAGCAGAACGGCATCCCAATGCCGCGACAGTTCCGCGACCTGGACGACCTCGAGGGCCCAGCAGGCACATGCATTAACCGAGAGGTGGTAGACGGTATACGCAGGGGATACCCGCGTTTGGCACAACAGCCACGGAAACGCCAACGCATCCAGTTCCTCTGTGCCGGCCACAGGGTGACCATCACGTCAAGGGCGATCACCATTCTTCCGCCACCGGAAAGAAAGGAGGGAGTGTAAGGAAGCATAACTTCCTTACAAATACGGGTGTAGAACCTGGACCACACTCCACCTGAGCTGATCCCGCGAAAATCGCTTCAAGGGATGCAGTAACCTCGAGTTGTGCGGACCCAACTTGAGGTGCAAAGTCACATAGAAATTAGCAACAACAAACACAGGCAAATTACATGCAGCAAGCTAACGAGCAAAAACTGGTTTAAAACAACAACATGCAAAGTCGATACTGAGCAAAAAAATAATTTTACACTCTGCTACGGCAACAACAACCCCAGTCGAAAGCAAAAGAAGCGATTAACAGAAATTTTCGAAGGCCAAACTAAAATAACAAAATGACCAAATGCCGTTAGGTGAGCCATATAAAAGCAGCCTCCGAATTGTAGATCGGTCTCTTGGAAATCAACCATCTAAGCGGTAAGTCCTCGTTGAATAATTCCTGCCTGTCTGAATTTGGTGGAGTGCTTCTAGTGGAAGCCAAATTCAGAATCCTGAAATTCTGAATAATTCCTGCCTGTCTGAATTTGGTGGAGTGCTTCTAGTGGAAGCCAAATTCAGAATCCTGAAATTCTGAATAATTCCTGCCTGTCTGAATTTGGTGGAGTGCTTCTAGTGGAAGCCAAACTCAGAATCCTGAAATCCTGAATAATTCCTGCCTGTCTGAATTTGGTGAAGTGCTTCTAGTGGAAGCCAAATTCAGAATCCTGAAATTCTGAATAATTCCTGCCTGTCTGAATTTGGTGGAGTGCTTCTAGTGGAAGCCAAATTCAGAATCTCGAGAGCCTGGCTATCATGCGAGCAGGTCCTGAATCCAAATAAGAGTCCCGTAATCACCCTCCTCGTAGTAGCTAAATATCCCCGTGTGTATAAGCAAAGTTAGCCCGGGCATACTTACGAATGAACATGTTGAAGAACGTGTAACCCAGAAATGAAAGTTAGACTATAATTAGTTATAAGGGAGAAAGTACTAAGGTATGTGGAAAAAAAAAAATAAAGAAAAGAATTAAACTAATTAAGAATAGATTGTGGGTTTTTATATTTAAATGAACGCTGGACAGCCGTGAGGATATCCCGGCGAGAAGACATTCGTTACAAGATATAGAAAAGTATATATATTCTTGCTCAGCGTCACCTCGTAAATCAATTTAGCCCTGTCCGTCCGTCTGTCTGTCTGTCCGTGTGTCTGTCTGTTGAAATCACGATTACGAGAGAACGAAAAGAACGAATATATCGCGATTAAATTTGGCACAAATATTCTTTGTTATGTAGGGCTGTTTGGGATTGAAAATGAGCGAGATCGGTAAACAGCCACGCCTACTTTACATACGGAATGTAAAGGCACCTCATTTTAACAATGTTATACTGTGAATATCTCATAAACAGTGCGAGATATTAAGGTATAAATTTACTTCGGAACATACAGCGTCACTACTAAAATATGTGCAAAAAATGGGCGTGCCACGACCACTCATAAGAAAGTTGGAAATATATCATGAACGGTATAAGATATTGAGATATAATTTTATGACGATGTATCCGGAGGCATTACCAATAAGCTTGCCAAAAATGGGCGTTCCACGCCTACTCCTACAAAAGTTTCAATATCTTGTAAACGGAATAAGATATTAACATGTAATTTTATCACGAGGTATCTATAGTTTTTACCAATTTGTATACCAAAAATGGGCGTAGTCCGCCCACTTATACAAAAGTTGTCAATATCCCAAGACCGTTTTAAAATATTAATACGTGATTCTATCCAGAAGTACTATATCTGGAGACATTACAAAAATATTTGACGAAAATGGGCGTGGTCCGTCTACTTATACAAAATTTGTTAGGTGACTAAATTATAATTTTTTAATTACTCGGGTGTAGGGTATTCAGATTTTGGACAGGCCGAAGACAACAATTCTACTTGTTAGAAATTTAAATGAAAGGACTTCCATTATTTTGTTGACGATTCTGTATGCAATTATAATTCCTTTGTTTTGGTTAGCCTCAATTCCTGATTCCTGAGGAATTTGCTTGAAATTGGAGTGGAATGGATATTTCCCGTTCCGGTCGTGTCCTACCCTAATATTTTTGTCTAAAACACATTCCGTTCATCTGGTGGACCTCTGTCTGGCTTGGTGGCAGCCCATAGCCGTCACCACTCCTATTTACATCTCCATCTGACACTTGGTTTTATGCACCGCCAGAGAATCGCTTTTTTACACGGATTTTCATATGTCCCAGAACATACATTACTACTACTGAAACATATTAACGTATCTTCCTAAAAGCCGTCTAATTGTACGGTAATTTATCGGTTCATTTAAGTTCCTATTCCTTAAAAATGTACATGCACTATTTAAACTTTCTGTTTCTTAATAAAATTTATAACTGTCTAAAATAATTACTATTAAATTATTACAATTAAACATACCCGGTAATGCTTTCAACTTTTTGATCACATAAAGATATTGGCCCCAAGTCTTAGCAATGCAAATTTTTATTATAAACCAATGATAATTATCCATGCGCTGTGTGCGTATCTTTTTGAAATATAAATAAAAGATTTCAAAAAAAAGTGTAATAAAAGAGGAATTTTTTCACATAAAATACAATAGTCTTTTATGATACTAAATTTGAAAGTTTTAATCTTACATTACCTTGAGAAGTTGGTTGCAAATTGGTTGTATATAAATATTTTTTCATGAAATGGTCGCGCAAGTCCTTTTTTCACCAAAAATAGCAGCTCTTTCTTGGACGAAGGAAACATAGCCTGAATATCAATTTCGTACGTTGGAATAACAAACGCACATTGACTGTTGCATTCAGTTTTTTTAAGAAATCCGTTAAGCTCCTCAGCCATATTTCTACTAGGTATAATATCAATATCTGTGAGAAAAACATACATACTTTGGCATCCTTTTCGTGCCAGATTTCGCATGTGATTTTGGGGATAAGTATTTTTTAACCGCCATTGAATTGTATATTTTCCGCGATATTTAAGTAGTCTGTAAAGTATATTCTCGGGGTATTGGCAACTAAAACCTTTATAAGTTATATTCAACTCATTTAAGCCTGGTTGTGGAACCATATCAGATGGAACTGCAATATGAAAAGCAACATATCCACGAATACTTAGAAAACAAACGCGGAGGTATGACACATAATACTGGAGTATTTTAAATTCTTCTGTACCAGCAATGAAAACCGCTATAGAGATAGGACCATTCCAGTTGTTTGCCACTTGTACTATAGATTGGAGGCGTTCAATCGAACTTTGGGTAGCCAAGCAAACGTAGCTTTTATCCTCAGCTTTCTTAAAAAGTTTACCAACTATTGCAAAATCGAATAACTTATACAATCGCTGGTTGTCCCATCGTCCTACGGTAAAATCAATATTGCTGAAAGCCATTTGTGACATATCGCTTACATACTCGGATCTCGTTACATTTGACGAAAGTAATTTAGACTTCCTTTGAAGTTTCTGCGATCTTGATAAGGTGTTATTTATAGATATTTTTATTTCATCTTTGTAAAAGCGATTACAGTAGAGCAATTGAAACATTAGTACAATATTCAACATGAAAAGCATGAAAATAATGGTCAAGCCAGCATTCATTACGTTCAACTGAAAAAATATAAAATTATTTTAGGTGGTATCATCGAAGAAAGCAACATAAGTTACTTATGTGCGCCAGCTCCGATTTTTTTCTCTGATTTATAGTTCTCCATCCCCGAACCACTGTCGTGAAAAAAAGCCAATGTATTTAGAAGTTATAACAGTTGCAAATTTAAATTGCTGATTACTAGCTAAACAATAATACCAACTAAACAGGCTGTCGAGCATCCTGCGAAGCTACTCATACAACCCTTGGTTCTGCCTGTGAAGTGGAGGGAGGAGTAACAGTGTTCCTCTTGATGACCCACCCCACATTGCTGCTGTCATACTTTGGCGCACCAACCACATGTCAAGCCCCATGTTTTTCCGCCGGGTTGAAACCGTCACATACGGATAAATTTTCTTTTCCATTAGTACAAAAAATTTTAAAGTATAGGGTGTCCAGCGGAAAATTTTTAATTTAAATTAATTGAAAAAAGAATTTAATCGATTTTATTTTTTAGTAGTACAAAATTAAGATTAACAATGTTTTTTAAAAATTATATCGTCTAAATGACGTCCGTTTCTTTGTACGCACTCTTACAGTCGTGTTCTTAGATTAGCAAATACGCGAGAGCAAAGTTTCGGTTCAATGGCGGCAACTTCACAGCGTATATTTTCCTGTAGATCCTAAATTGTTCAAGGGCTGTTGCTGTATAGTAGACCTCAGACTTGAGATATCCCTATAAAAAAGCCAAATGGTGACGGATAAGCAAAGTGGCCAGGGTATGTCTCCATACTGTCTGATAAATTTTTTTGGGAAAATTGCCCTTAGCTTCTCAATTGAAACTCCAGCTGTGTGTGACGTGGCACCGTCTTGCTGAAACAGTGTTCTGTTGTTGTACCCGGGTAGCAGATGCAGTTGCGACAACGGAAACTTACTGATTTTTCTTTCTTACTGATTTACGCGGATTTTGCATAATTTCTTGTCGAACTCGAGCCACATGTTTTAGCGTCGCTGCTGACGTTGATGGTCCTGGACTAGTTTGGTTGATCATTATTCCGTCTTGTCGAGATATTTGCACCCATGACGAGATAAGTTGCGTGCCTGGTCCATTACTTGCTCGACGAATATCGAAATGAGTAAAAAAAGACGAAGCGTACGAACCAGTGATTCACCGCATTTCAAATATTGCTTGCCCGCAGTCGCGCTGTGCGACCCCGGCCGGTGACTCATGGGGACTGATAAATCAGCAACCCACCACACGCGTACTACGAACTGCGAGGTTTATGATGTGATCTGTCGTTTGACTAGTACGGGGAATGATGTGTATGTGTGTGTGTTTTTTCAACGACCTGGATTGTGGAATCTCCATATGTATCAAAGAACCGACCGGTTGGCATGTATGATTCGCTATAACTAGTCTACGTACTAAACCACAGACCTACGTACTTCAACCACTCTCCTCCGTGGAACTGCCGTTAAGTATTACTTCACGGGGAAGGTGAGCAATCATGCTTTGTACGTTTTATCATCGTCGTACATTTCTATCGTCTTGTATTCACGCTGGCGTTGCTATATTCTATTGTTTCAGCATGTCGCCTTCTTTCTAAATTGCACAACTCCCTAAGCACTACCGAGACTTGCGTATCTTGTAGGTATATCCGAAAGCATCCGTAACCAGTGATGAACTGGGTCAAGTAGAAGTCAGTGTCTCTGTGTTTTTCTCCAGCCATGCAGAGATATTTGTAGAGGGCGGAAAGTCCATCTTCCCTTCTGCGACCTCTGTTTTTAGAACTACGGTCGTAAAGCGGCACATTTCATTTGCCACGATATCTATGGGAATCATTGCCGCTATCACACAGGCAGCCTCCTCTGACACCGTTCTTAAGCCACTAATAGTTCTTAAAAGGCTAAGCCTGGGAACAGACTTTAACTTCTTGCTCACTAATTGAAAGGCTAAAGCTTTGGTCGGATAGAATTCGACTTCTTTGTCTATTTGTAAAATTCGGTTGTAAATAATGACGGCTCTACTGGTGGTTGGTCTCCTTTGGGGATGAGCACAAGGCCTTGCCTTTTCTAGCACTTTGGAAACACGCCCTCCTATAAACATTTGTGGTAGTGCGGATAAAGCATTCGTGCTTTATTTCAACCAACATTTTAACTGAAGACCAATTTTCTTGGTTCGTGTAATTCCTCTACCGTGATTGGTGGAACATCACCTAGTATGGAATCAACCGCGTTTACTGCAGCAATTGCTGATTGTTGCTGGAAAAGAAAGCGTTACAATTGTACGAAGCATAAATGGGCATTAGTTTTGCGGGGTTTTGAAGCACTTCATCTTCTTCATAACTACTCTGTAGGCAGTTTCCCGCGGATTGGCATCAGCTTCATCGCACGCTTTGGTAAGCGCTGTAATGAGCTCGCTGAAAAGTTCCTCAACGGATTCCTGCCTTAGTTCTAGTGGGCCGAGGACCTCAGCTCCTCGCTCAACTCTATCAAATTAGGTACCGTTTTGGGCTAACCAACCCTCTATATTCACCTGCTTACTTGTCTTTTTAGCTAGAAGATGCCTGCCTGATGATCACTGTTAGTATAATGCTCGCTTACCCACCATGTGGAATATCGGGTTAATGACGCACTAAAAAAAGTGTTGTCGATAATTGAACCTGAACCTAGTTTTCTGAAGGCTTTCTACTTCCTTCATTCAGCAGCTCTATCTCAAGTTGTGCGAACGTTCCTTATAGATTGCGACATCTCGCGTTGTTATATTTGCCCCAACCTACTGCCCATTAGTTAAAGTCACCGGCGATAACGATTGGACTCCTGCTTCTTATGTCTGCCACTATACCGTCTAGCTTGTTTTGAAATTCCTCATGAGTCCAGCTTGGAGGGGCATGAAAGCTAAATAAATAGATGACCCCAATATTCGATCTAACGTAGCCGTACCTTTGAGGCGGCGTTTCTTTATGAGGTCCGTGGACCTTGTCTATAGCCGGGGTAGGTTATCCCTTGTTCAGGCTTGTCCCTACTCGAAAACGAAAAGGGTTTTGTCACCGGTTTAACGTTACCTTCCTTGTGATCATGGCACCAAGCACGTGTCATACCGGTGGCGGCGAAATAGATAATAGAGGCAAATGCGGAGAGCCCTCAGCCTACGAGCGACCCTGTTGTTCGTCGCCTAATCTCCACGTAAATGCTCCACCGTATTGCGATTTTTACGATCTCGTTGGCCGGAGCGGCTACAGAGAGTAAGAGGGTCCGCGAAAAGTATGCCTTGTGAGCGACATGACGATCCATTAAACCCTCACGCTGACCCCATCCCATGACTGCCTCCACCTCGACACGAGGGATTCACCAAACCAAAATCATATTCTCGAATTTCCCAATTCTCGTTCGAGGAATTTAGCAGAGGAATTTAGAATTTAACGTCGTCACGATGCTGACAAGAGGGCATATACGAAATTGCCAAAATCCCATAATGATTTTCTGCTGGAAATGTGGTCGAGAAGGAATAACGGGTACGCCCAGTAATAACCATGGACGCATCGCGGACACTCAGAATGTGTGCTCCAGCGCCGAAAATTTGGGACCGAAAACAAGCGAACAACTGCGACCAGAAAGTTACTTAGAATCAACAACGAAACCCTTGGTTACTTCACGAGGCCGGCCTTTTAAGGTTGACGGCTATCCTTCAATATCCTTCCTTGCTCGAGCGCCTTTGAAAGCTGACGGCTGTCCTTTCAATATCCTTCTGGTGTATGTCGCATTCATACTTCAAGGTCCGGGTAACCGGAACCGTCAAGGCAAGAACATTGGCACTTATTAATAACTCAGTTAGTGAGTCAAGGTCAAGTTCAGCTTTTTAGTGCAAGCAAAGCACTTTGTTTGGGAAGCTCGAAAGCCAAGCTATCAACCATCGCACTCTGCATGGTAGCAAGTGTGGGAGCTAATTGCTAGATAATTATAAGCTCCGGGCAAAGCTCTCGAAAGCCATGTTAGCAACCAGCGCAGTCTGCATGGTAGTAAGTGTGGAAGTCAATTGCCACCAAATAGCACACGTTTTCTCGAGCTCAAACCAAACAGCTTTCGGAGTAAATGTTAGCCAAAACAAAAAGGTAAAGAGCAAATGCGGAAGAATTAAATCGTTCCCAATTTAATTCTGCCGACGTTAATATTGGCATTAGAAGTATTAATTGGCATTGGCTAATTAATATTAGGAATTTACTATTGCAAAATATTCGGAATTGCGACATACCGGTCCACTTTAGTTGCGCCGACGGCTTCGTCGACCGAGATTAAATGGAAATGAGTAAATGTTTTAGAGTTAAGTTCTGATTGTGAGCCCACAGCGCGCAGACTGCCCTGCATTGGAAATAATAATAAAGGACGTTAGAAGGCACTCGGGTCTTTCACTTTGTAACGAACCTTCTTGCCTCTTTCTATGGCTTGGATTAGCTCGCCGGGATTCCAGGGTTCGATTACAAGACAAGATTGTTTTAATAGGTTCAATATCTTTATTCACCTTAATCTAACTTGTTCTAACGTTTGTATGGTATTTTGCTTATACTAGAAATAATATAATGCCGATGGTACCCTTATGTGCTCTACCAACGGTGATTGACTGAATCAATAATCACTTGGTACTTCGCCGAATCTTTGTTGTTGATTTCTCGCTGCGTTTTGGAAGTGCCTGGAACTCTTCTGAGTCCCACCGTGTTCTGAAATAACTGGCACTCTACTGGGTCGCTGACATCTCACTGTGTTCTGGAGATCACTGCTATTCCGCTGGGTTGTCGATATCTCACTGCGTTTTTGAGATAACTGGTATTCTGCTGCTATCGATATCTCACTGTGTTTTTGAGATAACTGGTATTCTGCTGGGCTGTCGGTATCTTACCAGGTTTTTTGAGATAACTGGTGTTCTGCTGGGCTGTCGATATCTCACTGTGTTTTTGAGATAACTGGTGCTTATGCGTCTTTATGGGTAATTACAGAAGGGCATTTGAGCCACTGCGACTGTGAATTCAACTCTTTACGAGTATTAACAGGAGGGCATTTGATCCACTACGACTGTGAATTCGTCCCTTTGCGCGTATTAACAGGAGGGCATTTGAGCCACTACGACTGTGAATTCGACTCTTTACGACTACTACCAGGAGGGCATTTGAGCCACTACGACTGTGAATTCGTACCTTTGTGAGTTTTAGCAGGAGGGCATTTGAGCCTCTACGACTGCGAATTCGACTCTTTACGAGCTTTAACAGGAGGGCATTTGAGCCACTACGACTGTGAATTCGACTCTTTACGGGTTTTAACAGGAGGGCATTTGAGCTACTACGACTGTGAATTCGTACTCGGGAATTTTAAGCAGTTCCTCGCTTTGAATCACCACGCTTACTGCCTGTCATAGCCTTGTCTCGCTAGTCAGATGGGTCTCAACTGGTACTTACTGTGTATCTTACAACTTATGACGCAGCGGCAGCACTTTCCTGCGCTGGTTTTCACTGTTTTCGGCTTCACTGTTTTCAAGACGTTGCCTCCTCGAGTTCTGCCAAACTGAATGCACAGAACTAAACTGAACTGAACTGAGCTGACCGACGACACCAATTGAAGCAACTGCAGCGACTGAACTGACTGAACAACTGCATCACTGAATCGTATGACTGAAATTTTATTGAATGAACCGGAAAACAGACTGAACCGTTGTCGTCCGTTTAATGGTAATTATGTATGTTGTGCGCCAAATTTTAGTTTGTAAAAATTTAGGCCGTCACACCTCCCTCCTACTTCGGGGGAGAAAAAAAAGAATCTTCCTTTTTTTTCCTTGCATGCAATCTCTCTCTTTTCCCTCTTCAGTAAAGTTCCAATTCAATTTTTTTTGTTGCTAACGTTGTTGTTGTGGCTGCCTGAACTTTCCATAGCTTTGTTACTCAAATTGTGAGCTTCTGTTGTGTGTGCCTCGTTGTTTTTCCCCTGGTACCACTTTTAATTGACTGAAATCGTAAAAAACTTATTTTTTTTGTTTATAAAAGTAATTCCTTGTGCTTTACGTATTTTATTAAAGATATTTTACATGTGTTGTTCTCGATGTTGCTGTTGTTGCAGATGTTGTTCTTGTTATTGCTATCATATCGTGCCAATAGAACGTGCCTTGTTATATCGTATCCTGCAGTTCTCTCGTGGAACTCTCTATTGTAGATTCTTGGCCTTCGAGGCAAAACACCTTGTAGGGGTTGTTTTTCTCTTGTAGTTCGGCTTTTGTTTTGCTTCGCGAACTGACAGCTGGGAGGGCAATTCGTTGTGAAATAATGCCTTCCTTTTTACTTTTCTTCCGGTGTGAAATCGCCGAATATTAAGTACTCGCGATCTTGCGAATATGCTCGAGTAGTTTGTTTTTCGTCCGACGGATGTGTGGCTTTCTGCTTCTTTTTTATGTCTGCGCCACGGGCGTCCACATGCGGCCTGTCGTAATTCTGTCGTCGCGTTTGCGGATTCTGCCTGTGTTTTGCTTTCGGGTCGCTGTTGAATTCTTCACTGGTTATGGCTATTCTTGCTGGAGCCGGTTTTCCTTTCCTGTAATCGGGTTCTGGCTGACACAGTTTCCTTCTGCCAACGCGTATGCTTGTTTTTGCTTCCGGTTCGGTTTGACCGTCAGCGTCTGCGGGCTTCCTGTACCTTGAACCAGACGTTCGCTGCCAGGAACTCCCTCCGGAGTATGGTATTCTTTTAGATTTTCCCCTTCTCTGAGGGCTGTATGGGTTCCTGACCGCTGTCTGGTGTTTGCTCGACGTAGTAGGTTCCAGAATGTCTTGGTTCTCATCACTGCGTGAGATACGACGGGCTGTACCCTGTGGTCTCGGATACGCTGCTATTGATGGCTAGCGTAATTTCTGGAAGCAGTTCGTCCCAGTTCCGATGCTTGTTGTGTGAAAGTTGTGTTATTATCGTTTTGATCGTCCTGTTGATTCTCTCCGTGGGATTCTCCTGTGGCGTTATGGAGCAGTATACTGTTGCTTTACACCCATGTCCTGGAGGAAACGACGAAAATGCGACTCGTAAACTGAGTCCCATTATCCGTTACTAGAATCTTGGGTACTCCGAACCGGGCTATAATGCGTTCTCGGAAAGCTCGCTGCAAGTGTTCAGTTCAGTTGTTCTTCTGCCAATTGAGTGAGCATTTTCCCTGCTGCTTTTTGCTGATTCGGCTTGTAGCGTTGACACGATTCACATTGCCGCACATATTTTCTCGCATCCTGAAACATTACGGGCCAGTAATATTTGTTTGTTAGTCGGCATATAGTCTTGCGGACTCCTCCGTGGCCAGGGCACGGATGGTCGTGATTCTCTTTGAGTACTCTGCCTCGCATTGACCTAGGTACGCAGAGTTTCCACGGCGTGCAGTCCTCGTTTTCGAGACGATTCGGAATATGATGGTATAAATTTTCATTCTCCATGATGTAGTCTGGAAACTTCTCCGGATTTTGTTCCACTTCTTTGACCTTTGTTTGTAACCACTTGCAGGGCTGTTCGCGTGTCTCCTCTGTTGCCACTCTGGCGACGGTTTCTTGCGGCTGTCGGGATAGTGCGTCTGTGATCACATTCAACTTCCCCTTCCGGTACTGGATGTCAGAGGAAAACTGTTGTAGCTCCAGGGCCCATCTCGCTATTCTTCCGGATGGACTCTCAATAGAATTTAGCCACTTTAGCCCCAGATGATCTGTGATTACGGTATACGGATACCCCACACTATGGCCAGGCATTCTTTTTCTGTTGCCGAGTAATTCTTTTTGGCCTTGTTGAGATGTCGGCTGGCGTAGGCGATAACGCGCTCCTTACCCTCCAGTTGTTGCGTGAGCACGGCTCCAAGTCCAAAGTCGCTCACGTCCATTTGCAGTTGGAATCTCCCGTTAAAATCTGGGCACGCCAGTATTGGTGCCTCCGTGAGCTTTTTCTTGAGGGCTTCAAACGCTTCTTGTTGCGCCTCGCCCCACTTCCAATGTTTTCCTTTCCGTAATAGCGTGATCATTGGCTGGACGGTCTTTGCGAAATCTGGCACGAACCTGCGATACCAGGAGGCAATGCCCAAGCATCTTCGTAGTTCTCTGGTGGTGGTTGGCGGTTTTAAATTTTGTATCGCCGAAATTTTATCAGGGTCTGTCTGGATACCTTGCTCACTTACCACATGCCCCAGGTATTTCAATTCTTTCTTGAAGAACTCACACTTGTTCACGTTGAGTTTGAGATTAGCCTGCGGACTAATCAAACGCCGGACAAACGCCGTGTATTGCTTACTGTCCTCCGCCATATTTCGCATCTCGCAGCCGCGCCAAAATATGTTGAATTCTTGGAATGGGGTATGCATCCGGAATCTCCATTCACCAGACTTCTTCCTCCCCAACACGATTGGTGCGCTGTGTGGACTGCTTGAAGGTTCTATGCAGCCCTTCTCTAGGAGGATGACAGCCTGCATCGCCTGATGTCTGAGAAAGTACCGCTGTTTAATAGGACGCTCATCCCGCATCACTATTTTGTGCTCCGTAATATTGGAGATGGAGTTTCAAACTTCTTCATCTCTTCCTGAAGAAAACTCTCGACGTCCTCCGGCTGTTTTGGCCCTGATTCTTGCGCTGATGTGCAAATGAATGCCTCATTCGTCTTTTCCTGTTTCTCCGTTGGGACCAAAACCACTGTTTCGCTTCCGAAGGAGAGTGTCGCTCCTATCTCGCACAGAAAATCTATCCCGAGGAGCAAGTCGTCCAAGACTTCTGTCAAAACAAGGAAGGACAACTCGCATGTACCAGTTCCCATCGCAACCTTTAGTGTGGTACATTCGGACACTTTTCTGGTTGTCCCGTCTGTCATGCGAATTTCCACCTTCGCTTTCTCAAACAGCCTCTTTCCCAACAGTCTTTCCGCGAGCGCCCTGCTCACGAAACTTCGCGTGTCGCTACCGTGTCCACTGTCGCCTGTATTTGTTTGCCTTGGATGGACACCATGGCTACGATGCGTCGCTTGTTAATACCGAGGGGCTTTAGTTTCTGCGAGAGATCCTCTGCCTGGGGCCCGCTTCCTCTCGCTCCCGGCGAGGTCCCAGGTCGTTTCCCTGTCTCTGTCTGCAACAGTAAATGGTTCTTGTTCGCTCTCGGCTACACTCCCCGCAGAAAATCACTGCAGCGTCCGCATGCCGTTTTCGGGTTGAAAGGCCTTAAGACCGCCTGGCTCACCGCATGGTTGCGTTCCGATGGCCATTGTCTTGAGGCTACCGGCCGCGTCTGGTATTCCTCTGAAAACTCGTCTGTCTTGGCAAATCGCAGGCACTCGAAATCCTCGGCCAGCGAAAGTAACTCTTTCAGCTCCCGGAAATCTTGTCTTTTTATATAAAACTGATACTCAAACGCAGAGTTTTTGTAGATTCTCTCCAGCTTTTCTCTCTCTGTGTACCTGCTATGTCTCATCAGATTCTGCAAGCTTATGACGTAGTCCCTGAACTTCTCATTTGCGCGCTGTTGCCGACTGCGAATGTCATCGCCGAGTCTCTCGAAGAAACGACTAGGCAGAGAGAAGTCCAGAAAGTCCTGCTTAAAGGCCTCCCATGACCGCCAATGATTATTGTTATTTCGATACCAGAGCAAGGCTTTGTCTTCCAGCAACTCTGGCATCGCGCGTGGCAACATATTACTGTCGAGGCCATACGTCTCGGCCAGCTCCTCCATCCGCTCTACGAAGGCCAAAGGGTCGACACCGCCATCATACCTCACGGACTATTTCCTCACCTTGTCAATAACATCGGGGTACGAATGTCGCTCAATTCTTTCCAGCAGGTTGCTGTCTGTCACCCGCGTGGTGTTTACGCTCACTCGGCCAATCGGGCTGCGTTCCCTCGTCGGAACATCCATCATCAACACCTTTGGCAGGTCACTGGGTTCCGGTGTTGTGCGACCATCTTCCGCTTCATACGCCCTCAACCTTCGCTCCACGCTCTCCGCGTGGTTTCCTTCGTTGACGAACTCGACGAGTCTTTTCCTCATGTCATTGAGGGTCCCTTCGGCGACGAGTCCAAACTCAGACATGCACTGAGCAAGCGATTCTTTATTTAGGCGGTATAACCACCCTGTTCGGTAAGTTTTGGTTCCAGTTGGCTCCATGATTATTCTTAATTATATTTCTAGTAGTATTGTAGCTATTGGTGTATTTGATATTGTCCCTGCTCGGGCGCCACTTGTAACGAACCTTCTTGTCTCTTTTCTATGGCTTGGATTACCTCGCCGGGATTCCAGGGTTCGTTTACAAGACAAGAGTATAATATAGGTTCAATATATTTATTCACCTTACAATTAGCTTATTATAATATGCCTGCGTTTAGTTTGCTTATACACTTGGTTGTCGTACTATAAATACAATAATATATATGTCGCTGGTACCTCTACGCGCCTTGCGCTCAATGCGGCTGGGTTGTTGATGTCTCACCGCTTTTGTGAGATCACTGGTATTCTGCTGGATTATTGGTATCTCCCTGTTGCTGATTTCTCACTGGGTTTGTGAGATCACTGGTGTTCTGCTGACTTGCTGATATTTCACTGCGTTGGTGAGATCACTGGTGTTCTGCTGACTTGCTGATATCTCACTGCGTTTATGAGATCACTACTGTTCTGCTGACTTGCTGATATCTCACTGCATTTGTGAGATCATTGGTATTCTGTCGGGTTGTCGCTATTTCACTTCGTTTTTGAGACAGCTGGGGTTACGCGTCTCTGTACGGGTAATTACAGGAGGGCATTTGAGCCACTGGACGTTGCCTCCTCGAGTTCTGCCAAACTGAATGCACAGAACTAAACTGAACTGAACTGAGCTGACCGACGACACCAATTGAAGCAACTGCAGCGACTGAACTGACTGAACAACTGCATCACTGAATCGTATGACTGAAATTTTACTGAATGAACCGGAAAACAGACTGAACCGTTGTCGTCCGTTTAATGGTAATTATGTATGTTGTGCGCCAAATTTTAGTTTGTAAAAATTTAGGCCGTCACACCTCCCTCCTACTTCGGGGGAGAAAAAAAAGAATCTTCCTTTTTTTTCCTTGCATGCAATTTCCTCTCTCTTTTCCCTCTTCAGTAAAGTTCCAATTCAATTTTTTTTGTTGCTAACGTTGTTGTTGTGGCTGCCTGAACTTTCCATAGCTTTGTTACTCAAATTGTGAGCTTCTGTTGTGTGTGCCTCGTTGTTTTTCCCCTGGTACCACTTTTAATTGACTGAAATCGTAAAAAACTTATTTTTTTTGTTTATAAAAGTAATTCCTTGTGCTTTACGTATTTTATTAAAGATATTTTACATGTGTTGTTCTCGATGTTGCTGTTGTTGCAGATGTTGTTCTTGTTATTGCTATCATATCGTGCCAATAGAACGTGCCTTGTTATATCGTATCCTGCAGTTCTCTCGTGGAACTCTCTATTGTAGATTCTTGGCCTTCGAGGCAAAACACCTTGTAGGGGTTGTTTTTCTCTTGTAGTTCGGCTTTTGTTTTGCTTCGCGAACTGACAGCTGGGAGGGCAATTCGTTGTGAAATAATGCCTTCCTTTTTACTTTTCTTCCGGTGTGAAATCGCCGAATATTAAGTACTCGCGATCTTGCGAATATGCTCGAGTAGTTTGTTTTTCGTCCGACGGATGTGTGGCTTTCTGCTTCTTTTTTATGTCTGCGCCACGGGCGTCCACATGCGGCCTGTCGTAATTCTGTCGTCGCGTTTGCGGATTCTGCCTGTGTTTTGCTTTCGGGTCGCTGTTGAATTCTTCACTGGTTATGGCTATTCTTGCTGGAGCCGGTTTTCCTTTCCTGTAATCGGGTTCTGGCTGACACAGTTTCCTTCTGCCAACGCGTATGCTTGTTTTTGCTTCCGGTTCGGTTTGACCGTCAGCGTCTGCGGGCTTCCTGTACCTTGAACCAGACGTTCGCTGCCAGGAACTCCCTCCGGAGTATGGTATTCTTTTAGATTTTCCCCTTCTCTGAGGGCTGTATGGGTTCCTGACCGCTGTCTGGTGTTTGCTCGACGTAGTAGGTTCCAGAATGTCTTGGTTCTCATCACTGCGTGAGATACGACGGGCTGTACCCTGTGGTCTCGGATACGCTGCTATTGATGGCTAGCGTAATTTCTGGAAGCAGTTCGTCCCAGTTCCGATGCTTGTTGTGCGAAAGTTGTGTTATTATCGTTTTGATCGTCCTGTTGATTCTCTCCGTGGGATTCTCCTGTGGCGTTATGGAGCAGTATACTGTTGCTTTACACCCATGTCCTGGAGGAAACGACGAAAATGCGACTCGTAAACTGAGTCCCATTATCCGTTACTAGAATCTTGGGTACTCCGAACCGGGCTATAATGCGTTCTCGGAAAGCTCGCTGCAAGTGTTCAGTTCAGTTGTTCTTCTGCCAATTGAGTGAGCATTTTCCCTGCTGCTTTTTGCTGATTCGGCTTGTAGCGTTGACACGATTCACATTTCCGCACATATTTTCTCGCATCCTGAAACATTACGGGCCAGTAATATTTGTTTGTTAGTCGGCATATAGTCTTGCGGACTCCTCCGTGGCCAGCGCACGGATGGTCGTGATTCTCTTTGAGTACTCTGCCTCGCATTGACCTAGGTACGCAGAGTTTCCACGGCGTGCAGTCCTCGTTTTCGAGACGATTCGGAATATGATGGTATAAATTTTCATTCTCCATGATGTAGTCTGGAAACTTCTCCGGATTTTGTTCCACTTCTTTGACCTTTGTTTGTAACCACTTGCAGGGCTGTTCGCGTGTCTCCTCTGTTGCCACTCTGGCGACGGTTTCTTGCGGCTGTCGGGATAGTGCGTCTGTGATCACATTCAACTTCCCCTTCCGGTACTGGATGTCAGAGGAAAACTGTTGTAGCTCCAGGGCCCATCTCGCTATTCTTCCGGATGGACTCTCAATAGAATTTAGCCACTTTAGCCCCAGATGATCTGTGATTACGGTATACGGATACCCCACACTATGGCCAGGCATTCTTTTTCTGTTGCCGAGTAATTCTTTTTGGCCTTGTTGAGATGTCGGCTGGCGTAGGCGATAACGCGCTCCTTACCCTCCAGTTGTTGCGTGAGCACGGCTCCAAGTCCAAAGTCGCTCGCGTCCATTTGCAGTTGGAATCTCCCGTTAAAATCTGGGCACGCCAGTATTGGTGCCTCCGTGAGCTTTTTCTTGAGGGCTTCAAACGCTTCTTGTTGCGCCTCGCCCCACTTCCAATGTTTTCCTTTCCGTAATAGCGTGATCATTGGCTGGACGGTCTTTGCGAAATCTGGCACGAACCTGCGATACCAGGAGGCAATGCCCAAGCATCTTCGTAGTTCTCTGGTGGTGGTTGGCGGTTTTAAATTTTGTATCGCCGAAATTTTATCAGGGTCTGTCTGGATACCTTGCTCACTTACCACATGCCCCAGGTATTTCAATTCTTTCTTGAAGAACTCACACTTGTTCACGTTGAGTTTGAGATTAGCCTGCGGACTAATCAAACGCCGGACAAACGCCGTGTATTGCTTACTGTCCTCCGCCATATTTCGCATCTCGCAGCCGCGCCAAAATATGTTGAATTCTTGGAATGGGGTATGCATCCGGAATCTCCATTCACCAGACTTCTTCCTCCCCAACACGATTGGTGCGCTGTGTGGACTGCTTGAAGGTTCTATGCAGCCCTTCTCTAGGAGGAGGACAGCCTGCATCGCCTGATGTCTGAGAAAGTACCGCTGTTTAATAGGACGCTCATCCCGCATCACTATTTTGTGCTCCGTAATATTGGAGATGGAGTTTCAAACTTCTTCATCTCTTCCTGAAGAAAACTCTCGACGTCCTCCGGCTGTTTTGGCCCTGATTCTTGCGCTGATGTGCAAATGACTGCCTCATTCGTCTTTTCCTGTTTCTCCGTTGGGACCAAAACCACGGTTTCGCTTCCGAAGGAGAGTGTCGCTCCTATCTCGCACAGAAAATCTATCCCGAGGAGCAAGTCGTCCAAGACTTCTGTCAAAACAAGGAAGGACAACTCGCATGTACCAGTTCCCATCGCAACCTTTAGTGTGGTACATTCGGACACTTTTCTGGTTGTCCCGTCTGTCATGCGAATTTCCACCTTCGCTTTCTCAAACAGCCTCTTTCCCAACAGTCTTTCCGCGAGCGCCCTGCTCACGAAACTTCGCGTGTCGCTCCCGTGTCCACTGTCGCCTGTATTTGTTTGCCTTGGATGGACACCATGGCTACGATGCGTCGCTTGTTAATACCGAGGGGCTTTAGTTTCTGCGAGAGATCCTCTGCCTGGGGCCCGCTTCCTCTCGCTCCCGGCGAGGTCCCAGGTCGTTTCCCTGTCTCTGTCTGCAACAGTAAATGGTTCTTGTTCGCTCTCGGCTACACTCCCCGCAGAAAATCACTGCAGCGTCCGCATGCCGTTTTCGGGTTGAAAGGCCTTGAGACCGCCTGGCTCACCGCATGGTTGCGTTCCGATGGCCATTGTCTTGAGGCTACCGGCCGCGTCTGGTATTCCTCTGAAAACTCGTCTGTCTTGGCAAATCGCAGGCACTCGAAATCCTCGGCCAGCGAAAGTAACTCTTTCAGCTCCCGGAAATCTTGTCTTTTTATATAAAACTGATACTCAAACGCAGAGTTTTTGTAGATTCTCTCCAGCTTTTCTCTCTCTGTGTACCTGCTATGTCTCATCAGATTCTGCAAGCTTATGACGTAGTCCCTGAACTTCTCATTTGCGCGCTGTTGCCGACTGCGAATGTCATCGCCGAGTCTCTCGAAGAAACGACTAGGCAGAGAGAAGTCCAGAAAGTCCTGCTTAAAGGCCTCCCATGACCGCCAATGATTATTGTTATTTCAATTTGCTGTCTGTTGCTGTCTGTCACCCGCGTGGTGTTTACGCTCACTCGGCCAATCGGGCTGCGTTCCCTCGTCGGAACATCCATCATCAACACCTTTGGCAGGTCACTGGGTTCCGGTGTTGTGCGACCATCTTCCGCTTCATACGCCCTCAACCTTCGCTCCACGCTCTCCGCGTGGTTTCCTTCGTTGACAAACTCGACGAGTCTTTTCCTCATGTCATTGAGGGTTCCTTCGGCGACGAGTCCAAACTCAGACATGCACTGAGCAAGCGATTCTTTATTTAGGCGGTATAACCACCCTGTTCGGTAAGTTTTGGTTCCAGTTGGCTCCATGATTATTCTTAATTATATTTCTAGTAGTATTGTAGCTATTGGTGTATTTGATATTGTCCCTGCTCGGGCGCCACTTGTAACGAACCTTCTTGTCTCTTTTCTATGGCTTGGATTACCTCGCCGGGATTCCAGGGTTCGTTTACAAGACAAGAGTATAATATAGGTTCAATATATTTATTCACCTTACAATTAGCTTATTATAATGCCTGCGTTTAGTTTGCTTATACACTTGGTTGTCGTACTAGAAATACAATAATATATATGTCGCTGGTACCTCTACGCGCCTTGCGCTCAATGCGGCTGGGTTGTTGATGTCTCACCGCTTTTGTGAGATCACTGGTATTCTGCTGGATTATTGGTATCTCCCTGTTGCTGATTTCTCACTGGGTTTGTGAGATCACTGGTGTTCTGCTGACTTGCTGATATTTCACTGCGTTGGTGAGATCACTGGTGTTCTGCTGACTTGCTGATATCTCACTGCGTTTATGAGATCACTACTGTTCTGCTGACTTGCTGATATCTCACTGCATTTGTGAGATCATTGGTATTCTGTCGGGTTGTCGCTATTTCACTTCGTTTTTGAGACAGCTGGGGTTACGCGTCTCTGTACGGGTAATTACAGGAGGGCATTTGAGCCACTGGACGTTGCCTCCTCGAGTTCTGCCAAACTGAATGCACAGAACTAAACTGAACTGAACTGAGCTGACCGACGACACCAATTGAAGCAACTGCAGCGACTGAACTGACTGAACAACTGCATCACTGAATCGTATGACTGAAATTTTACTGAATGAACCGGAAACAGACTGAACCGTTGTCGTCCGTTTAATGGTAATTATGTATGTTGTGCGCCAAATTTTAGTTTGTAAAAATTTAGGCCGTCACACCTCCCTCCTACTTCGGGGGAGAAAAAAAAGAATCTTCCTTTTTTTTCCTTGCATGCAATTTCCTCTCTCTTTTCCCTCTTCAGTAAAGTTCCAATTCAATTTTTTTTGTTGCTAACGTTGTTGTTGTGGCTGCCTGAACTTTCCATAGCTTTGTTACTCAAATTGTGAGCTTCTGTTGTGTGTGCCTCGTTGTTTTTCCCCTGGTACCACTTTTAATTGACTGAAATCGTAAAAAACTTATTTTTTTTGTTTATAAAAGTAATTCCTTGTGCTTTACGTATTTTATTAAAGATATTTTACATGTGTTGTTCTCGATGTTGCTGTTGTTGCAGATGTTGTTCTTGTTATTGCTATCATATCGTGCCAATAGAACGTGCCTTGTTATATCGTATCCTGCAGTTCTCTCGTGGAACTCTCTATTGTAGATTCTTGGCCTTCGAGGCAAAACACCTTGTAGGGGTTGTTTTTCCCTTGTAGTTCGGCTTTTGTTTTGCTTCGCGAAGTGACAGCTGGGAGGGCAATTCGTTGTGAAATAATGCCTTCCTTTCTTCCGGTGTGAAATCGCCGGATATTAAGTACTCGCGATCTTGCTTACGGTATACGGATACCCCACACTATGGCCAGGCATTCTTTTTCTGTTGCCGAGTAATTCTTTTTGGCCTTGTTGAGATGTCGGCTGGCGTAGGCGATAACGCGCTCCTTACCCTCCAGTTGTTGCGTGAGCACGGCTCCAAGTCCAAAGTCGCTCGCGTCCATTTGCAGTTGGAATCTCCCGTTAAAATCTGGGCACGCCAGTATTGGTGCCTCCGTGAGCTTTTTCTTGAGGGCTTCAAACGCTTCTTGTTGCGCCTCGCCCCACTTCCAATGTTTTCCTTTCCGTAATAGCGTGATCATTGGCTGGACGGTCTTTGCGAAATCTGGCACGAACCTGCGATACCAGGAGGCAATGCCCAAGCATCTTCGTAGTTCTCTGGTGGTGGTTGGCGGTTTTAAATTTTGTATCGCCGAAATTTTATCAGGGTCTGTCTGGATACCTTGCTCACTTACCACATGCCCCAGGTATTTCAATTCTTTCTTGAAGAACTCACTTGTTCACGTTGAGTTTGAGATTAGCCTGTCTCAAACGCCGGACAAACGCCGTGTATTGCTTACTGTCCTCCGCCATATTTCGCATCTCGCAGCCGCGCCAAAATATGTTGAATTCTTGGAATGGGGTATGCATCCGGAATCTCCATTCACCAGACTTCTTCCTCCCCAACACGATTGGTGCGCTGTGTGGACTGCTTGAAGGTTCTATGCAGCCCTTCTCTAGGAGGAGGACAGCCTGCATCGCCTGATGTCTGAGAAAGTACCGCTGTTTAATAGGACGCTCATCCCGCATCACTAATTTGTGCTCTGTAATATTGGAGATGGAGTTTCAAACTTCTTCATCTCTTCCTGAAGAAAACTCTCGACGTCCTCCGGCTGTTTTGGCCCTGATTCTTGCGCTGATGTGCAAATGACTGCCTCATTCGTCTTTTCCTGTTTCTCCGTTGGGACCAAAACCACGGTTTCGCTTCCGAAGGAGAGTGTCGCTCCTATCTCGCACAGAAAGTCTATCCCGAGGAGCAAGTCGTCCAAGACTTCTGTCAAAACAAGAAAGGACAACTCGCATGTACCAGTTCCCATCGCAACCTTTAGTGTGGTACATTCGGACACTTTTCTGGTTGTCCCGTCTGTCATGCGAATTTCCACCTTCGCTTTCTCAAACAGCCTCTTTCCCAACAGTCTTTCCGCGAGCGCCCTGCTCACGAAACTTCGCGTGCCGCTCCCGTGTCCACTGTCGCCTGTATTTGTTTGCCTTGGATGGACACCATGGTCGCTTGTTAATACCGAGGGGCTTTAGTTTCTGCGAGAGATCCTCTGCCTGGGGCCCGCTTCCTCTCGCTCCCGGCGAGGTCCCAGGTCGTTTCCCTGTCTCTGTCTGCAACAGTAAATGGTTCTTGTTCGCTCTCGGCTACACTCCCCGCAGAAAATCACTGCAGCGTCCGCATGCCTTTTTCGGGTTGAAAGGCCTTGAGACCGCCTGGCTCACTGTATGGTTGCGTTCCGATGGCCATTGTCTTGAGGCTACCGGCCGCGTCTGGTATTCCTCTGAAAACTCGTCTGTCTTGGCAAATCGCAGGCACTCGAAATCCTCGGCCAGCGAAAGTAACTCTTTCAGCTCCCGGAAATCTTGTCTTTTTATATAAACCTGATACTCAAACGCAGAGTTTTTGTAGATTCTCTCCAGCTTTTCTCTCTCTGTGTACCTGCTATGTCTCATCAGATTCTGCAAGCTTATGACGTAGTCCCTGAACTTCTCATTTGCGCGCTGTTGCCGACTGCGAATGTCATCGCCGAGTCTCTCGAAGAAACGACTAGGCAGAGAGAAGTCCAGAAAGTCCTGCTTAAAGGCCTCCCATGACCGCCAATGGTTATTGTTATTTCGATACCAGAGCAAGGCTTTGTCTTCCAGCAACTCTGGCATCGCGCGTGGCAACATATTACTGTCGAGGCCATACGTCTCGGCCAGCTCCTCCATCCGCTCTACGAAGGCCAAAGGGTCGACACCGCCATCATACCTCACGGACTATTTCCTCACCTTGTCAATAACATCGGGGTACGAATGTCGCTCAATTCTTTCCAGCAGGTTGCTGTCTGTCACCCGCGTGGTGTTTACGCTCACTCGGCCAATCGGGCTGCGTTCCCTCGTCGGAACATCCATCATCAACACCTTTGGCAGGTCACTGGGTTCCGGTGTTGTGCGACCATCTTCCGCTTCATACGCCCTCAACCTTCGCTCCACGCTCTCCGCGTGGTTTCCTTCGTTGACGAACTCGACGAGTCTTTTCCTCATGTCATTGAGGGTTCCTTCGGCGACGAGTCCAAACTCAGACATGCACTGAGCAAGCGATTCTTTATTTAGGCGGTATAACCACCCTGTTCGGTAAGTTTTGGTTCCAGTTGGCTCCATGATTATTCTTAATTATATTTCTAGTAGTATTGTAGCTATTGGTGTATTTGATATTGTCCCTGCTCGGGCGCCACTTGTAACGAACCTTCTTGTCTCTTTTCTATGGCTTGGATTACCTCGCCGGGATTCCAGGGTTCGTTTACAAGACAAGAGTATAATATAGGTTCAATATATTTATTCACCTTACAATTAGCTTATTATAATGCCTGCGTTTAGTTTGCTTATACACTTGGTTGTCGTACTAGAAATACAATAATATATATGTCGCTGGTACCTCTACGCGCCTTGCGCTCAATGCGGCTGGGTTGTTGATGTCTCACCGCTTTTGTGAGATCACTGGTATTCTGCTGGATTATTGGTATCTCCCTGTTGCTGATTTCTCACTGGGTTTGTGAGATCACTGGTGTTCTGCTGACTTGCTGATATTTCACTGCGTTGGTGAGATCACTGGTGTTCTGCTGACTTGCTGATATCTCACTGCGTTTATGAGATCACTACTGTTCTGCTGACTTGCTGATATCTCACTGCATTTGTGAGATCATTGGTATTCTGTCGGGTTGTCGCTATTTCACTTCGTTTTTGAGACAGCTGGGGTTACGCGTCTCTGTACGGGTAATTACAGGAGGGCATTTGAGCCACTGGACGTTGCCTCCTCGAGTTCTGCCAAACTGAATGCACAGAACTAAACTGAACTGAACTGAGCTGACCGACGACACCAATTGAAGCAACTGCAGCGACTGAACTGACTGAACAACTGCATCACTGAATCGTATGACTGAAATTTTACTGAATGAACCGGAAAACAGACTGAACCGTTGTCGTCCGTTTAATGGTAATTATGTATGTTGTGCGCCAATTTTAGTTTGTAAAAATTTAGGCCGTCACACCTCCCTCCTACTTCGGGGGAGAAAAAAAAGAATCTTCCTTTTTTTTCCTTGCATGCAATTTCCTCTCTCTTTTCCCTCTTCAGTAAAGTTCCAATTCAATTTTTTTTGTTGCTAACGTTGTTGTTGTGGCTGCCTGAACTTTCCATAGCTTTGTTACTCAAATTGTGAGCTTCTGTTGTGTGTGCCTCGTTGTTTTTCCCCTGGTACCACTTTTAATTGACTGAAATCGTAAAAAACTTATTTTTTTTGTTTATAAAAGTAATTCCTTGTGCTTTACGTATTTTATTAAAGATATTTTACATGTGTTGTTCTCGATGTTGCTGTTGTTGCAGATGTTGTTCTTGTTATTGCTATCATATCGTGCCAATAGAACGTGCCTTGTTATATCGTATCCTGCAGTTCTCTCGTGGAACTCTCTATTGTAGATTCTTGGCCTTCGAGGCAAAACACCTTGTAGGGGTTGTTTTTCTCTTGTAGTTCGGCTTTTGTTTTGCTTCGCGAACTGACAGCTGGGAGGGCAATTCGTTGTGAAATAATGCCTTCCTTTTTACTTTTCTTCCGGTGTGAAATCGCCGAATATTAAGTACTCGCGATCTTGCGAATATGCTCGAGACGTTTGTTTTTCGTCCGACGGATGTGTGGCTTTCTGCTTCTTTTTTATGTCTGCGCCACGGGCGTCCACATGCGGCCTGTCGTAATTCTGTCGTCGCGTTTGCGGATTCTGCCTGTGTTTTGCTTTCGGGTCGCTGTTGAATTCTTCACTGGTTATGGCTATTCTTGCTGGAGCCGGTTTTCCTTTCCTGTAATCGGGTTCTGGCTGACACAGTTTCCTTCTGCCAACGCGTATGCTTGTTTTTGCTTCCGGTTCGGTTTGACCGTCAGCGTCTGCGGGCTTCCTGTACCTTGAACCAGACGTTCGCTGCCAGGAACTCCCTCCGGAGTATGGTATTCTTTTAGATTTTCCCCTTCTCTGAGGGCTGTATGGGTTCCTGACCGCTGTCTGGTGTTTGCTCGACGTAGTAGGTTCCAGAATGTCTTGGTTCTCATCACTGCGTGAGATACGACGGGCTGTACCCTGTGGTCTCGGATACGCTGCTATTGATGGCTAGCGTAATTTCTGGAAGCAGTTCGTCCCAGTTCCGATGCTTGTTGTGTGAAAGTTGTGTTATTATCGTTTTGATCGTCCTGTTGATTCTCTCCGTGGGATTCTCCTGTGGCGTTATGGAGCAGTATATTGTTGCTTTACACCCATGTCCTGGAGGAAACGACGAAAATGCGACTCGTAAACTGAGTCCCATTATCCGTTACTAGAATCTTGGGTACTCCGAACCGGGCTATAATGCGTTCTCGGAAAGCTCGATGCAAGTGTTCAGTTCAGTTGTTCTTCTGCCAATTGAGTGAGCATTTTCCCTGCTGCTTTTTGCTGATTCGGCTTGTAGCGTTGACACGATTCACATTGCCGCACATATTTTCTCGCATCCTGAAACATTACGGGCCAGTAATATTTGTTTGTTAGTCGGCATATAGTCTTGCGGACTCCTCCGTGGCCAGCTCCTCCGATGGTCGTGATTCTCTTTGAGTACTCTGCCTCGCATTGACCTAGGTACGCAGAGTTTCCACGGCGTGCAGTCCTCGTTTTCGAGACGATTCGGAATATGATGGTATAAATTTTCATTCTCCATGATGTAGTCTGGAAACTTCTCCGGATTTTGTTCCACTTCTTTGACCTTTGTTTGTAACCACTTGCAGGGCTGTTCGCGTGTCTCCTCTGTTGCCACTCTGGCGACGGTTTCTTGCGGCTGTCGGGATAGTGCGTCTGTGATCACATTCAACTTCCCCTTCCGGTACTGGATGTCAGAGGAAAACTGTTGTAGCTCCAGGGCCCATCTCGCTATTCTTCCGGATGGACTCTCAATAGAATTTAGCCACTTTAGCCCCAGATGATCTGTGATTACGGTATACGGATACCCCACACTATGGCCAGGCATTCTTTTTCTGTTGCCGAGTAATTCTTTTTGGCCTTGTTGAGATGTCGGCTGGCGTAGGCGATAACGCGCTCCTTACCCTCCAGTTGTTGCGTGAGCACGGCTCCAAGTCCAAAGTCGCTCGCGTCCATTTGCAGTTGGAATCTCCCGTTAAAATCTGGGCACGCCAGTATTGGTGCCTCCGTGAGCTTTTTCTTGAGGGCTTCAAACGCTTCTTGTTGCGCCTCGCCCCACTTCCAATGTTTTCCTTTCCGTAATAGCGTGATCATTGGCTGGACGGTCTTTGCGAAATCTGGCACGAACCTGCGATACCAGGAGGCAATGCCCAAGCATCTTCGTAGTTCTCTGGTGGTGGTTGGCGGTTTTAAATTTTGTATCGCCGAAATTTTATCAGGGTCTGTCTGGATACCTTGCTCACTTACCACATGCCCCAGGTATTTCAATTCTTTCTTGAAGAACTCACACTTGTTCACGTTGAGTTTGAGATTAGCCTGCGGACTAATCAAACGCCGGACAAACGCCGTGTATTGCTTACTGTCCTCCGCCATATTTCGCATCTCACAGCCGCGCCAAAATATGTTGAATTCTTGGAATGGGGTATGCATCCGGAATCTCCATTCACCAGACTTCTTCCTCCCCAACACGATTGGTGCGCTGTGTGGACTGCTTGAAGGTTCTATGCAGCCCTTCTCTAGGAGGAGGACAGCCTGCATCGCCTGATGTCTGAGAAAGTACCGCTGTTTAATAGGACGCTCATCCCGCATCACTATTTTGTGCTCCGTAATATTGGAGATGGAGTTTCAAACTTCTTCATCTCTTCCTGAAGAAAACTCTCGACGTCCTCCGGCTGTTTTGGCCCTGATTCTTGCGCTGATGTGAAAATGACTGCCTCATTCGTCTTTTCCTGTTTCTCCGTTGGGACCAAAACCACGGTTTCGCTTCCGAAGGAGAGTGTCGCTCCTATCTCGCACAGAAAATCTATCCCGAGGAGCAAGTCGTCCAAGACTTCTGTCAAAACAAGGAAGGACAACTCGCATGTACCAGTTCCCATCGCAACCTTTAGTGTGGTACATTCGGACACTTTTCTGGTTGTCCCGTCTGTCATGCGAATTTCCACCTTCGCTTTCTCAAACAGCCTCTTTCCCAACAGTCTTTCCGCGAGCGCCCTGCTCACGAAACTTCGCGTGTCGCTACCGTGTCCACTGTCGCCTGTATTTGTTTGCCTTGTATGGACACCATGGCTACGATGCGTCGCTTGTTAATACCGAAGGGCTTTAGTTTCTGCGAGAGATCCTCTGCCTGGGGCCCGCTTCCTCTCGCTCCCGGCGAGGTCCCAGGTCGTTTCCCTGTCTCTGTCTGCAACAGTAAATGGTTCTTGTTCGCTCTCGGCTACACTCCCCGCAGAAAATCACTGCAGCGTCCGCATGCCGTTTTCGGGTTGAAAGGCCTTGAGACCGCCTGGCTCACCGCATGGTTGCGTTCCGATGGCCATTGTCTTGAGGCTACCGGCCGCGTCTGGTATTCCTCTGAAAACTCGTCTGTCTTGGCAAATCGCAGGCACTCGAAATCCTCGGCCAGCGAAAGTAACTCTTTCAGCTCCCGGAAATCTTGTCTTTTTATATAAAACTGATACTCAAACGCAGAGTTTTTGTAGATTCTCTCCAGCTTTTCTCTCTCTGTGTACCTGCTATGTCTCATCAGATTCTGCAAGCTTATGACGTAGTCCCTGAACTTCTCATTTGCGCGCTGTTGCCGACTGCGAATGTCATCGCCGAGTCTCTCGAAGAAACGACTAGGCAGAGAGAAGTCCAGAAAGTCCTGCTTAAAGGCCTCCCATGACCGCCAATGATTATTGTTATTTCGATACCAGAGCAAGGCTTTGTCTTCCAGCAACTCTGGCATCGCGCGTGGCAACATATTACTGCCGAGGCCATACGTCTCGGCCAGCTCCTCCATCCGCTCTACGAAGGCCAAAGGGTCGACACCGCCATCATACCTCACGGACTATTTCCTCACCTTGTCAATAACATCGGGGTACGAATGTCGCTCAATTCTTTCCAGCAGGTTGCTGTCTGTCACCCGCGTGGTGTTTACGCTCACTCGGCCAATCGGGCTGCGTTCCCTCGTCGGAACATCCATCATCAACACCTTTGGCAGGTCACTGGGTTCCGGTGTTGTGCGACCATCTTCCGCTTCATACGCCCTCAACCTTCGCTCCACGCTCTCCGCGTGGTTTCCTTCGTTGACAAACTCGACGAGTCTTTTCCTCATGTCATTGAGGGTTCCTTCGGCGACGAGTCCAAACTCAGACATGCACTGAGCAAGCGATTCTTTATTTAGGCGGTATAACCACCCTGTTCGGTAAGTTTTGGTTCCAGTTGGCTCCATGATTATTCTTAATTATATTTCTAGTAGTATTGTAGCTATTGGTGTATTTGATATTGTCCCTGCTCGGGCGCCACTTGTAACGAACCTTCTTGTCTCTTTTCTATGGCTTGGATTACCTCGCCGGGATTCCAGGGTTCGTTTACAAGACAAGAGTATAATATAGGTTCAATATATTTATTCACCTTACAATTAGCTTATTATAATGCCTGCGTTTAGTTTGCTTATACACTTGGTTGTCGTACTAGAAATACAATAATATATATGTCGCTGGTACCTCTACGCGCCTTGCGCTCAATGCGGCTGGGTTGTTGATGTCTCACCGCTTTTGTGAGATCACTGGTATTCTGCTGGATTATTGGTATCTCCCTGTTGCTGATTTCTCACTGGGTTTGTGAGATCACTGGTGTTCTGCTGACTTGCTGATATTTCACTGCGTTGGTGAGATCACTGGTGTTCTGCTGACTTGCTGATATCTCACTGCGTTTATGAGATCACTACTGTTCTGCTGACTTGCTGATATCTCACTGCATTTGTGAGATCATTGGTATTCTGTCGGGTTGTCGCTATTTCACTTCGTTTTTGAGACAGCTGGGGTTATGCGTCTCTGTACGGGTAATTACAGGAGGGCATTTGAGCCACTGCGACTGTGAATTCGTCCCATTGTGAGTTTTAGCAGGAGGGCATTTGAGCCACTACGACTGCGAATTTAACAGGAGGGCATTTGATCCACTGCGACTGTGAATTCAACTCTTTGCGAGTACTAACAGGAGGGCATTTGAGCCACTACGACTGTGAATTCGTCCCTTTGTGAGTTTTAACAGGAGGGCATTTGAGCCACTACGACTGCGAATTTAACAGGAGGGCATTTGAGCCACCGCGACTGTGAATTCAACTCTTTACGGGTACTAACAGGAGGGCATTTGAGCCACTACGACTGTGAATTCGTACTGCGCTGGTTTTCACTGTTTTCAAGGCGTTGCCTGCTTGATCACTTTTCACTAATTCACTCTTTAATTTACTTATGCACTGCACAACTGAACTGGCTGAACCACTGCCTTGACTTGCTGAACTGCTTCGAATGCACACGCTGAACCAGAAAACAGACTGAACTGAACTGCCTGAACCGAACTGTCTTGACTTCTGCTTTGCAGCCGGTTTTATACCTTCTCGGCTTTCCTTCCAGAAGTTCCATTCTAACGGAGTACGGTAATACGTATTCCGCTAATCTGTTTCTCCTTATTTGTTTCTGCAGAAACACGTAAACAAAAGAAACCTCTTTTCAAGGTTATCGAGTCACTTGGTCAGTGAACTTCACTCCAGTCTATGCACATACGCGGGGTTTTTTGCATCACATATATGTTCACTGTAACTTTTCTGTTGTGTGGTGTACGCATTGAGCTATCACTACGCATCGTGATTCGATTCCTCATGCATGCTGTCAGTGGCTATCCCGCTCCGTCGCACGGTCTGTTTTGCGTGTGTAATGCACACCACGCCACTTTCTTTCCATTTCTCCGCTGCGCGTCGGTGTGTGGGCGTTTCTAATAAGATGCACACGTTTGCTGCAAGCTAGTGTTGGGGATCATTGTTACAGGTAAACTGTCCCCAGTATTTAAGCCCTGTGTACTTTCACTTGACGTATGCAAGTGACAAGTGTAAGCGAGGAGAATTCGTCTTTTGTGTATTTGCCTTTTTCGTCTTTTTTGTGTATTTGTGTATTTTTGCGCTGCATACTTCCAACGTGGAGGCTTGCAGTTATTTTTTGGAAGGCATACTTTTAGGCCAAACTATGGTCGCTTCTCGATCACAGTTCAATAAATTTGAAGTAGAATTTAAATTGCGCAAGAGTATTCTTTCTCGCTGGGAATTGGTCCGAGAAGAAGGCAATCCTCACCACTATAAAGGATATGGCATTGGCAAAGATGGCCTAAAATGTCCAACGTTTCGTAAATCTGACTTACAAACTAACCCTAAAAGTTGAAAAAAAAATATAAAAACAAAGAAAATATAAACAAAAAAAAACAAAAACGAAAAAAAATGAGTTATAAGAATTAATATTTAAATAAGAACAAATTTGATTTCTAAAAAAATTCAGAAAGAGAAATGAAAATGTAGAATAGAATAAGAGAAAAAAAATAAACAAATATGAAATATAAAAAGGTAAAGAAAAAAAAAGAGAAAGACAAGAAGAAAATAGAAAAAAAAGAGAAAAAAAAATTTTTTACTAACACAACTAATTGAAACTAACCACTAACTTTTCATTACGTGCGTTTCAGTAAGCAAAGACCTGCTTACTTAAACGCAAACAACATGTACAACATTCGTACAGAAAAGGGCGCAAATTACCTCGTTGCTCCAAAACAGCAACGTCCCAGGTTTTTTTTTTTTTTTTTTTTTGAAAACTGAAGAACTTCAAAACCACAAAAAAAAAACCTGAGGAAGAATTGCTTCAAGCCACCTTCAGGGAATTGTACTTAGCAGTTAAAATTATGCTTGCAATGAAATTCGAAACAAAAAAAAAACAAACATGAGGAAGATTTGATTCAAGCCATTTTGACAGCCTTGATTTTGGTCTTCTAATGATGCAAATAATGCAACATCCGCAAACTCTTTACCTTCGGTAGACTAGAACTTTTTACCTTCGGTATGTCCAGTCATTAGAGACATTAAAGTTTGACTTGCGAAACTCCCACTTGCCCAACAACCAATAATTTCTAGCAGAATTCCAATTCTGCAAGAAAGGCATATTGCACAGTGGGACAAAGTGCAGCGATTGACCCACTTAGCTGGCTCAACCGAGCTGGCTAGTAGTTTGTTTTCATTTTAAGAAAATAGTCTACTTTGGAATTTAATAAAGAGCGGACGTCGTGTCCGCACTAAAATTTTAAAAGTAGTGTTTGCTTTGCCGCGGGTATCCTTCAACGGAAGGATACCACAACATTCTTTAAGGGTAATTTTATATGTCGTGGGTATCCTTCAGCGGAAGGATACCACAACACCGATATTGAAGAGAACAAAAAGAAAAAAAAAACACAGAAGTAATGTATAAATTGAATATGTGCAGTGAAGTCTACATCTAAACCTAGTATAAGTTAAATAAAAATGTAATTTTATTTAAAGATGAAAAAAAATAAATGTATTTAGCTTGTAGATAAAAATAAATCACCTGTTTATAAAAGTTCGAACACGAGTTCAAGTGTTTTATTTGGTTAAACCTTGAAACGCGATCATTGCTTCAAGGTTAACGTTTTGTTTCCGCGTAGTGAGCGAACGGTGAACGACCGTAAGAATAAATAAATTCGACGCTCGATTTTAATGCGGCCACTTACTCTGGCCTTGAATTTATTTCAGCGTGTTGTTATGTTATTTTTGTTAATTGAAGTAGGTCAGTAGTGACAAAGAAGAGAGTTGCTGACTGCAGCAGTTTTAATTGCAGCCAAACTAATTAAGTTAGCTTAATGGAAATAGTGAGTGCATGGGAAGAAAAATTTTTGATATTAAATAGAGAATATAATGATTTGTTAGGACAAATAGATAGATTTATAGATAAGATATGGTTAAATTTGAATTTAACAATAAATAATAAGGAAAACTTAGAATTAATTAAAGCGAAGTTAAACGGGCCCAGCAATAGTTCAAAAGTAGAGCAGGCAGATGCCGTTTTAGATGAATTATTGAATTTCATAGGCCATAGGAACCAGAACTACGTGGAGGAAATAAGGAATTGGAAAAAACAATTTGGGCATTTGAAAAACAGATACGACAACCATCTGGTCGAAAGGGAAATAGAAGCGAGCCAGTTAGCAGAATTGGAAGCTGAAAGAGACGACCTTAGGGAGCGCTTACAAAATAGAGGACTTTCAACGTCAGTGGAGGATAGGACGCCAAGACAGCGGAGTAAAGAGGACTTCTCGTCGTTGGAACAGGCATGCCGGAGACTCCAAGAGCTAAAAGAAGAGAATAGGCTTATAAAACAAGAGCTGGAGCTGGAGCTGGCCCACGACCAAACGCTGCACCATAAGGAAGCTGTTGTTCAAGTCAGTAGCCCAAAGCAGAGCAACTCCATTTCCTTTTCTTCCGCTTTATAAATAAAAGAGAAAATGGGTATCGAGACGATTTCGAAATCTGTTAGTAGGCTGGTAACTCTGTTTTCAGGGACAAGATCACCCGACTTGATAGGGGAGGTCTATAAGTTCATAGAAGGGTGCGAATTAGCTAAGATGGGCATCAGCAATGCAGAAATGCATGATTTTATTACTTGCGTGAAACAGAGGCTTCACGGTAGTACGTATAGTCTATTGAGGGGGAAGCAAGTCACCACGATAGAAGCTCTATACGCTGCAATAAAACAAGCGTACATGCCATTGAAATCACTGGACACTGTGATGGCGGAGAAGATACAGATGACTGTTCAATCCCCGAGAGAAGGTATCAGGGAATTCGCCGAAGGACTAATTGATTTCCGAACGCAGGCCGAGGACTATATATTGGACCATTATAAGAGTTCAGGGGATCAGGCTCTGCGGGAAGAGCTAGCTGCCTCGATAACAAGGACGTTTACATTAGGATTACAGGACTCTACCCTGAGGATGAGACTGGTAGGTTCCTCGGAAACAAATTTGGAGAATCTGGTAGATCTGGCGTTAAATTTGTATAATGGTTACCGAGATCAGTCGAACCGGAGAGTGGAAGTGCCACAAAGGAACCAACCACAGCGGAATTAGCATCCGATGCAACAGCAGAGTCAGAGAAGGTTCGCAAACCCGAATTCGAAAGCTTCAAACAGTATGCAAAGGAATCAGGGTGCGGGGTGCGGGGGGATGTGTTATCGGACAGAGCGAACCGAATAGTGTGTCACTGGTGTAACAGACCAGGACATATGATGGCAGATTGTGAGGCTAGAAGGAATTGGGAAAAGTTCCAAGGCAATCGCCAGGGAAACTGGCAAGGGCCCAGAACAGACCAGTAATCTAAGAACCCTATGCAAATAACAACAGTAATAATCGGTAGTTCAGGCTGTAAAGATAATTGAAGTTGGAGTACAGTGTTTAATGACAATACTTCTGATGGCACAATTGGTTGCTGTATTTATTATAAGAACAATCTTCCGCAATTTCCAGCATTGTAAAGCAAGGAGCATTAGTCTTAGAATAACGGAATATGTTACCTGTATAAAAGCACTTGCAAGTCATATAAAATCAGAAATAATAGCCAAATGGAGAGTTTCTTTTCCTAAGTTGCCAAATCAAGGTGTGAATGCGAGTGTTCATGTGTCATCTAAACAAGGTGTGCCCGCTGATGGTATCAATGGGAGAGATAACTTGTGGAATCATGCCATAATAAATGCGTTGAATGAAGACAAAAGGATTAAATTCTTTGATGAAAAATAAGGATTGGCAACAAGAAGAAAATGCTACAATTTCAGCACGAACTATAAGAATAGTTCCAATTACATTGAATACAAATATACACACCGCAGTAATCCATAAAAAGGAACTCCAACGGAACGTGTTCATAGGCGAAACCTTATGTGACGTGAAAAACGGGAAAGTCTTTGTACCAATTTTAAACGCGACAAACGGAGATTACGTCCTGGAACGGAAATTAAAAGTCGAATTTACCAACTTTAGTGAATACGAGTTGCCAAAATCAGGTAGTATAAATCTGATTGAAAACGTGAAACAAGAAAATGCAGCAAGATTAATGCGACTGATGCGGGAACTACCTGGATCCAAATCTCAACAAGGAAGAAAGGGAGTCAATAAATAAAACATGTGCGATGTTTCACGACGTCTTCTTACTAGAGGGCGATAGATTGCCCTTCACTTTGGTCCTAAAGTATGAAATAACGACGCACCAAAACCAGGCACCCATAAATCAGAAGCAGTACAGATTACCACACGCCCATAGGGAAGAGATAAATAGGCAGGTGGTTAAGTTGTTAAGGGAGGGCATAATTTCTCCTAGTATATCACTATACTAGGAATCAATAAGTGTTCAGAGTTAGGCGCACTACCGGATCCGCAAAAGGTCGAATGCGTCATGAAGGTCAGCCCGCCAAGAAACAGGAAGGAGGTACAAGCTTTCTTAGGTTTGGTTAATTATTATAGGAAATTCATAGAAAACACGGCAAAAATAGCTTTACCAATAAACAAATTGCTGAGGAAAAACAGTTAATTCGTGTGGACCGACGACTGTCAACGAGCATTTGAACAATTGAAGCTAGAAATAAGTACACCTCCTATATTAGCATACCCAGATTTCACAAAACCGTTCAATCTCACAACGGATGCAAGCAATGAAGCGTTAGGAGCAATTTTATCTTTATTTATTCTACTATAGAAAAGGAATTTTTAGCAATAGTTTGGGCAACAAAGAACTTCAGAGCGTATTTATTAGGAAGACCATTCACGATTTTCACAGACCATCAACCGTTACGAGGAATAGCTAACCTCAAGGACCAGACATCACGTCTTGCCAGGTTCAGGCACAAATTGTCCGAGTACGATTTCGAGACCGGTTATAAGCCAGGAAAGAAAAACTTAAATGCTGATGCATTAAGCAGAATTCCTCAGGAGACACCATATACAGAAGAAGCCGTACAAACACGGTCAAAAACTAAAACACTGGAAAAGGAAGAGCATCACGGACTGCCCACGGGAATCGAAGTTGACAAGGACGAACAAAAAAATGAACCAGAGAACTCTGCGAAATTACTAACGGACCCTAAAGAAGTAGAATTGGTCATTAAAGACTTCCACAATTCACCATTAGAAGGACATCAAGGTGCAGTGAAAACATATCTGACAGTTCGCAAGCAATTTAGATGGCCAGGCTACCCACAGGCTAATGGCTCATTAGAGAGAAGCCATAGACCTCTGAGGGAGTATTTAAGAAATTTTGCGATGGAAGACGGTTCGAATTGGGACAGGTGGTTAACTGCAGCTATGCGTATACATAATCACACACACCATATCACGACGAAGCAAACACATTTCCGTACCCTATTCGGTTTTGATGTAGAGATGCCAACAAACCTGAAAACAAAATACAGTCCATTATATAACGCGGAAGACCCGAATAAAATTCTAAAATTTCAAATACAAGGGGCACACGAAATTGTTAGGAGAAATCAGGATATAGCTAAGCAGATAGCTAAGAAACAGTATGATAGTAGGTTAAATTTAGTAGAATTTAGGGTAGGAGATAACGTTTTGATTAAGAATCAGGCTAGGAAAAATAAGTTTTCTCCAATATGGATAAGTCCCTACAAGGTTAAGAAAGTAAAGAGTCCAATTACTACGTTTTTGGAGATTAAGGGAAAAGACAAACCCTTTCACAGTAATCTCCTTAAATTGTATAACAACGGGTATAGAGTGTAGGAATGTATTAAGTACTAGAGATTAGGACAGTAGCAAGTAATTTGTATATAACTATAAAATATATAAATCTATTTTTAAAGAAAATAATCAGTGTTAGTTGTAAGTGTAACAAGTCTGCGTTTGTTTTGTTTCTTTGTAGGTCAAGTAATTTAAATTGTGAGAATGGACATACTAATATTGCTGGTTTTGTGGGCAATACGCGCAGGATCCACCGAGACGCCTTCTGTGACGATAAAAAGGATTTCGTCAACACCAATTTTTTTTGAAAAATTAGAGGAATGCTTGTTTTACGAGGACGAGTGAACCGTAATAACAAGCATTAGATTGTTTAACTTTACGGAATTGGTGGAAAATATACACAGGTACTCGAAGAAAATTGAAAAAACCTGTGGAGAGCTAGACAAGAAACTTGTGATGTTAGATTTCAAGGAATTGTGCGCTACGTTTACGGGTCCAACGCAATCAATATTGGAGAGGTTGCGAAGTAACGAAAAAATAATAAATTTCACCTTGAGGAGAAGGGAAAAACGCGCATTAGATTTCGTAGGAGAAGCCTTGAATTGGGCGTTTGGAACCATGGACCACAAAGATTCGGAATCTATAAACTTACACTTGAAAGAATTAGACAATCAACAGAGTAGAAACTTGGAACTTCTAAATAATCAAGTCACACTAATCAAAAACAATTATGAAGAATTTGCAATACCTTTACAAAAGTCAATTGAAAGAATAAACAAAATGCAACGCGACCTTACAGAGACCGTATCTAAACAAAACCAAGTGACCGACCTAATTGAAGAATAACTGAAGAACATACGGCTAACTATGCATATGATGCAAGTACAATCTGCAATCGAGATTGGATTAATGGAAATACAAGGACAACAAGCTTTGGAGCTATCAGTCATCGATGATCTTCAAAAAGGAGTGCTACACCCGGCAATCTTAGATGAAGATGATTTGATGACTGCTGCAAAATCTCAAAATCTAAAAGACAAGGCAAAATGGTTTATGGAAAACTGTTTTGACGTTCATGAAGTCGCGACAGCGAAATCATTTAGAGAGGAGAATAAACTGATTGTTATAATAAAAATTCCGTTACCATTTGCCGATCGATATGTACTACTGAAACCCCACCCTCTGCCCATTTTTCTTCCAGGAAAATGGGATGTGAAGGCAAAGGTTACATACGATTACATTGCAGAATGCGGGAATGACTGGAAGTTCGAAGGTTTAACACAGGAAGAAATTAATAAATGCAAATACGTGTTAGATAATAGCCGGGAGAATAACGGAAATCAAATTAAAATTTGCAGAAAATCCAACAAAATTATACCAGGGTCGCACAAGATCTATGAAATTAATTTAATAAAACAAAATTATTTAGACAGTGAAATATGTAAACAGGTTGCGGTGCCATCTAGTCAAGGCCTGATAATTAAAATTAGCGTACCCAATGTTTGGTTATTCACATTTCGAGATACAATGCACTTTAATTTACTATAATGTGCGGAAACTACTCGGAGGAATTAAATATGGCAGGCGTCGGACAAATCAGGGTAAATAAAAATTGTGATCTCAGTGGCGAAGGAGTAATGTTACGATACGACAAAAACTAAACTTACAAGCTAGACACCAAATTTAAAACGTTCGATTACGAAAGGCTTATGAAAGTATTGCAGGAAAATTGAACTCTAGTAATTGGGGAATTGGAAACCGACATCACAGCAAGTCAACCAAAGCCTATAACAGTAGTGAAAGAATTAGACTACAAGCAGAGTTTGACAAATGGGGGGAAAGAGATAACGCACCTACAAAACGAAATACAAAAGGAGCGTGCATTGAGGACATTACATAATCGGCAGAATATAATAGAGATTACAAGCATATCCTCACTAGCGGGGGTAACAACGCTGGCAATACTATACATATTATCGAGTCATAATATCAGTGAAGCGTAAACGACATAAGGCAAGAAATCAACAACCCCAATTGGAATTAATAGAGGCTCCGCGTCGACACATTTCAGCACCAATAATCTCCCTTTCTCCGATTAGGACAACTCCAACTGTAGCTTCCGTACCACCACCACCAATTCCACAAACACAGCACCGATCTAGAAAATCAACAAATCCCCATTCTACAAAGCATCTCATTAAAGAATATATAAAAAAAAATTTTGTAGCAAAGGCAATAAATAAATCTTATATAGTATATATAAAAATGAATACCACATGTATGTAACGCCATCACTTGAGAACAGCCTGATTTGACTGATTATTATTATTTTGTTGTGTTTCTAGTTGTTAGGGCAAGGTTTGTATGAAAGGAAATTTTGAGGAAATCGATGAAAAGACTTCATTAAAAATTGTGAAAAAAAACTCATCCGAAACCCAAACATCGAAAACTCATATGATAAAACCTCATTATGTTATAATTCCTTTTTATTGCATAATTTTAAAATTTAAGAAAAATTTTTTTTGACAACACAAAAAGAAAAAACCATTTTCGCCTATTCCAACACTTGCAGGCAAGGGAATAATGCCGGGATCTCGGGGTCATCTCGACGAAGAACGCGGAGGAAGTACAGAATGAGCCACAACTTCCTGATGGTGGGGTGCTCATTGAAGTCTCCCTGGAGACCTTGTGTAACAACAACCAGGGGCTCCAAATCCCATCGCCTGGCTGCAACGTCCTCCAGCAGGGCAGTCATGTAGAGTCCCAGCGGTAGCCGATACTGTTTCACCCGATAAGGCAGTTTAAACATTTTTAAAAAATTTCAACTACGGACAAATTCGCGGAGCACTTGAAGTTAAATATTTATTGACAGAGAGAACCGCGCGAATTTATACTACATTTCCACAGGGCATACTTCGATTTTCCCTGAGTATGCAAAACGCTAATGTAGTAGGAAGGTTTTAAAATTGCAATTTCAGCAGGGGAGACTAAATAAAACATAAATTAAAATTAAGCGAAATAATCAATATTCGCGAAAACATCCGCAGGAAATGCAAAACAGCTGACATTATTAAATACACACACCCCACATTAGATATGTATGAACACTGGGTATACGCATTCAGGGCAATGGGTAAATAGGGAGAATAGATCAGGTTAATATGTGAATACATATTCAAAAGGAGCACATTACATTACGCAATACATATTACACAGTACATTACTTAGAGACTCAAACCAATATGTGAGACATATTGGATGCGAGGTAAAAGTAATCCAGTTCCATTTTAGAATATTTCAGTCATGTTAATTTATATGAATTAGATATTTTCTAGCTAATTTAGGATAGTCGAATTCAACTTTACTATAGTTCATTCGCTGGAAATTGGTCCGAGAAGAAGGCAATCCTCACCACTACAGAGGATATGACATTGGTAAAGATGACCTAAAATGTCCAACGTTTCGTAAATCTTACTTACAAACTAACCCTAAAAGTTGAAAAAAATATAAAAACAAAGAAAATATACACACAAAAAAACACAAAAAAAAAACAAAAACAAAAACGAAAACGAAAAAAAAGGAGTTATAAGAATTAATATTTAAATAAGAACAAATTTGATTTCTAAAAAAAAATACAGAAAGAGAAATGAAAATGTAGAATAGAATAAGAGAAAAAATAAATAAATATAAAATATAAAAAAGGTTACGAAAAAAAGAGAAAGACAAGAAAATAGAAAAAAAAATTTTTACTAACAACTAATTGAAACCACTAACTTTTCATTACGTGCGTTTCAGTAAGCAAAGACCTGCTTACTTAAACGCAAACAACATGTACAACATTTGTACAGAAAAGGGCGCAATTTCCTCGTTGCTCCAAAACAGCAACGTCCCAGGTTTTTGTTTTTTTTTTTTTGGAAACTGAAGAACTTCAAAACCAGAAAAAAAACCTGAGGAAGAATTGCTTCAAGCCACCTTCAGGGCATTGTACTTAGCAGTTAAAATTATGATTGCAAAGAAATTCGAAACCTAAAAAAAAAAAAAACCAAAAATGAGGAAGATTTGCTTCAAGCCATTTTTAGGGCATTGCACTCCGCAAGCACATTATGCTTGCGACGCGTTTAATTGCGAACGTTTAATAACGAAAAAAGTAAAATTTAAAAAGGAAAAGAAGAGAAAAAAATCGTTTCAAAAGAAAGAAAATTTGCTTATTAAAACGAAGCTAAAATTAGTAAAAGAAGAAGAAAATTATTAATAAATTGAAAAAGAATGTACTATGTTTTCAAGGAGAAATTAATTAGTAGTTACTTTAATTAGTTATATTGCTCCGGGAGCAAGAGCATTTAATGTTCATGTTATTGTTTTCTTCAATGTTCTCTTCTTATTAATAAGTTTGATACTGCTGTACATATACATTATGTTTTTTAGATAATACATTATAGTCTTTAATTGTTGCCCGCAATTGTAATTTCAATTTTTGTAAACTTATAGTTTTGCTAAAAAAAAAGGCTCAATAAATTTAAATTAAATTCAATTCAATTATATTTAATTAAATTACTAAAATTAAATAAATTGTTTAGTTAAAGTAAATTAAAAATGTAATTATAATTCAATATTATATACTCGCTAATATAGCATTATACAATAGAGTGTAAACAGAGAAAATATACTGTTTGTATAATATAGTAATTTATATTCAATAGATATAGTTAAGACAACAACACCCATAACAACATCGAGCAAGCAGCAGCAACAACGGCGACAAAAACCCCAAAACTCGCATGTCGCTGCTATGCTACCGACTTGATCCAGGAATGTCATTCGCGTCTTTTGCGGAAACTCAAAAAATTTTAATGCCGCTGTGTACCAATCAATTTCCTGGATGTCATCACCGATCTGAGAGACAATGAACACACCACACCTGAAGTTTATCTCGGGACAAAAGGTCATGTTTGACACCGAACCAGGCTGCAGTCCCACAGCTACGAATATTACACTATATCCCTTCCGAGCTTGATTTTGCTCAATTGCGCTTTTGCAAACAAATTCCGTCCAAACAGTCGTTACAGAAGGCTAATTGATCGCACCTGACGAATCTAATTAGTTAATTGGAAAGGACGCAATGAAAATAGCAATGAAAATAGCAATGAAAATAGCAATGAAGTTGGCTGCAGTTTAATGTCTCTGATTGGAATGCAGTTCAGAGTACGAACCGATGGTTGTGGTGCACGGGATACTTTCGTGGTCAGAGTTCATGGTGCTGTTGGTTCGCCAAGTGTAACAGGATCATCCAGGAACCAATGTCTACAACTGCGATAAGCACAGCGCTTGGTACAGCCTAGATAGTGCATGGAAACAAGTCCAGGAGCTGCATGACTACACATACAACAACCACAACACACGTGAACAACGAGGATACACTAAGGTAGAACTTAAGGTAAAGTTAAATTAGATAATATTAGAGAATTAAAATAAACCACACCTGTATAACTATGTACAGAAAAAATTAATATCGCTTCACGATATTAATTTTTTCTTTCCCCGAGGGTGGGGGGATGTTGTGGGTCAATCTGCACACCCTAAAACCAGCGCAAGTATTTTGATTAATACGGTACTTTGCCCGTTTACGCTGCACACTTCCAACGTGGACGCTTGCAGTTATTTTTTGGAAGGCATACTTTTAGGACAAACTGTGGTCGCTTCTCGATCACAGTTCAATAAATTTAAAGTAGAATTTAAATTGCGCAAGAGTATTTTTTCTCCAAAATAGCAAGTCCGCTTGCGGAATCCAAGTTTCCCACTTGCCCAACAAAACTCCCACTTGTCCAACAGCCAATAATTTCTAGCAGAATTCCAATTCTGCAAGAAAGGCATATTGCACAATGGGACAAAAAGCAGCGATTGACCCACTTAGCTGGTTCAACCGAGCTGGCTAGTAATTTGTTTTAACTTGAAGCTGAGAGTCTGATTTGGAATTGAATAAAGAGCGGACGTGGTGTACGCATTAGAATTTGAAAAGGTAGTGTTTGCCTTGCCGCGGGTATCCTTCAACGGAAGGAATCCGCAACATTCTTTAAGTGTAATTTCATATGTCGTGGGTGTCCTTCAGCGGAAGGATAGCACAACACCAGATATGGACCGGACTATTGATGACGAAGCAAACGGCGACTCGAGAAGTGAGTGTGAGACTCCGGAAAGCGAAGGTGACAACCCGCAGCGGGTATTTCAAACACTCACGGCTGAACCGGACTGTATTCACGGACCGGGGTATGTCCAACAAGTTATAACCCTACAAATGACACGGACAGTCCTGGACCCAACAATTTGGACAGACGAGGTCCTCGAGAAGGGCACGTGGCCGCACGAGATCCCGCGCCCTCTGACCAACCAAGCGGCCCACCCAGACAAGACGGTGTACGAGTCAACATTGGCCGGATACCCCAATTATGCGGTGAGACTCAACCAACAAAGTCGAGTGGCGATACTCCATGTGACGCAGCCAGAGATAGCGGAGATGGCAGCGAGCTCTTCCCCAGTCACGGCTGACCAAGAGGGCCGACACGTTGAAACACCAACCTCGCCCGAAGACATCGGCCAAATTCTTGAAGAATTTTTGGAAGAAGTCATTCCCCTGGATGCTGCACTATGGGGATAGGCCGATACCGCCAGCACCAAAGACCCGGAGCCAGAGGTATGCGAGTGCATCGAACAGGTAGCCGCACGCCTTCTGGACCGCTGGGTACCTGATCATCGGATCTCTCGAAGCGAACGGTGGCCGGCCAGACATTTAATATTATTACAATTATTAGAATTAGAATTTGAAAAGGTAGTGTTTGCTTTGCCGCGGGTATCCTTCAACGGAAGGAATCCGCAACATTCTTTAAGTGTAATTTCATATGTCGTGGGTGTCCTTCAGCGGAAGGATAGCACAACACCAGATATGGATCGGACTATTGATGACGAAGCAAACGGCGACTCGAGAAGTGAGTGTGATATATAACGGCACTAATTTTACTTCGAAATTATTCACAGATACGTGTAAACTGTTAGGTATAAAAAAATTACACATAACGCCGTACCACCCACAGGCTAATGGCTCATTAGAGAGAAGCCATAGACCTCTGAGGGAGTATTTAAGAAATTTTGCGATGGAAGACGGTTCGAATTGGGACAGGTGGTTAACTGCAGCTATGCGTATACATAATCACACACACCATATCACGACGAAGCAAACACCTTTCCGTACCCTATTCGGTTTTGATGTAGAGATGCCAACAAACCTGAAAACAAAATACAGTCCATTATATAACGCGGAAGACCCGAATAAAATTTTAAAATTTCAAATACAAGGGGCACACGAAATTGTTAGGAGAAATCAGGATATAGCTAAGCAGATAGCTAAGAAACAGTATGATAGTAGGTTAAATTTAGTAGAATTTAGGGTAGGAGATAACGTTTTGATTAAGAATCAGGCTAGGAAAAATAAGTTTTCTCCAATATGGATAAGTCCCTACAAGGTTAAGAAAGTAAAGAGTCCAATTACTACGTTTTTGGAGATTAAGAGAAAAGACAAACCCTTTCACAGTAATCTCCTTAAATTGTATAACAACGGGTATAGAGTGTAGGAATGTATTAAGTACTAGAGATTAGGACAGTAGCAAGTAATTTGTATATAACTGTAGTATAAATCTATTTTTAAAGAAAATAATCAGTGTTAGTTGTAAGTGTAACAAGTCTGCGTTTGTTTTGTTTCTTTGTAGGTCAAGTAATTTAAATTGTGAGAATGGACATACTAATATTGCTGGTTTTGTGTGCAATACGCGCAGGATCCACCGAGACGCCTTCTGTGACGATAAAAAGGATTTCGTCAACACCAATTTTTTTTTAAAATTAGAGGAATGCTTGTTTTACGAGGAATTAGAGGAATGCTTGTTTTACGAGGACGAGTGAACCGTAATAACAAGCATTAGATTGTTTAACTTTACGGAATTGGTGGAAAATATACACAGGTACTCGAAGAAAATTGAAAAAACCTGTGGAGAGCTAGACAAGAAACTTGTGATGTTAGATTTCAAGGAATTGTGCGCTACGTTTACGGGTCCAACGCAATCAATATTGGAGAGGTTGCGAAGTAACGAAAAAATAATAAATTTCACCTTGAGGAGAAGGGAAAAACGCGCATTAGATTTCGTAGGAGAAGCCTTGAATTGGGCGTTTGGAACCATGGACCACAAAGATTCGGAATCTATAAACTTACACTTGAAAGAATTAGACAATCAACAGAGTAGAAACTTGGAACTTCTAAATAATCAAGTCACACTAATCAAAAACAATTATGAAGAATTTGCAATACCTTTACAAAAGTCAATTGAAAGAATAAACAAAATGCAACGCGACCTTACAGAGACCGTATCTAAACAAAACCAAGTGACCGACCTAATTGAAGAATAACTGAAGAACATACGGCTAACTATGCATATGATGCAAGTACAATCTGCAATCGAGATTGGATTAATGGAAATACAAGGACAACAAGCTTTGGAGCTATCAGTCATCGATGATCTTCAAAAAGGAGTGCTACACCCGGCAATCTTAGATGAAGATGATTTGATGACTGCTGCAAAATCTCAAAATCTAAAAGACAAGGCAAAATGGTTTATGGAAAACTGTTTTGACGTTCATGAAGTCGCGACAGCGAAATCATTTAGAGAGGAGAATAAACTGATTGTTATAATAAAAATTCCGTTACCATTTGCCGATCGATATGTACTACTGAAACCCCACCCTCTGCCCATTTTTCTTCCAGGAAAATGGGATGTGAAGGCAAAGGTTACATACGATTACATTGCAGAATGCGGGAATGACTGGAAGTTCGAAGGTTTAACACAGGAAGAAATTAATAAATGCAAATACGTGTTAGATAATAGCCGGGAGAATAACGGAAATCAAATTAAAATTTGCAGAAAATCCAACAAAATTATACCAGGGTCGCACAAGATCTATGAAATTAATTTAATAAAACAAAATTATTTAGACAGTGAAATATGTAAACAGGTTGCGGTGCCATCTAGTCAAGGCCTGATAATTAAAATTAGCGTACCCAATGTTTGGTTATTCACATTTCGAGATACAATGCACTTTAATTTACTATAATGTGCGGAAACTACTCGGAGGAATTAAATATGGCAGGCGTCGGACAAATCAGGGTAAATAAAAATTGTGATCTCAGTGGCGAAGGAGTAATGTTACGATACGACAAAAACTAAACTTACAAGCTAGACACCAAATTTAAAACGTTCGATTACGAAAGGCTTATGAAAGTATTGCAGGAAAATTGAACTCTAGTAATTGGGGAATTGGAAACCGACATCACAGCAAGTCAACCAAAGCCTATAACAGTAGTGAAAGAATTAAACTACAAGCAGAGTTAGAAGAAGAAAGTTAGACTACGAACAAAGACCACCATTTTTTTGTATGGCAGATAGAACCAAACTCAGGGGATGCCCCCTATCCATGCAAAGCATTCGTTGGTTTAGAAGGGAAAAGATTAGTGGGAAGGGGAAAAGTGGAAGTAGTGGCGATTTACACCCCTTCTAAAAGCTTCGACGTTATAAGTGGGTAGGAAACATGCGCAGGGAGACTATTCCATAACTTAACTGCGCGACCGAAAAACGAATTCTCGCGGTAGTGTAGTCATGTAGCTGCATTATATTAAATATTTTGCAAAGGAAACCAAGTCAAATTCCATAAAATTTGCTCTATCCGCAAATTAGTCAGCTGATTTTACCTACCACACGTACTTTTGGCCTTAAGAGATGCCAACATATTTTACTTTTGCTGGTAATCATCGGGATGCCAACTGTCGCGCTTGATGAAGTTTTATATATACAAAATGTTTATTTATAATTATTTTATCCAGTATACAGCGGATTTTCTGGCATAATGTATAGATAGTAGGCATATTTTTTGTATGTAACAAATGCCAATTATAAAAATATGTATGTTTTATGTTAGGCATAGGCAGAATTTTCGTGACCATTTCCCTTATACATTTCGGAATATTAGAACAAGATGAATTGAGATCTCTAACCTTAAACAAAAAACTCAACACAGCAAAAACCATGAGTTCTTTTGTGCAGCTAGCTGAAGATAAGTTTTCCTGTGAATAATTGTGCCTTAATAAATATAATATAATATAATTTACTCAGAATGAATCAAGTACCGAAGTGTGTTCTGAAATGCAACACTCCCATGATGAAAAATCATCACTGCCGTGATGAGGTCAAGGAGTCTGGACGGTAAGTCGTTATAATGAGTTTATCCGTTATATAAAAATTTGCCCGTTATGTAAAAAACCTTTATTGAAAAATGGATCCTGCCCAGTTTGCACCTAAGACTTTGCATTTCTCCTTTGAAAATTCTACTATGGGGCAGAATGCATTTCGTTTTGTGTTAAGATTTCTTCCTTCATGTAAATATGAACTTGCATAATTCATTTGATTTTCAGTAAAAGCCATTTTTTTTTTACAGGAGTAAAGAATGCTCCGGAGACTGGGGATAAGAGGCCCCACTAATAAATTATTATTTGCATGCGGTCGACATTTTTCGAAAAATATGATACTTAGGAAACTGTTTAAAAAGCAGTGCTCTCCCAGATTCCAATTTAATGAAAAATTTGGAGGTTTGTAAAACTTTACTGCCCAGTAGTTCCCACGTCCCTTCAGATAGTTCGTTTTCATTGGTTTTCTTGGATAGGCAGGTCCAAACTTGTGAGTTTGACTGGAAACACTCCTAGGAAGTGAAAGTTAGTTGAGTGTAATTATGAATTAAGAGGCATAATATCAGAACAGGAGGTAGAAAATAATAAAATCTGATTAGAAAATAAAGCTCTTAGGTTAGAAAATAAAAATTTGTGTGCACATGTTAATAGCAGTACAGACGAGCAGGTTATATTAGATAGTGCCCTTCAGAAATAACCTCCAAATGTAGCTACGTGTTTAAAAAATAGCTTAGCAAATTCATCCCGCCACCCTAAAGGTCGTAGATATGAGGACCAATTAAAAACAACTAGATTAAGCATTCATTTTCTGTCCCCTTAGCTTGCCGCTTCCTCGAACTAATTTATAATTGGCCAGATGAGCGAACACTTCCTGAAATGGTAAGTGACTGGCCAAAATCTCCTGGATTGTTACTTTGCAATATTAGAGCATTGGAATTCCGCAGTCGCAGCTTTACTCCCGAACAAAGATATGTTTCAATTTCATGCCCGAAATGTCACTTAAAGTTAATTTGCAATATGATAGGAGTAAGGATAAAATAATAGGATTAGAGGATTTCTAAGACGAAAATTGTACTTCAAGGGTCGTGGTTTTAATGGTCAAGGGTATTGGAGAAAATCGGTAGCAGCAACCTTTTGCCTATTTTCTGCTGCATAATTCATGTAGGGAAGAAGTAGTTACAAAATACGTTTGGGAAGCAATTTCACAACTCCAGGAAATTAATTTACATCCTTGCCATTTCGTTTGCGACTAGAGATCTAATTTTATAAAATTTGCAAGTTTACTAGGAGTTTCAGAAGCCCGTCCATATTTCGAACTGGATAGTGAAGAAATTGTATTATTTCACGACACACCTAATCTGTTAAAAAGTAGTCGAAACTGTATTGAGAATAAGAAAAATATTATAACATTTAATAATGGTCTAGTTAGCTGGAATGACGTAGTCCATTTTTATAATATTGACTCACAACTAGCAATAAGATGTGCGCCAAATTTAACCATCGCTCACATAAACTCAAGAACTTTTCTAAAAATGTCTGTCCTATTAGCTGCACAAGTTTTGAGCAATACGGTTGCATGAGGTATGAATAGTCCATACAAGAGATGAACGATCCAGTGACTTGAGGAACGGTGACAGCAGTGACAGTGACATTCAAGTCATCGTGATTTTATCCCGTGACTTTGTCACCGTAATTTTAAAACGAGGAAAAATTCCTAGAGATTTTATAGAGTTTAAAGCGAATGCGTAGTTCAGATAATATTTCCATATTGACAAAATAAAAATTAATAAACAGTAAATTAGGATTTAATTGTTAATAATGTAATTAAAAATATGTATTTTATTACAATGATAATTAACTTATTATTATTAAATGACATTGTAAATTTAAATATTACAACGTTATTTAACCACATAACCGAAGCTAATACTTTATTTTAAATTTATTTAATTCGAATTATTTAATATACTAAATATTATATAAGCTTCTTGATGCATTTAATTTATTATTGTTTTATATATATAAAAATTACGTCTTGTCGCAATAAAATATCATTAAAATACTACTGTCTCATAGAAATATTGGACAGTACCGATAAAAATTGAAGAAACAATTTTTTTATGAGTGACTTTAATAATGTGTTCAACGACACCTCATCTTGCTGCGAATTCTCAGGAGCGCAATTTTAATTTTCCTGAATGTATTCAAAATTTTCATATTTGTCGGAAACGTAATTGCAAATGTATCATACTTTCAAAGGTCCCCAGAGCACACTACTTCGGTGATAACCAAATGTGGTTGCCAACTCTTCCTCTGACTCATCTGGGTTGCCAACCTTTTTGAGCTTCTATAATTGGTTTTTGGAAATTACATGGGATTTTTAAAGAATTCAATAAATTATTTCAAGTCAACAGTTACCGTAAAGATAATGTTTTTTAAGTCAAATTCTTCAATAACGAACATGTTTAGAAGACATTTACATTTCGGGTCGGTTGGAAAGCTATTTAATGTATCTTTGATTTATTGATATTAAGTTTTGTTGAACCCTTCGTCATACAGTCGCCTCATATTTTCCGCAATAAAATGCAATTTCGGGATTGGAATTTACACTGACATTAGGATTTTATTAAGAAAAAAATGCGTATAAATAATATTATTTTTCAAAACTTTTACCGCAAATAATTGAAAGGAACTAAAAATCTTTTTATAACTGTAATGTCAAATTTAACATTTGCCTCAAAGTATAAAATTTTGTTAGTTTTTTTCTAAACTTAAAACAGATCTGTACGTTTTTACCGAGAGAATAGAATACACAAAGCTTAAAACTTCTTGAGTTCAGAAGCTTGTTGATTACCAGCAATTTACAAATTCTTATAACTAAACCTTTTTAGAAACAAAAATATGTTTTTAAGTTTAAAATATTATTTGAGAAAAAACGTGAGAAATGTGGAAAATTAAATTTTTGATTTATTAAATTTCTGGAAAACAAAAATGTTCTATTTACGATTAAAATGGAAACTTACAAGTGTTAAACTTGAAACGAAACAAATAGATAAAAAAGATTCGACTTATAACGTCGAAGCTTTTAAAAGATGTGTATATCGACACTACTCCCACTTTTCCCCTTCCCACTAACCTTTTCCCTACTAAACCAACGAATGATTTGCATGGATAGGGGGCATCCCCTGAGTTTGGTTCTATCTGCCATAAAAAAAAAGATAAAATAATTGTTGTTTCTGTCGTTTAAGAAATTTCTAGTAAATAATTAGTAATTAAATTAGTTAATAGAAATATACCCATACAGGAAGAATAAAAATTTTCCATTTGCCGCGTGAATTTTAAAATCCCCACATTAAAATTACTTCCTCATGTAACTGGCAACATGAATAGCTGATTTTTGTGTATTTTCGAACTGCCTCTCTTTTCACCCTTCCTTCGAAACCGTCCACGACCGAAAACTCGCTAATCAGAACCCCATTTTCTCAAAAATGTTGCCTAACTTCTACCGGAAAAACGCCGTAAACATTAAATTGGTAATGTTTACGGCGAAAATGAAAATGTAAACAAAAACAATGACAACTGGAAAAATTATACAAAATTATGACAACTGCAAAAATTAAACAAAACGAAACAATACTGAATTTAAGTTTGAAAACTTTGACAGTCCGTACTGACACCTGGACTGACAGGCTTATTCTGTAAACTCACATCCTGCGTTCAGTTCCTGCGTTCAAATTATCACATGATCAAAAACGAGGTATTTTGTAAGCTTTCAGAAACATGGGATGGGAACTCGTAAGAATTGACCGGGTTTTGCTTTTATCTGTCATTCTTCATGTGTTTGTATACTATTTCAATCGGCATAGTGTTACCATGTATAATGAATGCTAAGTATGAGAGCAATTGCTTAAATGAGATCTCCCACATTTTTATACATGAAGAATTTATTTATTTGCTAAATTGTGTCATGATTTTAAATGTTGAACATTTTTAAAATTTTCAACATAATCTCAATCAAAATTAAGTAATTTTGTATGTAAATTTCGCAATTTCTTATGTAAATTTAATGTGGCGTAACCTGGCAACAATGGTTAGCGTCATGGAAAATCACCAATTATGTAGAGACGGTGCATTGTGTAAAAATATTGAAGTTTTATTGTGAAAATATTGAAGTTTTAACTAGGAAAATTATTATAATAAAGCAAATAAATTCAATATTAAATGTTAACTCAAAAAAATTTCACTGACAAAATGACCACAAATACCGACAGAGTAGAAACGACTAGTTTTCTTTTGCGAGCCAGATGACAGATGAACGCATGCAGTCGAATGTTACAAAATTCGTATGTTTTCGTAAACAGCTTTGAAAAGCATGTAAAACTACCAACAACATACGTCGCAAAGACATGGGATGTGATGCGTTCAGTTTTATTTTTTTTCTGACAAGAGAACATATGTTTTAAGAAAATAACAAAAGAGAATAGAGAATAAAATCGAACTGAACGCAGGATGTGAGTTTACAGAATAAGCCTGTGAGAAAGAGAAAAAACAGTCGCCGTCGCCGGATGACCGCATCGCCATATTGTGTTTGCACGTAAGCTAACTTGACTTCAGTAGAGAACTGTCAAAACTGATGTTTGCTTACGAAATCTTGTGTATTCGATTATAGAAGCGTGAAAGTGGATTGTGGACTTGAGAAAAATATCAAATCCATTTTGATATTTTACAAAGTCGAGTCAAAGTCACAGATGACAAAGGCTGACACCTAAATTTTACACTCACTCTTTTGCCCTACTTGAAATGTATGTGGGAAATTGCATGGATTTTCGGAACAATGCAAGAATTCATTTTCATTAGCAACATTTACGCTGTTTGAAGCCTAGTGAACTGACGCATATAAAAAATTCAAATACTGCTAAAAAGGCGTGGGAATCTTTAAGTACACTTCATAAAGCCAACACTGCCAGTAGAAAGGTGAACTTTTTTAAGAAGCTGGTACGTTTTAAAATCAAAAATAGTGAGAAATTGTCTGCAACAATAAACGAAGAATTTATCCCACAATTGAAGAATTGAAGGAAATAAATGTGAAACTTAACGACAATTTTTTGTGTTTCATTCAAAAAATGAAACAACATGAAATACAAAATAACTAAAAGCTAAAAACTCACGTTTTTCAAAATCTAAATTTAAGCAAATCTCGAGCAGCAATAACATAGTGTTTTCGTTGCGGAAAAAGAGCACGCATACGTTCGGAATGTAGAGAACTGCATTCGACTGACATGGTATTATGAATCAAAAGAAATATTATAAACGAATATTTGGTTGTGCTGAGAAATTGTGGATAAAATATAGTTTTAACCTGACCTGAACTTTCAACTATTATCAAGACAATCATCCTAAGTACAAGGCTGGGGATATGCGTTTGTGGTTATTGTATAATTGTTCAAAAGTCCTTGAAACTTCACCACAATGACCAGATAAATGTTATTAAACATCTATAGGATCATTTGAAGAACCAGATGAAAAAATCGTACTATTACAAGAGGATAAGGAAACTAAGTATAAGGATGAATGGGCTAAAATAGATTCTTGAGTCCGCAGAAATTTAGCGGAATCAATGCCAAAGACTAAAAGCTGTAAAAAAAAGCAAAGGCTTTACTATAAAGTATTGACTGCACAAGATTTTAAAGATTAATACAATATATTGTATTTGCAAAAACATATCAAATTCTTTTTTTGACATGAATTTGTATTTTTTGTCTTTGTAAAATAATTAAGGCGAATAAAGTTTTTGTTATTGTCGTTTTTAGTTAATTTTTCTAAGTTAATTTTTGAGCCACTGTACTACATAAGCAGTCAGATTTTTATTTTTATACCCTTATTCTTTGTCAGGACATCCTTTCGTAACTCAATCTATCACTTGAAAATTCTTAACTCCAGACAGGTCACAACTGTGGTCAGTTTATGTGTGTATTTAATATTTCGTACTGTATACAATTTAATCTATTAAGCGATATACCTATGTAATTTTTAATAACGAATTGTATTATTTATTTGTATTATTTATACATATATTTCTATGTATACAGCAGTCAATAGAACCTAATTTTGCTGGGAGCAGCCGTTTCTGGAAACACCTCCAATCACTAAATCATTGGCTTATTAGAGATGAGCGATATTTTGTACCGGTGACTTTGTCAATGTATTTTAAATTCACTGGTCATTGGAGCGACTGAAACATATTTTATTTTATTTATTAAACATTAATCGATGACAGTGACAATGACCGGCGCATTTCGTTCCAAAGCCAACAAAACCTGAAACTCTTTTTTCGCTTTCACTGTGTTAGTGAAATCAGGCTAAAGTTTGTAAATTACACAAACTAAATTATTGTAATTTTGACAACTTAATAAATTTGTTTACAAAAGTGGAAAAATTTTTTGAAATAGGATTACAACTCATGTTCTTCTTCACCGCACTAGCGCAGAAACATAATTTGTAACATACGTAAAGAAGACAAGGAGATAGGCTTTAAACCAACTTATGCTTCTAGAAATGCACATGAAATCTTTTCCAAGTCATGTAGCTGCATTATATTAAATATTTTGCAAAGGAAACCAAGTCAAAATCCATAAAATTTGCTCTATCCGCAAATTAGTCAGCTGATTTTACCTACCACACGTACTTTTGGCCGTAAGAGATGCCAACATATTTTACTTTTGCTGGTAATCATCGGGATGCCAACTGTCGCGCTTGATGAAGTTTTATATATACAAAATGTTTATTTATAATTATTTTATCCAGTACACAGCGGATTTTCTGGCATAATATATAGATAGTAGGCATATTTTTTGTATGTAACAAATGCCAATTATGAAAATATGTATGTTTTATGTTAGGCATAGGCAGAATTTTCGTGACCATTTCCCTTATACATTTCGGAATATTAGAACAAGATGAATTGAGATCTCTAACCTTAAACAAAAAACTCAACACAGCAAAAACCATGAGTTCTTTCGTGCAGCTAGCTGAAGATAAGTTTTCCTGTGAATAATTGTGCCTTAATAAATATAATATAATATAATTTACTCAGAATGAATCAAGTACCGAAGTGTGTTCTGAAATGCAATACTCCCATGATGAAAAATCATCACTGCCCTGATGAGGTCAAGGAGTCTGGACGGTAAGTCGTTATAATGAGTTTATCCGTTATATAAAAATTTCCCCGTTATGTAAAAAACCTTTATTGAAAAATGGATCCTGCCCAGTTTGCACCTAAGACTTTGCATTTCTCCTTTGAAAATTCTACTATGGGGCAGAATGCATTTCGTTTTGTGTTAAGATTTCTTCCTTCATGTAAATATGAACTTGCATAATTCATTTGATTTTCAGTAAAGGCCAATTTTTTTTACAGGAGGAAGGAATGGCTCCGGAGACTGGGGATAAGAGGCCCCACTAATAAATTATTATTTGCATGCGGTCGACATTTTTCGAAAAATATGATACTTAGGAAATCGTTTAAAAAGCAGTGCTCTCCCAGATTCCAATTTAATGAAAAATTTGGAGGTTTGTATAACTTTACTGCCCAGTAGTTCCCACGTCGCTTCAGGTACTTTTTCATTGGTTTTCTTGGATAGGCAGGTCCAAACTTGTAAGTTTGACTGGAAACACTCCTAGGAAGAGAAAGTTTGTTGAGTGTAATTATGAATTAAGAGGCATAATATCAGAACAGGAGGTAGAAATTAAGAAAATCTGATTAGAAAATAAGGCTCTTAGGTTAGAAAATAAAAAATTGTGTGCACATGTTAATAGCAGTACAGACGAGCAGGTTATATTAGAGAGTGCTCTTCAGAAATTACCTCCAAATGTAGCTACGTGTTTAAAAAATAGCTTAGCAAATTCTTCCCGTCACCCTAAAGGTCTTAGATATGAGGACCAATTAAAAACAATTACCTTAGCTTGCCGCTACCTCAAACTAATTTATAATTGGCCAGATGAGCGAACACTTCGTGAAACGGTAAGTGACTGGCCAAAATCTCCTGGATTGTTTCTTTGCAATATTAGAGCATTGGAAACCCGCAGTCGCAGCTTTACTCCCGAACAAAGATTTGTTTCAATTTCATGCCCGAAATGTCACTTAAAGTTAATTTGCAATAGAAAGGAGTCAGGATAATATAATAGGATTAGAGGATTTCTAAGACGAAAATTGTACTTCAAGGGTCGTAAACTCCGTTATGGTTTTAATGGTCAAGTGTATTGGAGGAAATCGGTGGCAGCAAACTTTTGCCTATTTTCTGCTGCATAATTCCTGTAGGGGAGAAGTAGTTACAAAATACGTTTGGAAAGCAATTTCACAACTCTAGGAAATTAATTTACATCCTTACCATTTCGTTTGCGACTAGAGATCTAATTTTATAAAATTTGCAAGTTTACTAGGAGTTTCAGAGGCCCGTCCATATTACGAAGTGGATAGTGAAGAAATTGTATTTTTTCAGGACACACCTATTCTGTTAAAAAGTAGTCGAAACTGTATTGAGAATAAGAAAAATATTATAACATTTAATAATGGTTTAGTAAGCTGGAATGACGTAGTCCATTTTTATAATATTGACTCACAACTACCAATAAGATGTGCGCCAAAATTAACCATCGCTCACATAAACCCAAGAACTTTTCTAAAAATGTCTGTCCTATTAGCTGCACAAGTTTTGAGCAATACGGTTGCATGAGGTATGAATAGTCCATACAAGAGATGAAAGATCCAGTGACTTGAGGAACGGTGACAGCAGTGACAGTGACAGTGAAGTCATCGTGATTTTAAAACGAGGAAAAATTCCTAGAGATTTTATAGAGTTTAAAGCGAATGCTTAGTTTAGATAATATTTCCATATTGACAAAATAAAAATTAATAAATAGTAAATTAGTATTTAATTTTTAATAATGTAATTAAAAATATGTATTTTATTACAATGATAATTAACTTATTATTATTAAATGACATTGCAAATTTAATTATTACTTTATTTAACCACATATCCAATTGCGGTTCTCGGTGGCTTGGTGGTGTAGTGTGTGGCACACTAGCCATCGATTTTCCGGGGACGTGGGTTCGAGTCCCGCCTTGCGCATGGGTGTTAACTTTTCTTATCGTGACGTCTCAAATTCTAATGCGTACTTAAGGCCTCGCCTAGCGCTAGTTGTGAAATTAAGAACCATTCGTTGACTCCGGCAGTGTTTGCAATAATAAAGCAAAATAGCTGTTCTTAGAAAGCTTTGCTTCGCAACACTTGCCGGAGTCGAATTAGTAGAATGCGAAAAGTTCCCTTTCCCTTCCTCTCCCTCTGTCAACCATTCTACCAGTAGCTAATCATGAAAAAAGAGATTGACCTCTTAAGGGCTACTGCTAGAATCTGATATATCCAAAGCTAATACTTTATTTTACATTTATTTAAGTCGAATTATTTAATATATATAAGCTTCTTGATGCATTCAATTTATTATTGTTTTTATATATAAAAAAATTACGTCTTGTCGCAATAAAATATCATTAAAATACTATTGTCTCATAGAAATATTAGACAGTACCGATAAAAATTGAAGAAACAAATTTTTTTATGAGTGACTTTAATAATGTGTTCAACGACACCTTATCTTGCTACGAATCTCTGGAGCTCAATTTTCATTTTCCAGAATGTATACAAAGTTTTCATATTTGTCGGAAGCGTAATTGCAAATGTATCATACTTTCAAAGGTCCCCAGCACACTTCTTCGATGATAACCAAATGTGGTTGCCAACTCTTCCTCTGTCTCATCTGGGTTGCCAACCTCTTTGAGCTTCTATAATTGGTTTTTGGAAATTACATGGGATTTTTAAAGAATTCAATAAATTATTTCAAGTCAAAAGTTACCATAACAGTATTGTTTTTTAAGTTAAATTCTAAAATAACGAACATGTTTAGAAGACATTTACATTTCGGGTCAGTTGGAAAGCTATTTAATGTATCTTTGATTTATTGGTATTAAGTTTTGTTAAACCCTTTCGTCATACAGTTGCCTTATATGTTCCGCAATAAAATGCAATTTCGAGATTGGAATTTACACTGACGTTAGGATTTTATTAAGAAAAAAATGCGTATAAATAATATTATTTTTCAAAACTTTTACCTCAAATAGTTGACAGGAACTAAAAATCTTGTTATTTAATGTCAAATTTAACATCTGCCTTGAAAGTATAAAATTTTTTTAGTTTTGTTCTAAACTTAAAAAGGATCTGTACGTTTTTACCGAGAGAATAGAATACACAAAGCTTAAAACTTCTTGAGTTCAGAAGCTTGTTGATTACCAGCAATTTACAATTTCTTATAACTGAAGCTTTTTAGAAACAAAAATATGTTGTTAAGTTTAAAATATTATTTGAGAAAAAACGTGAGGAATGTGGAATTTTAAATTTATAATTTAATAAATTTCTGGAAAACAAAAATGTTCTAATTACAATTAAATTTTTTTTTTATGACAGATGAAACCAATCTCAGGGGTTGCCCCCTATCCATGCACAGCATTTGTTGGTTCCGAAGGGATAACAGGTTACTGGGAATGGGGAAAGAGGGAGTAGTGACGGTTTACACCTCGCTTAAAGGTTAGATATAGAAATAGATAGATATAGATAGATATAGAAAAGTATATATATTCTTGCTCAGCGTCACCTCCTGAATTTATTTAGCCCTGTCCGTCCGTCTGTCTGTCTGTCCGTTGAAATCACGATTACGGTAGAAGGAAAACAGATATCGCGATGAAATTTGGCACAAATATTCTTTGTTATGTACGCCTGTTTGGGATTGAAAATGGGCGAGATCGGTAAACATCCACGCCTACTTTACATTCGGAATGTAAAGGCACCTCGTTTAAAAAAATTTTATAATGTGAATATCTCATAAACCGTGCGAGATATTAAGGGACAATATTATTCCAGAAAATATAGCGCGTATAAGATATTGAGATGTAATTTTATCATGATATATAGGGAAGCATTAGCAATAAGCTTGCCAAAAATGGGCGTGCCACGTCCACTTATACAAAAGTTGTCAATATCTTGTAAACGGTATAAAATATTAACGCGAAATTTCATCACGATGTATCTACACGTATTACTAATTTTGTATAAGTAAGCTGACCACACCCATTTCGGGAAAATATTTTGTTATGTCTGTAGGCACTGCTAGATAGAATTACTAACGTATTAATATTTTGAACCGTTTATGGGATATTGACAACTTTTGTATAAGTGGAGGGACTACGCCCATTTTTGGTATACAAATTGGTACTACCTGTAGAACTGGTGATACCTCGTGATAAAATTACGTGTTTTTTTTATGGCAGATGAAACCAAGCTCAGGGGATGATCCCTATCCATGCACAGCATTTGTTTATTCCGAAGGGATGACAGGTTAGTGGGAAGGGGGAATGAGGGAGTAGTGACGGTTTACACCTCGTTTAAAGGTTTCGACGCTGCAAGTGGGCGGGAAGACATTCGCAGGGTGACTATTCCACAATCCAATGACGCGACCGAAAAACGAATTCCCACGGTAATGCGTGGTTCGTTGGAACGGAATCGCGACGTAAAAGGGGTGTACCCCTCTGGAAAGCCTAGTTCTGCTAAATACCTGAACCGGAGAAATCAGGCCGGCTACTTCAGAGGAACATTTACCATGAAAGTAACGATAAAATAGTGATACACACACTACATCACGACGACGCTGCAAAGTTTCAATAGAGCTGGATACCCTACTGTCCCCTATAAGTTTTATCGCACGACCTTGTATACGGTCCAGAAGCTGAAGATATGTTTTTGAAGCTCGCGACCATATATGCGAATTGTACTCCATTTTCGGACGGAAATTCTACACCACCTATGGTGTAGATACAACGAAGATCGGTTGGAGTGCAGTATTTCTTACACCGCTTAAGAAAGCCTAAGAACTTGGCTGCTCCTTTCGACACGTCAAAAATGTGATCGTTCCAACGAAGATCGCACTGGATTGACACGCCCAGAACACCAAGAGCCTCCGACTCATTAATACCCACACCACCCACATTTAGAGGTGGAAAATGTCACCCGCTAAACGCTTGTGTGTCAACAGACAGCATTGGGTTTTACGCGCATTAAAATTAATTAATGCGCGTAAAAATTAAATTAATTTGCTGTCATCAGCAAACGAGTAGACTGGGTTTGATGTCAATGACAGAAGGTCATTGATGAAAATAAGAAAAAGTGTCGGAGACAGGACCGAACCCTGCGGAATTCCAGCATTGATGGAGTGCTCTTCGAAAGCAGAGCCGTATATCACAACCCGAATAGAACGGCCGCTGAGGAAACTCGATATCATAAGCAGCCAGTTTAAACACGAGTGCTTTATGCCACACTCGGTCAAATGCCTTGTAGATATCCAAAGCAACAACCTTACTTTCACCGAATTGGTGAACACAGCTGTTCCACCGCTCAGTGAGGAACGCCATCAAATCGCCCTTGAAGCGGTGAGCACGGAAACCGTACTGGCGATCGCTGACCAATTGGTTGCTCTCTAGATACCTCATCAAGTTAAAATTTATAATGCTCTCCATAACTTTGGAGAGCATTGAACAGATTGCTATGGGTCCGTAATTGGCAGGATTCGTAGCCTCACCTTTTTTGGGAACTGGCTGCACATTGGCAATCTTCCAGGAAGTAGGAAAAACTCCTGAAGTAAACGATAAATTAAACAGATTGCGCAATGGGCGAGCCAGTGTTGAGGCGCACTTTCTCAACACGTGGGCTGAAATGCCATCCGGTCCCGAGGATTTATTGACGTTGAGGTTTACAAGCACTCTTTTAACACCGCGTTCGAAAGTGCATCTCAGGCATAATATGAGACACACCATCGACCACGGGTAGTTTCAGCAAACATTTTGGCTAATAAGTTTGCCTTATCAACCGAGTGAGTGAAGATCTGATCATCCTTGAGGAGAGTTGGAATAGACGATCACGTCTGATTCTTCACTCTCCCCACGAACGACCAAAAGTTCTTACTACCTTTATGGTATTCAATAACCGGTCTAAGGCGCTGTTCGTAGAGATCTTTTTCGCGCTTTAGAGTGGCATTGCACCTATTTCTGGCCTGATTGCGCAGCAATTTAGTATCAGCAGTTTTGTTTAAACGCCAATTCCTAAATGCTTCCTCTTTAGACATGACTGCTTGTCTGCAAGTCGCATTAAACCAGGAATGGTCCTGGTCCAAATAAAATTATATTTTCTACCAATTTTGCTGCAGCATTTATGTTTCTATCCCTGAAACACAATTGCCAATTGAAACGGCTAAAAAAGGAGTTCAGCGCATCCCAATTAGTCTTCTCATAAAGCCACACTGTCCGCTTCGGAGCTGGCTGATGAGCGGATTGAAGGCTAGAATATGGGAAGGTAGCAGAAATTGTAGCGTGGCATCCGTCGTGCAAAGGTGTTGCTGACACTGGTACGCAACATCACTGCGAATGTATAAGGCGAGGCCTCTGTGTGGTGAAAACAATGGCAGTAAATGGTACCCAGGCGTGTGAAAATCGAGTGGATCTGCACCCTCAGACAACTGGGTCTCACTTAGTGCCATTACATGCGATTGGTGGGTACAAATATGCGCATGGACCGCGAAAAAATGCGCTCTCAATCCACGTACATTAGCGGAATCCATGCGGAATCTTGTCATCACCACCCACTGTAGGGAAGTACAAGCTGTACAAGCGGCCACGCGTACGTCGCAAGCAAAGCAAAACGCGATAAGACAAGTATTATGCCTTTATCTTGCCGCGCTTCAGCCCACGGTGCACTCACAGCCGCATGCACAACTAACGGAAGCAGGAAGAAGGAGGAGGAGTAAAAACAAACGAAATGCTGAGCTTTACTGCGGAGAGCATAAATAAGCCCCTCGCTTGGTTCTCTGCATTCCAAGCGAGTTGGAATTCTTGGTTCTCTGCATTCTGTTAGACTGAATTTGTTTAATTTTATTATTGTTGCATGGAAATGGAAACTTACAAGTGTCAAACTTGAAACAAAACAAATAGATAAAATAATTGTTAATGTTTCCGTCGTTTAAGAAATCTCTAGTAAATAAGTAGTAATTAAATAAATTAATAGAAATATACCCATACAGGAAGAATAAAACATTCCATTTGCCGCGTGAATTTCAAAATCCCCACATTAATTTTACTTCCTCATGTAGCTGGCAACATGAACAACTGATTTTTGCGTATTTTTGAATTGCCTCTCTTTTCAGCCTTCCTTCGAAACCGTCATGGGCCGAACTCAGCCGAAAACTCTCTAAAACAGGCCTCATTTTCTGAAAAAGTGTTGCTTAACTTTTACCGAAAAAACACCGTAAACATTAAATTGTTACAAGAATGTAAACAAAAACAATTAACACTGGAAAAATGAAACAAAATTATGACAATTACAAAATTAAATGAAACGAAACAATACTGAATTTAAATTTGCAAACCAACTTTCACAGTCCTTACTGGCACCTGGCGTTGAGAAAGAGAAACAAGTAAAAGTGTTATCTTAGGCCTGGGCGAAGTCTAAATACCCTACACCCGAGTAATTAAAAAAATTGTAATTTCGACACTTAACTACTTTTGTATAAGGACAACGCCCATTTTTGGTATACAAATTGATAATACGTATCAACAGGTATAATCAATTGTATACTCGAGATAAAATTACGTGTTAATATCTTATACTGTTTACAAGATATCGACACCTTTTTTATGCGTGGGCGTGGCATACCAATTTTTGGCAAGCTTATTGGTAATTCGTCCGGATACATTATGATAAGATTACGTCTTAGTACCTTATACCGTTCATGAGATATTTCCAACTGTGTTATGCGTGGGCGTGGCCCGCCTATTTTGTGCAAAAACTTTAGGACATTACATTTAGGGAATAAAATTCCGGCAATGGTAATGTTCCGGAATTAAATTATACCTCAATATCTCGCACGGTTTATGAGATATTCACATTATAACATTTTTTAAAACGAGGTGTTTCTTTACCTTTCGTATCAAAAGTAAGCGTGGTTGTTAACCGATCTCGCCCATTTTCAATCCCAACCTACCCTACATAACAAAGAATATTTACGCCAAATTTCATTGCGATATCTTTTTTCGTCCTCTCGTAATCGTGATTTCAACAGACAGACACACAGGCAGACAGACAGACGGCGCGCTCACAGACAGACATACGGACAGGCAGACAGACGGATGGCGCTGAGCAAGAATATATATACTTTTCTATATCTATCTCGTCCCCTTCTCTGTGTTACAAACGGTAGAACAAAGTGAATCCCTTCGGGTATAGGCTATAAATAACTCCCACTTACCCAACAGCTAATATGGTTTTCTTGCGGAATTCCAATTCTGCAAGACAGGCATATTGCGCAGTGGGACAAAGTGCAGGAATTGACCCAATTAGCTGTCCCAATCAGCTATCTCAAGCAAGTAATTTTGTTTTAGTGATAAGTGTCAGCGAGTATTTTAGTGAAATAAAATGCGGTCGACAGGTCCGAAAATTTCATTTTTGAAACTAATGCCTTAACCATAATTGGAAGTACTAAACGCAAAATCAACTTTCAAAATTACACAGGCTCTTATGGGAAAGAAAAAAAAATCATTTATCTGAGAACAATTGTCCGTGGATAAAAAATACTTTTGTCTTCGGTTTGGATCTATTTCTAATTTAACACACACATGTGCTTTCTTCTTCTTTTGCTATTCCTTTGTTTACATTTCAACACAGGAATTGACAGACTTTGTGTTTTGTTCGTGATTATTTTTTGTCATTTTGTCCGTAAGAAAATGAGATAAAGATAATCGAAGACAAATGTATTTAGTGTTTAGTGCTTCCAATTGTGTTTTAAACATAAGGATCTCTGGGTGCAATCTTGAGGTTGGCGATCACCGGGGACTAAAGCTCTATACTCTATAGGGACTTTGGTATCGGGGGTCTAATTTGGCGGCGAAGTTTTCCGAAGCTCTCGACTGTTTATGGGACCGTAGCAATACCATGTCTCCAATGCCAATGTTGCCACGTCCTTCGCCGAAGGTTGTAGTGCCTGGCTTGCTCAGTTGTCGCAATTTGCATATTCCTTCGTGCTATCTTGAAAATCTGTCGGAGGTGAGAGGCCTTCGCTTAGTTGGGTTTTCCCACGCCGAGTAGGAAGCCGTAAATTGTTGACGCACTCCGATTTCGTTCAGGTACTCCCGGAACCGGCGACTGTTGGATTGAACTCCATTATCCGTTATGAGCACCTTGGGTACTACGAAGGGAGCGACAAGTCTCTCTCTGAAGTATTGTTACAGTGTCGCTGCGGTCGCTCTACGCAGGGGAACAATTTCGACCCACTTGGTAAACCTATCAATTAACCCTTTATATAAATCAAATATTGATATTGAGATATAAAAGTAAAAATTATGAGGCACGTATTTTTATACACTACACCCGAAGGGAGTAGGGTATTATCACTTTGTTCTTCCGTTTATAACGCAGAGAAGGAGACGAGATTGGAAAAGTACGACTGAAAATTATTAAAAATGGGTTAAGGAATAATTATTAAAAACTTTACTTCATTTTTCTGCCTGCTAATGAATGAAACTAAAACTGACAAAATTCATTTGTTCTTTGTATTTTTATATGAACTTATGAATGACTTGTAGCTAAATAAGATCTCGTTATTTTTATAGTCCTCGAGATTAAGTGATCGTCTATGAACCTTCTCGTTAACTTCCGAACCGGGTTGGGAACCACTTTTACGGAATTAACTGGAAAATAATGAGAACATTCGAGTAATAGCTTATAATAGCCCTTATTGTTACGATTCGCAGTTATAAAATGGTATAATACGATTGGCAGCGGATTTGCGATTCACACAAATTAGTTCACTTTTTCAAAAAAAAATTAGTTTCACCGGGCTCCTTATAGCCCGGGACCGGTCGCCCACAAGTTTTTGAGTCCAGCTGTGGATAGAACTAGGTGCAGACAGAAATTGCCCCCACCAAACATGGATCAGTCTGAAGACATGTGTATGGACATGTTTTCGTTACTGCGGGAGTGAAGCCTATCCTTACCTCTTCCACTCAACAGGGAGTGGCACCTAATTACGGGGGTTAACCCCGTCAGAGACATGCGCAGGGAGACTATTCCACAATCTAATGACGCGACCGAAAAACGAATTCTCACGGTAAGGCGTGGTTCGTTGGAACGAAATCGCGACATAAAATGGATGCACCCCTCTGGAAAGCTGAGTAGTTCTGCTAAATACCTGAACCGGAGGAATCAGGCCGGCTACTTCAGAGGAACATTTACCATGAAAGTAACGGTAAAATACACACCCTACATCACGACGATGAGCTGATTAAAACATTAAACCTGTATTGGCAACCGTGCAACGATACATTTCATTATCAACTCAATTTCGACTTTCCATTGAAACGTATCACTAAGCGGTCGGTGCTATCTACAACTGCAAAGTTATTCGATCCTTTAGGTCTCATTAATCCCGTCCAGTTGCAGCCAAGATTTTTTGAAACACCTTTGGATAATCAATCTAGAATGGGATACATAATTATCTCCTGAACTTTGTGACGAGTGGTGCCGTGTCGTGACAGATCTACCAATCGTGAATAAATTTTGCGACGGCTCCACTAAAGCGTATGCATCAATAGTGAAGACTTTTGTACCAATATTATTGCCGCAAACAGTAAGGTAACGCCAAAACCAACAATTTTCATTCCCCGAGTCGAATTGTGTGCAGCAGTGCTGAGCGTAAAACTGGTTAATTGGGTATTGACACATCTTTCTCTGCCCACTAAACCAATACCGATATATTACTGGACAGATTTTACAATCGTGCTCTGCTGGATTAGAGGTGATGTCAACCGTTGGCCTGTATTTGTGGCAAATTGAATTGGCCTTATTCATGCGGACTCAAATGTCGATCAGTGGCATCACATCTCCACAAATGAAAACCCAGCTGATCATTCGTCACGTGGAAAACCCAGCTGATCATTCGTCACGGCGGCTGAATTAAGACATTGTAAGTTATATTGGCATGGTCCGCCGTAGCTAAACAGAATGAAGGACTCGTGACCATGTTCGGTTTGGACTTTTTTTAAATGGAATAGCTGCAGAACAAGCAATAAAAGTCATCGTGAAGCAACAGGAAACCAAGTTGTTGCATCAATTTTCTTCATTCGCACTTACGTCGCATCATGGCTTGGTTACTGAGGTTTAAACACAACTGCATGGTTACAAAGGAACAACGCACCTCCGGTCCTCTCACGGTAGGAGAGCTCCACAGACTCTAGTTCTCATGGTGCAAGCTGAATGTTTGCGACAGAAATATGAAGTTTGAAAAACGGCGAAGCAGTATCCTCCAAAAGTGTGGAATAGTCTCCCTGCGAATGTCTTCCCGCCCACTTACAGCGTCGAAACCTTTAAGCGAGGTGAAAACCATCACTACTCCCTCTTTCCCTCTTCCCACTAACATGTCATCCCTTCGGAACCAACAAATTCTGTGCATGGATAGGGGGCATCCCCTAAGCTAGGTTTCATCTGCCATAAAAAAAAAAATCATTTACTCAACTTGAATCCATTTATTGACAACGATGAAACTCTACGTGTAGGCGGTCGGTTGCAGCGATCCTTGCTATCCTATGATGAAAAGCATCCGATGATATTACCGAAGCTTCATCACTTTACAAATTTAGTCATTGAGAACAGTCGTATATTCACTCTTCATGGAGGTATACAGCTCACATCAGCTTTCATTCGGAAAAGGTTTTGGATTTTTAATGCAACGAAGGTCATAAGATCCAAACTTAGAGGTTGTGTTCGGTGTTTCCGGGTAAGACCGAAAATTTGTCAGCAATTGATGGGAAATTTACCCACAGCTAGTAACCCTAGGGTTACTCCCTCAACTAGCAGAGCAAGGAATCCAGTGGCACTTTAATCCTCTCTTTCTCCAAATTTTGGTGAATTTTGGGAGGCCAACATAAAATCGGTCAAGCGACATCTCAAAGGAACAATTTCTGACACATTAACGTATGAAAATTTAAGCACCGTGCTTGTCAGAATTGAGGCATGTTTAAATTCAAGACCACTATGCCCTCTCTCATCATGTCCTGATGATTTAAGCGCCCTCATTCCTGGACATTTTCTTTTAGGCGATGCACTACTGGCTCCACCAGAGCCAGCAGGTCCTGAACGATCACTGCATCGTCAGTATTTATCAATGCATAGCATGAGTCAACATTTATGGGAATGGTTGTCACATTTGCAGTCACGCCCCAAATGGTGTCGGAAGCAAGACAATTTGAAGACGAACGACACCCAAGATGGAAGCTACCAACGAAGTGTCTCAAAAATTTGTAGGCTACCGATAGACGAGGCTCGGCAGATTCATCAGTAACGTATGCCTTAGTGGCATAGAGGGCGGCATGTTTGTACACCAAACAAAATAAATTAGCTCGAGAAACACACTCAAAAAAGCAAAATTAAAACGACAACGAAAATTTTTAGCTACCGCAGCATTGTTGTTGCGGTCGCTCCCTGTTGTGAGTTTTTTATGACTGTATTTTTTGATTATGAGCAGATGAGCGGTGCTTTTAGAAGAAGCATTATTCTTGACTTTTTTTCTTTTTTGTGTTATTACTCCACTTTGTGGAAAACTACCGGTGTATGGTTCAACCGAAATAAATCTGTAACTTGGAATTTTAGTGTGAATTAGTAAAAGCAAACGTGAACATCAAAATCTGTGCACTCAGGGTTTTATGTATATTTAAAATAATCAGATATAACATTCATTGCACTCCGTGCACAAACAATTATTATTATTATTATTATTATTATTATTATTATTATTATTATTATTATTATTATTATTATTATTATTATTATTATTATTATTATTATTATTATTATTATTATTATTATTATTATTATTATTATTATTATTATTATTATTATTATTATTATTATTATTATTATTATTATTATTATTATTATTATTATTATTATTATTATTATTATTATTATTATTATTATTATTATTATTATTATTATTATTATTATTATTATTATTATTATTATTATTATTATTATTATTATTATTATTATTATTATTGTAATTATAGTATATGTTAGTTCTTAATTACTAATTACTCTTTTATTTTATAAATAAATTAACTTACCTCGCAAGTACTTGATGTTTTGCTGTTTAGTTGTTGTTGTTGTCGACGTTGCTGTTGGTGTTGTTGTTGTCGTTGATGTTGGAATTGCTGTTGGTGTTGTTAGTGTTTATGGTCTTCACTTTCCTCAATATTTCTAAATGTTTTCACTTTTATAATTATATCCTACACCCGAAGGGAGGAGGGTATATTCACTTTGTTCTTCCGTTTGTAACGCAGAAAAGGAGACGAGATAGATTTGGAAAAGTATATATATTCTTGCTCAGCGTCACCTCCTGAATCGATTTAGCCCTGTCCGTCTGTTGAAATCACGATTACGGTAGAACGAAGAGATATCGCAATGAAATTTAGCACAAATATTCTTTGTTACGTAGGGCAGACTTTGGTATTTAAAATGGGCGAGATCGGTTAACAACCACGCCTACCGTGCGAGATATTAAGGCATAATTTTATTTCGGAACATATAGCGCTATTACTAAATTTGCAAAAAATGGGCGTGTCACGCCCACTCATAACAAAGCTGGTAATATCTCATGGTACTATATATTGAGATGTAATTTTATCACGATGTATCCGGAAGCATTACCAAAAAGCGTGCCAAAAATGGGCATGCCACGCCCACTCATCCAAAAGTTGTAAATATCTTGTAAACGGTATAAGATATTAATGCGTAATTTTATCACGAGGTACCTACAGGTATTACAATTCGTATACCAAAAGCGGGTGTGGTCCGTCCACTTATACAAAAGTTGTTGAGTGATGAAATTATAATTTCTTTTAGTTACTCGGGTGTAGGGTATTCAGGCTTCGGCCAGGCCGAAGACAACACTTTTACTTGTTTTTATTTAAGTTTTTTCAATCCTATTAACATGTTCTGTACTCAAGCATTGATCCTTATATTTTAATGTTCACTTTCGTTTGTAAAATTTTTTCAGTTTTTAAAACGTTTCATTATCTTTTTTCCCTTTTTTTTTCCTTTGATGTGTCGACGTGAGTAGACGTGTTTCTTTGAGTCGTCTGACGGTAGCGCTATTTTTGAGCAAAGAAAGTTGTCTTTATAAGTATAGATTATTGGTGGTGTGCGGTGCTCTGTGCCTATGAAAATTTAAAAGACAAAGAAGCTAGTGTCAAAGAAAAACTCATTATTTAAAATTGTTATTAACATTTTCGCTCGTACTAAAATGAGCAAAGTGAAAACAAACATTGACACAGTAGTAGCCGACTTCAATAAAAAAATCGCCGTTATAGTTGAGTCAGTAGAAAAGAATAAAGCTGCACTGGTGAAAGAGGTCGCACTCAGTGATGAGCTACACTCGATGGACAGGAAAATAGATGCTCTAGAACGCAAACAGCTCGAAAGAGATGCCGTGATTTTTGGTGTTCCTGAGCGCGATAATGAAGATTTAACAAACCTATACAATCAACTACGCTTCTCTACTGGCAGCAGACTTCCAGCCGTGCGGAATATATTCCGTGCCAATCGTAGGATACGCAATAATTCAACTATACCATCCCCAACGTACTTCATTTCAACAGTTCATATGAGAGAGATACTGCCCTACGTGTTGCTGCTACATTTCGTAAGGTGAACCAAATTTCTCTTCGTGACTTTGGTCTTGACTCCTACAATAAGTGCTTTTTGAACGAGAGTCTTACAAAACGGAATCGAATAATTCTCCGGCACACGATAAAATGCAAACGTATGGAGCAGATTTTTACAACTTTTACAAGGCGTGGGTCATTTTACATTAGACTTTTGGAGAGCGAGAAACCAATTAAATTTGAGAACACTGAGCAGCTGAGTGCTATCGTCACGAGTCATACATCTGATGACAACAACAAATATCAACAATAACGAACGTCGCATATACTTACAATTATTATTCAGTATCTAATTCTTATTAGTAATTATCATATTCAATACTATTATTATTTAAGTCAATTTTAATCATGCTGTCTTATATCAGGAACCTCTCCCTTCTCCTTCATAACTTTATATTACCAATCACCTTATACTTCGAAGCTTCAGACCTGGGCGAATTCCCTTACCAATACCATTGCCATTTTACAGACGGGAGTGTTTCTGTTTTTCTCCGTCCATTATGATTGTAAGTGCATTCTTTTGCAACAGTATAGAATGAGTAAAAATAATGTTGGGACTCATTAAGCAGTTTGTCAATGATGATTAGAGTACTTGGCTCTCAGAAAGATGGACTGCGCATAGTACATTTAAATGCACAAAGTCTTAGCCCTAAACTGGATGAATTTAGGCATATATTCACAAACTCCTGTGTAGACGTGGTCTGTTTATCTGAAACCTGGTTTACTGAATATGTATCTGATGGGGCCTGCAAACTCGATGGTTATTGTCTGTTTCGCTCAGATAGAATTGGTAGAGTAGGCGGAGGTGTAGCGATTTATGTGCGCGATTGCTTCAAGTGCAAACTGATTTTTCGCTCTGGACCTGATTGCCTCTTTGAGTATATCTTAGTAGAAATATCCAATGGTAAAAGTAAGATAATGGTGGGTACCGTCTACAGACCCAATAAATCAATACCTCTTGACCCCTTTCTCTCTACACTGGAGGAGTTTTCGTGTGGTATACCTGATATTGTGCTCTGTGGAGATTTTAACTGCAATCTTTTAGATGCAGCAGAGTCAAAACCTCTACTTGACCATATGCAGTCACTTAATTTCATAGCTATAAATCGGTCATGCCCTACACATTTCTCGATAGATTCATGCAGCTTAATTGATCTGTTCTTCGTCAGTAAGAACGACAATGTTCTTGTCAATAGCCAGCTCTCTGCGCCCTGTTTTTCGCGACATGATCTCCTATTTTTAACATATGATTTCAATCTTATTAACAATACTTGCAAAATGATTCAGTATAAAGACTTCAATAAAATTAATCGCCAATCTTTATATCAGGCGGTTGTAGGCATTAACTGGGAAAATATTTTTCTCATGCCGCATGTAGACGACCAAGTCTCTTTCTTCCAACACCATGTTCTTTCCTTATATGAAAAACACGTCCCATTAAAAACTAAGATCATTAAACCAAGTTCACCCGCCTGGTTCACAAGTGAAATTTTTCTCTTAATGGGGAAACGGGATGAAGCCTACAAGAAATGGAGAAGGTTTCATTTAGGCGAGTTCTTCAATAACTATCGCAGATACCGAAACCTGGTGGTTTCAAAGATTAGGGCCTCAAAGTCGCGATACTACGAGAGCAAATTGAACAACTCTAATTCTGGGAAAACATTATGGAACTATATTAGAGATATTGGAATAGGCAAACAACGTCCTAATATTCCCCTTGATGTGGATTGCGATCGACTAAACAAAATTTTCACCTCTGTAACGACTCCCCAAGTTGCATCTCAGACGAATTCTAACAACGACTTTAGTGGTGACGACCAGAATGAAAATATCTTTCAATTTACTCGTTTAAGCGACGAAGATGTATTGGAATCGCTCTTATCAGTTAAAATGCACGGGACCGGATAGAAGTGGCCTCTGTTGGCGATGCGGGCAGAAAGGACACAAGGCCGCGTCGTGCTCCTCAAAACCGCAATGTTACTTGTGTACTGCTGACAACGAGGGTCCAAAGTCTTTGGAACATGTCCCTGGCTCTGGAGCATGCAAAGCGTTTCGGGTGGCCCTGGACAACGCGAAAGGACGGAGACAATGATTACCGTCCTACAGGGTAATCTGAACGGTAGTCGGGTCGCTGATGAACTGCTATCTCAATTCATCCATGAATACGGGGTGGGCATGGCGGTCATCAGCGAGCCTTACCGAATCAGGAAGCACTGGCTGCTGGATGACTCTGGCGCGGCGGCTCTCTGGGTTGCGGATCCCAGTATACAGATCACGAGCAGCGGGGCTGGAGGTAGTTATGTCTGGGCAAAAACAGAGTCGGCCACTTTCGTGAGCTGTTACTTCTCTCCCAACGACGCCATGGGTGTGTACAGGCCTAAAATTTAAGCCCTAGAGGACGACCTGCGCTGCATTACTGGCGGCCTCGTGATTGCTGGGGACTTTAATGCGCGAGCCATAGAGTGGGGTATGCCACAAACCAACGCAAGAGGCCGGTTTTTATTGGAGATGGCAGCCCGGCTGGGACTAGTTGTCCTTAATGAAGGTACAACCCCGACATACCGCCGGCCCGGCTTTGGGTACTCGATTCCAGACCTTACCTTTGTGTCGGAGACTCTAGCCCGAAGGACGGTAAACTGGAGGGTGATGGAGGACCTTACAGGAAGCGACCACCAGTACATAACCTTCCGGCTTATGGACGCAGGGCAAAAACAGGTACCTGTACGAGTACATCGACCACTCGGCTGGAACGCCACCAGAATGGATGAGAGCAAATTTGTTGCAGGCCTGATTGAGGGAGCTCGGCACATCCCAACGCTCCCTAGAAATGCCTGCGAGGCGGGCGTAGTGGACTCCTTCGTGGAGTCTACCATGAATGTGATTCGAGGCGCCTGCAATGCGTCCATGCCGCGCAAGAGGCCGTGGAGAGGTAAGACACAGGTGTACTGGTGGAATGACCAAATAGACGAACTCCGGAGATTTTGCCACAAAATGCGCCGACTGGCGCAACGTGCCGCTGGCCGAACGCAGATGACGGAGAAGGTCGCAGCTTATAAAGCCGCTAAAAAGGCATTGGGCAAGGCTATCCGAGAAAGCAAGGTGCGCTGCTGGAAGGAGCTTTGCGACGGGGTAGAGCAGGACCCATGGGGTAAGGGCTATAAGCTGGTGATGAGTAAGCTCTGCTCGCCCGCACCAGACTTGGAACAGAGAAAAGTTCTGAGCATCATAGATGCCCTGTTCCCGACCCATCCCGATGTATCTGACGCTCGTGCGTTTGCTGGGTAGGAGGACATTCCATTGTTTGGGGTGGATGAGCTAATTACGGCAGAGCGCAGCATGAAGTCTGGTAAGGCTCCAGGCCCCGACGGTGTACCGGCGGAGGCCATCAAAGCCGTTGCCCGTAACCGTCCGGATCTCTTGCTTAACATGTACAACGTGTGTCTTAGGGCGGGTGTATTTCCAGCTTGCTGGAAAAAGGCGCGTTTGGCTTTGATCCCAAAGGGCAAAGGTGATGCCAATTCTCCATCATCGTATCGACCACTGTGCATGTTAAACACGGCGGGAAAGATGATGGAGGCCTTGCTTAAAATGCGGCTGGGGGCTGCCATTGAGCAGGCTGGTGGTCTCTCTAACCGGCAGCATGGCTTTAGAAAGGGGCACTCTGCGATTGATGCAATCAGCGAAGTGACCCAAGCTGTGAAACGGGCCGAAACTGCATGCCACCAGGCAAGGCCGATAGTGCTCCTCGTGACCCTCGATGTGAGGAACGCGTTTAACTCGGCAGGGTGGAGTGACATGTTTCACGCGCTCGAGCAGACCTTCAGAGTACCAGCATATCTCTCGGCTTTACGGAGGGACTATCTGAACGACCGCTGGCTTCTCTACGTGACGACACAGGGAACGGGTCAAAGGCGGGTGACTGCTGGATTGGCACAGGGATCGGTGCTTGGGCCTGAGCTGTGGAATGTCACGTACGATGGCCTGCTGCGCCTGGAAATGCCGGCTGACGCTTTCTTTGTTGCGTTTGCCGATGATGTCGCCGCCGTCATAACAGCACGCAGTCCTGAACTGGCTCAACTTGTGCTTAATCAAGTGATGCGCAGGGTTAGCGGGTGGATGGGCGACCACGGTCTCCAGTTGGCTGTAGCCAAAACAGAGATCGTGATTCTTACGAAGAGGCGAGTCCCCACTTCGTTGACTATGATGGTTGGAGCCCAACCGGTGAAAACAAGCAGGTTCGCGAGATATTTAGGAGTAAAGTTGGACAACCGACTCACATACTGGGACCATATTCGCGGGGTCTGTGACGGGGTTGCCCAGAAGACGGCGGCGCTGAGCCGGTTAATGGCGAATGTAGGTGGGGCGAGGCAGCATACGAGGAGGCTCCTGCTCGTCTCCGTACAGTCAGCCCTACTCTATGGTGCGGAAATATGGGCGGACGCCCTTCGAGTTCAAAAATATAAGACAAGGATGGCCGCCGTCCAGCGTCGCGGGGCATTGCGGGTTAGCTCGGCGTACCGTACTGTGTCCGCAGATGCAGCACTTGTTGTGGCCGGCTGTATTCCAATAGAGCTGCTTGCTCAGGAGCGGAAAGAAATCTATCTGCAAAGCTCTACAATGGGACGGGCGGCCGCCGCGGAGCAAGCGCGTGAGGGCGCACTTATTTCTTGGCAACGAAGATGGGACGCTAGTACTAGGGGACAGTGGACTCGGAGAATCATACGCGATGTGCGCGAGTGGTATGGGCGACGACATGGTGAGGTGAGTTTTTACCTGACACAGTTCCTGACTGGACATGGATACTTCCGTAAGTATCTGCACAGGATGGGAAAGGTGGGCTCACCGTGCTGCGTGCTGTGTGACTGCGAGGAGGACGATGTCTGGCATACCTTCTTCGCCTGCGAGTTTTTTGCCGAAGAGCGGAGGCTGACTGAGAACTCAGTGGGTATCGGTTACCCGGCAAACATCACTGCGGAAAACATCATAGCCGTGATGTTACGGTCAGAGCACGACTGGGACCTGGTGGCGAAGTACGTCGAAGTTATACTCCGCTGCAAGCGTAGTATGGGGTGCCTCCAGAAGGTACGCTTGACCCGTGCTGCGTCCACTGCGGCGAAGATGGCACAGCTTCGAAGCTGTGAAAAACGGGGCCTGGACGCAGGCACTACGAGGGAGGTCCGGTGGGATCTGATGGGAGCCCCACCCCGAAGTAATGCGAAAGCGGTTCCGGGGTGGAGTCGGGTTCCGTCAAAGAGGGGGACGTTTTAGTGTTTGAAAGCGGCACATACAGGGGTTTGTGACGACAGCCCTGAGATGCGGTACGCATTTTTACCTCCTCTCCTGCGAAAAAAAAAAAAAAAAAAAAAAAAAAAATAATAATAATAATAATAATAATAATAATAATAATAATAATAATAATAATAATAATAATAATAATAATAATAATAATAATAATAATAATAATAATAATAATAATAATAATAATAATAATAATAATAATAATAATAATAATACAATAAAACCACACACCAGCTGCAGCCACCAGGGTTGCTACTTAACAAAATTCCTCGAAAAAATAAAAAAAAAAAATTAAAAAAATTAAAAAAACAATTAAAAAAATTTTCAAAGAAAAAACTTAAAAAACAAAAAATTTAATTAAAAAATTTAAAAGAACAATTAAAAAAGGATGCCATGAAAAATCCCTCGATCTGGCAACCAAACAGTCCCCAATTTCACTGTGCGTGTGGCCGCCGCGTCGGATTGCAGTTCTACACTGTTCACAGTCTGTTCAGCTCCTCCTGCATATCCATTTTGTCTTCGAGTTCCTGTTTCCGTCACCATTACAGTGTCTTTAAAGTCGTAGAAAAATATTCGTCTTCGCTGTTTGAAGAATTAGCCTCCTTATAATTTGGTCGGCTACGTGATCGCAATCCGTATGGTGTGTCGGTCATACGCGAAATTTTATTGAGATCGCTGTTAAGTCACATAGCTCAGGATCACGTCGGCGTCACCAATTTATAGCAATAAATTCATTCATAAACGTTTATTTAAAACTATAAAAATACTTTGTTGAACAAAACCTAAATTTCAGAAAAACGCGTGCTTAAGGAAAGGTGACAAAAGGCGCTCCCTATTGAAGCTGGTTGACCTGCTGAGCTGACTGGTTGGCCACACTCTAACTCCGTATAACCATCTACTCGTCATTCTCGACCAGGGGGTAGTTAAAAGCGAGCTTATTTTAAATTTATTAGTAGTATATATTTAATGACTTAAAAAATAAAATACAATACATTTTCAATAAATTTCAATTGAATTAAGATTTAAAAAATTAAGTAAATTACTGAATTAAATTAAATTTATTTAAACGTGTTTAGAAAATATATAAAGAAAAAAATATAACAAAGTATGTTTATTCGAAACAGCTCAGATGTGTTGGTCTCCGAGCACTATCCGGCTCGAAGGACCAAATGTTTTGTTCAAATCACAAATTCAATGTATTTCACAATGTTTTTAATGTTTAATAGGTTTACAAGGTTTGTTTCACACTGCTCACAATAATTATTAAAAATGTTCCAAATGTTAAAGCTCCACTCACACGCGTCAACTTCTGGGGAATAAGAGTGAGCAAGTGCCTAGTGTGGGTCCTGAGACGATCGCTGGAAGCCGGTCAAACAGCGCCAGTTGCCGCGGAGAGAGCCCGCAGCCGGGCTTACGCTCACGAGAGAGGCGCATCTCATGACCGGCAGGCTGACAGGAGAGAGACTGGAGTGCTCACTCCTGACACCCTACCGATCGATGAGGGAGCACCTCTGACGAGCGGCAGTTGGCGTTAACAAAGTATTTGAAAGTACAATGTTAAATTGAGGTTAAACCATGTCAGGTCGTCACGAACTTTTTACTGCTGACAACGATATAGTTACATATATATACTGGAAAAGTACGACTGAAAATTATTAAAAATGGGTTAAGGAATAATTATTAAAAACTTTACTTTATTTTTCTGCCTGCTAATGAATGAAACTAAAACTGTCAAAATTTATTTGTTCTTTGTATTTTTACATGAACTTATTAATGACTTGTAGCTAAATAAGATCTCGTTATTTTTATAGTCCTCGAGATTAACCCCCCCTCAAACACATATTCTGAAACCTTCGAACAAACACATATGCCTGGCCAGACCCCTATACGTTTTCATGCATTTGTATGGCAAAAAGGGTACCGTAACTTTGAATTTCTAAGTATAGTATGTTCATATATTATTTTGGTCTTTAGACTAAATGTAAAATCATTTTCATTTGTTATTATTATTTTTTATTCATTTTGTGGAATGCATGAAAAACAAGTATAATCAACTTTAGAATGTTGTTGGCACAAAGGATTAGTGCATTTGGTGCAGTAAAAACGTGTCTTCCTACGCAGCTTTTCGTCTTGCGTGACACAAATTCTGCAATCTTTTCTGCAATTCAGTGTACTAGGGCCGCTTTGTTGGTTAGGCAGCACGTTGCTGGGAATATTCAACGGCCTTCCAAAGAAAGATTCAATGGCCAAACGGGTTGAATGTTGTCCCAAAATATGGTTGTTGTTCATGCGATTTTCAGTATTAGCAAACACCAATTGTTTACTCAGCGTGTTCAAGAACAATCGTCGCTTCTCTTTTCTGGTTCCCTCTATATTTTCATTGCATATGAAGTAAGCGGCTAACCCCATGACGTCTATCATGTTGCAAAAAAATACGTTACCATTTGGTCCATTGTATCAACGCCGGCCTTTGTCGAATTGTAAAATAATATAGCTTCCGGTTTTTTTGCTACGCCTTCAACTTTCTTTGTGTAGTGCACAGTGGATAGTAGATTTACTGCTTTGTTCTTCTTTGGAACGTAGCTGCACAGTGATATAAGGTTATCATAGAAACCGAACACAGATGAAAGTACTGGCCGTTTGCTGTCTTTTTTCACTTTTTTGGGAAGACACCTTTTGTTGGATCTAATGGTGCCAACGTATGCTAGTCCAATCGACGAAAGACGTTTAGCTGCGTCTAATGTTGTAAAAAAGTTATCACCAATAATAGTTCTGCCGCTGTTGTTGTATCGATTAGCCAAACTCATGAGCACATTTTCGCCTTGGTTTGTCTCTCGTTGTTCTCCCTCCCTTCTCCAACGGATATTTCGTTTTCGCATCGCATGCCCACCATACTTTTATGCCATACTTTGCGGGCTTTGATGGGATGTATTGCGTGAACTTTGTGCGCCCACGGTATGGAAATAGCTGCTCATCGATGGTTACACTTTCGTATGGTTCAAAATTACTGGCAAGATTGTTATTCAAGAAGTTCCATACGTCACGAATGGGAGCAGCTTTGTCGGTTTGTTGACGAAATGCGCGCGTACGACTATCGTCAAATCGAATACAGCGCATCAAAGTAACAAATCGTCTATATGACATGGCTGCACGGAATATTGGAAGTGCATCAGTTTGCCACATTAATCTTGAGAGCTGCATAGTATTATGACTGACACCAAAAGCCAATAGTATCCCAATAAAAGCGTCAAGCTCAACACTTGTCATATCAACCCATACTCGTGGTGTGCAGTTTGCATGTTCTGCGATCCATTTGCGTGTAACTTTTCCTCCATATAGATTTGTTTGTGTTACGATGATGAACGTAATATTCGGTGAAAAGAAAAGCTTGAACACCTCAAGCGGAGTGGTCAGGTTTGTTTTTGGTCCACCTCTGAAACGCATGATGTTGTGCTGGCGGAATCTCACCGTTGCGGGTTCAGCTGTACTCCACTTGATACCATCTTTTCCAAGCAAAAAACCTTCTGCAGCTTGAGTTGGTGCATTCTCACTTTCTTCTTCGGATTCTTCATCGCTGTCGAATATTTCATTTGCTTCCATTTCCAATTCATATTCAATGTCCGAGGCGTCATCTTCGGCCACAAAATCTGTGTTTTCACCGCTTTGGTCTTCAAATAAATCTAGTTCTTCATCTGCTTCTGTGTGAAGTGCGAAATCACGCTGTAACGCTGATGATAGTTGTTGTTGGAAATTATCAGTAAGGCTGTTCAATAATAAACTAACTGAACTCAAAACCAAAATCACAAACGAAAGAAAGAAATACGAGAAAAATTAACACAGAAACTATCTGGAAACAACAATCTGCATTGTATTTGCAGAAAAATAACCCAAAATGTGCATAATAATAATTTATTTCATACAAATTGTATAGGGGATTGGCCAGGCATATGTGTTTGTTCGAGGGAACCACTTTTACGGAATTAACTGGAAAATAATGAGAACATTCGAGTAATAGCTTATAATTGCCCTTATTGTTACGATTCGCAGTTATAAAATGGTATAATACGATTGGCAGCGGATTTGCGATTCACCCAAATTAGTTCACTTTTTGCAAAAATTTATGATTTAAACTAAGTAACTGTAACACGATATAAACTGTTTGAAAAATATCTATTATTTTTACTTTCTTTAACAATATCTTCTTTAAAACCATTCAGAGCAAAAATTGTTTGTCTGTTTTGTGTTAATATAGCTTATTCAAGACAAACTTGTTATATACCTAAGAAGCAAGTTATAGACCGAACAAGTTGAAATTTGAAAAAATTAAAAACTATGGAAATTTGTGAACTTTACTTCCAATTGAGTAGGATACCACTGGTTGGTTCGTCCATGCCACGAAATTTGTCTGTAAGCGGGCATCAATTTTTACTGGCGAAATGACTTTCGCTCGAAGCAAGCTGTATAATCGCCACGGTATGAGTCAAAGTTTAAATCCGTTTAAGACTCTACGGAACACGCCGAAGGATGCTATAAAGTTTGGCATGAGGAACTGATACAGCAGTGTCACCGAATGCTTAACGTGAGCGCCTGCTAAGACTGGCTTAAGCTCACGGTGTGCCATCACACATGGGGTTGAAGTCAATGCGTCAACCAACTCCCCATTGGATAGGTACCTGGTACCAGTCTGCCGGAATCAATTCGAGTACTTGCGTAAAGGACAAGTACTCCCTCTTGGTGAGGGGTCGAGGCCTTTCTAACACCTGTGCCGCTCTATGAGTCACGGCACCCGGTTTCCATCAACTCCACACCGAGCTAAAATGGAAAGCTCTGCCCGCGTACATTTGGGTATCAACCACAGCCCCCACGTTTCTCCCACTAGGGGTCCTACCTACAATGATTAGGCTGAGTGTGATCGAACACGCTATAGGGGCTCCTGATCCCCGTGGTACCAGACAAAGCCTCTGGTCAGACCTCGTAGTCAAAACTACTTCAAGTTGGGCTCCTTACAGCCCGGGACCGTTCGCCCAAAAGTTTTTGAGTCCAGCTGTGGATAGAACTAGGTGCAGACAGAAATTGCCCACACCAAACATGGATCAGTCTGAAGACATGTGTATGGACATGTTTTCGTTACTGCGGGAGCGAGGCCTATCCTTAACTCTTCCACTCAACAGGGAGTGGCACCTAATGACGAGGGTTAACCCCAATTTAGCTGGACTCCCAACTAGATGTAAAAATCTTTGATTCCGGGGTGAGGCGTTGAGACCCAACCTCAGCGCTTTCCGAAACTCGTGGTACCAGACAACCTCTGGTCAGGCTTCGTAACTGAGTTACTACCGGTGAGCTCCATACCGCTCGGGGACCGGTGGCTCCAGGAACACCAGTGCGGCACAACAGGCTCTGTCCTCCAAAGAAAGACAGCTACGGCTGGCACACACATAGCATGCACACTGCATTTTTTTTTAGGACAGATGAAACCGATCTCAGGGGATGCCCCCTATCCATGCACAGCATTTGTTGGTTCCGAAGGGATGACAGGTTAGTGGGAAGGGGGAAAGAGGGAGTAGTGACGGTTTACACCTCGCTTAAAGGTTTCGACGCTGTAAGTGGCCGGGAAGACATGCGCAGGGAGACTATTCCACAACCTAATGACGCGACCGAAAAACGAATTCTCACGGTAATGCGTGGTTCGTTGGAACGGAATCGCGACATAAAAGGGATGCACCCCTCTGGAAAGCCGAGTAGTTCTGCTAAATACCTGAACCGGAGGAATCAGGCCGGCTACTTCGGAGGAACATTTGCCATGAAAGTAACGGTAAAATACACGCCCTACATCACGACGATGAGCTGATTAAAACATTAAACCTGTATTGGCAACCGTGCAACGATACATTTCATTATCAGTATATTGGAGTAGTGTCGTGACCACGGACGAGAGTGGATGCTGTTACCCACCGCAGTGCAGTATTTAGTGTGCTCGCGGTAAAAAACACAACCAGATATAAACAAATATCTTCCAAAAACATAAAAAAGTCACAAGTGCAATAGAACTGGATTGAATACAGTGCATTAAATTATAACAATAAACATTAATAAATTTACAAAAACAATAATACAAAATAACATAACCAAATAACACAAATAGATAATCAAACGGAATGCAGAGAACCAAGCGAAGGGTTTTTTTATGCTCTCCGCAGTAAAGCTCAGCATTTCGTTTCTTTCTTCTCCTCCTCCTTCTTCCTGGTCCCGTTAGGTGTGCCGGCGGCTGTGAGTGCACCGTGGGCTGAAGCGAGGCAAGATAAAGGCATAACACTTGTCTTGTCGCGTTTTGCTTTGCCTGCGGTGTAGGCATTTGCACGACGGATGCCACGCTACAATTTCTGCTACCTGCCCATATTCTAGCCTTCAATCAGCTCATCAGCCAGCTCCGAAGCGAACAGTGTGGCTTTATGAGAAGGCTAATTGGGATGCGCTGAACTCCTTTTTCAGCCGTTTCAATTGGCAATTGTGTTTCAGGGATAGAAACATAAACGCTGCAGCAAAATTGGTAGAAAATATAATTTTATTTGGTATGAGGTCTTTCATACCCAATAAAAGAATTTCCATTAAACCAAAATGGAGTACAATTCGCATATATGGTCGGGAGCTTCGCGGGCATATCTTCAGCTTCTCGACCGTGTCCAATGTCGTGCGTTAAAACTTATAGGGGACAGTAGGGTATCCAGCTCTATTGAAACCTTGGAGCGTCGTCGTGATGTGGGGTGTGTATCACTATTTTACCGCTACTTTCACGGTAAATGTTCTTCTGAAGTAGCCAGCCTGATTCCTCCGATTCAGGTATTTAGCAGAACTACTCGGCTTTCCAGAGCGGTGCACCCCTTTTATGTCGCGATTCCGTTCCAACGAACCACGCATTACCGTGAGAGTTCGTTTTTCGGTCGCGTCGTTAGATTGTGGAATAATCTCCCTGCGAATGTCTTCCCGCCCACCTACAGCGTCGAAACATTCAAGCGAAGTGTAAACCGTCACTACTCCCACTTTCCCCCTTCCCACTAACCTGTCATCCCTTCGGAACCAACAAATGCTGTGCATGGATAGGGGGCATCCCCTGAGCTTGGTTTCATCTGTCATAAAAAAAAAAAAAAAAAAAAGACCATTCCTGGTTTAATGCGACTTGCAGACAAGCAGTCAGGTCTAAAGAGGAAGCATTTAAAAATTGGCGTTTAAACAAAACTGCTGATAATAAATTGCTGCGCAATCAGGCCAGAAATAGGTGCAATGCCACTCTAAAGCGCGAAAAAGATCTCTACGAACAGCGCCTTAGACGGGTTATTGAATACCATAAAGGTAGTAAGAACTTTTGGTCGTTCGTGGGGAGAGTGAAGAATCAGACGCGATCGTCTATTCCAACTCTCCTCAAGGATGATCAGATCTTCACTCACTCGGTTGATAAGGCAAACTTATTAGTCAAAATGTTTGCTGAAAACTGCTCTCTTCCTGGGAGTAGCCAACCACTGCCCGCGGTCGATGATGTATCTCATGCTATTCCTGAGATGCATTTTCGAGCACGTGTTAAAAGAGTGCTTGCAAACCTCAATGTCAACAAGTCCTCAGGACCGGATGGCATTTCAGCCCACGTGTTGAGAAAGTGCACCTCAACACTGGCTCTCCCATTGCGCAATCTGTTTAATTTATCGTTCACTTCAGGAGTTTTTCCTACTTCCTGGAAGATTGCCAATGTGCAGCCAGTTCCCACAAAAGATGAGGCTACGAATCCTGCCAATTACCGGCCCATAGCAATCTGTTCAATGCTCTCCAAAGTTATGGAGAGCGTTATAAATTTTAACCTGATGAGGTATCTGGAGAGCAACCAATTGGTCAGCGATCGCCACACGCGGTGTACGGTCTCACAGCTCCACAGGCGATTTGATGGCGTTTCTCACTGAGCGGTGGAACAGTTGTGTTCACCAATTCGTTGAGAGTAAGGTTGTTGCTCTGGATATCTCCAAGGCATTTGACCGGGTGTGGCATAAAGCACTCGTGTCTAAACTGACTGCTTATGGTGTCGGTAACACAAACACTCGATGGATATCGAGTTTCCTCAGCGGCCGTTCTATTCGGGTTGTGATATACGGCTTTGCTTCCGAAGAGGAATCCATTAATGCTGGAGTTCCGCAGGGTTCGGTCCTGTCTCTAACACTTTTTCTCATTTTTATCAATGACCTTCTGTCATTGACATCAAACCCCGTCTACTCGTTTGCTGATGACAGCAGCATTTGTCATTCATATTCATTCTCCAGGCGTCCTTCTATTCTGGAGATCAATAGAAAACACAGAATTATTAATGACACACTCCAATCTGACCTCAACAAAATCCAGTAGTGGGGTCAAGCGAATCGGGTCGATTTTAATGCGCGGAAGACCCAATGCTGTTTGTTGACCCACAAGCGTCTGGCGGGCGACAACTATCCACCTTTAAATATGGGTGGTGTGGATATTAATGAGTCGGAGGCTCTTGATGTTCTGGGCATGTCAATACAACGCGATCTTCGTTGGAACGATCACATTTTTGATGTGTCGAAAGAAGCAGCCAAATGCTTAGGCTTTTTAAAGCGGTGCAAGAAATACTTCACTCCAACCGACCTTCGTTGTGTGTACACCACTTATTTCCGGCCGAAAATGGAGTATAACTCGTATATTTGGTCGGACCTTCGAAAACATATCTTCAGCTTCTGGACCGTATACAAGGTCGTGTGATAAAACTTATAGGGGACAGTAGGGAATCCAGCTCTATTGAAACCTTGGGATGTCGCCGGGATGTGGGGTGTGTAACCTTATTTTATTGTTACTTTAATGGTAATTGTTCCCCTGAAGTAGCCAGCCTGATTCCTTCTGTTCAGGTGTTCAACAGATCTACTCGGCTTCCCAGAGCGGTGCACCCCTTTTACGTCTCGATACCGTTCCAACGCACTACCCACTACCGCGAGAATTCGTTTTTCGGTCGCGCAGTTAAGTTGTGGAATAGTCTCCCTGCGCATGTTTTCCCATCCACTTATAAGGTCGATGCTTTTAAAAGAGGTGTAAATCGACACTACTCCCACTTTTCCCCTTCCCACTAACCTTTTCCCTTCTAAACCCACGAATGCTTTGCATGGATAGGGGCATCCCCTGAGTTTGGTTCTATCTGCCATAAAAAAAATAAAAAAAAAAATCAACTCAATTTCGACTTTCCATTGAAACGAATCACTAAGCGGTCGTTGCTATCTACAATTGGAAAGTTATTCGATCCTTTAGGTCTCATTAATCCCTTCATAGTTGCAGCCAAGATTTTTTTAAACACCTTTGGATGATCAATCTAGAATGGGATACATAATTATCTCCTGAACTTTGTGACGAGTGGTGCCGTATCGTGACAGATCTACCAATCGTGGATAAATTTTGCGACGGCTCCACTAAAGTGTATGCATCAATAGTGAAGACTTTTGTACCAATATTATTGCCGCAAACAGTAAGGTAACGCCAAAACCAACAATTTGCATTCCCCGAGACGAATTTTGTGCAGCGGTGCTGAGCGTGAAACTGGTTAATTGGGTATTGACACATCTTTCTCTGCCCACTAAACCAATACCGATATATTACTGGACAGATTTTACAATCGTGCTCTGCTGGATTAGAGGTGATGTCAACCGTTGGCCTGTATTTGTGGCAAATTGAATTGGCCTTATTCATGCGGACTCAAATGTCGATCAGTGGCATCACATTTCCACAAATGAAAACCCAGCTGATCATTCGTCACGTGCAATATCGGCGGCTGAATTAAGACATTGTAAGTTATATTGGCATGGTCCGCCGTAGATAAACTGGATGAAGGACTCGTAGCCCTGTTCAGTTTGGACTTTTTTTAAATGGAATAGCTGCAGAACAAGCAATAAACGTCATCGTGAAGCAACAGGAAACCAAGATGTTGCATCAATTTTCTTCATTCGCACTTACGTCGCATCATGGCTTGGTTACTGAGGTTTAAACACAACTGCATGGTTACAAAGGAACAACGCACCTCCGGTCCTCTCACGGTAGGAGAGCTCCACAGTCTCTAGTTCTCATGGTGCAAGCTGAATGTTTTGCGACAGAAATATGAAGTTTGAAAAACCGCGAAGCAGTATCCTACAAAAGTGTGGAATAGTCTCCCTGCGAATGTCTTCCCGCCCACTTACAGCGTCGAAACCTTTAAGCGAGGTTTCCCACTAACCGAGCTCCCTATTTCCCACTAACCTGTCATCCCCTCGGAACCAACAAATGCTGTGCATGGATAGGGGGCATCCCCTGAGATTGGTTTCATCTGCCATAAAAAAAAGTCATTTACTCAACTTGAATCCATTTATTGACAACGATGAAACCTATGACGAAAAGCATCCGATGATATTACCGAAGCTTCATCACTTTACAAATTTAGTCATTGAGAACAGTCATATATCCACTCTTCATGTAGGTATACAGCTCACATCAGCTTTCATTCGGAAAAGGTTTTGGATTTTGAATGCAATAAAGGTCATAAGATCCAAACTTAGAGGATGTGTTCGGTGTTTGGGAAAATTTGTCAACAATTGATGGGAAATTTACCCACAGCTAGTAACCCTAGGGTTACTCCATCTCAACATCCCTTTCTATCAACGGGAAGCGACTACACAGGTGCCATAGAGATAAAGGCAGCCCGGTACAGAGGCTACACAAAATACAAAGGCTATATCGCTATTTTCTTTTGTCTAGCAACTAAGGCGATACATTTGGAGGCGGTTACGAGAATGACGACGGATCAGTTCTTGTGTGTCTTGCATCGGTTTATTGGATGCTGAGCTTTATGCCATGAGATCTATAGTGACTGCGGGACAAATTTTATTGGTGCAGACAAAATACTAAAAACGAATTCGTATAAATTTGTTGAATCAATGGAAAGGCATGTGATCCCTCAACTAGCAGAGCAAGGAATTCAGTGGCACTTTAATCCACCTCTTTCTCCAAATTTTGGTGGATTTTGGGAGGTCAACATAAAATCGGTCAAGCGACATCTCAAAGGAACAATTTATGACACATTAACGTATGAAAATTAAAGCACCGTGTTTATCAGAATTGACACATGTTTAAATTCAAGACCACTATGCCCTCTCTCATCATGTCCCGATGATTTAGACGCCCTCACTCCTGGACATTTTCTTATAGGCGATGCACTACTGGCTCCACCAGAGCCAGCAGGTCCTGAACGATCACTGCATCGTCAGTATTTATCAATGCATAGCATGAGTCAACATTTATGGGAATGGTTGTCACATTTGCAGTCACGCCCCAAATGGTGTCGGAAGCAAGACAATTTGAAGACGAACGACCTGGTGCTCATCAAGGATGACCGCCTACCTCTGCAACAATGGCTTCTAGAGCGTATTACAGCCACCACTCCTGGCAAAGATGGTTTTGCTCGGGTAGTAACCGTGCGCACCCAAGATGGAAGCTACCAAAGAAGTGTCTCAAAAATTTATAGGCCACCGATAGACGAGGCTCGGCAGATTCATCAGTAACGTATGCCTTAGGGCGGCATGTTTGTACACCAAACAAAATAAATTAGCTCGAGAAACGCACTCAAAAAAAAAAATTCAAACGACAACGAAAATTTTTAAAGTGTAAAACTAAAACTAAAAGTTTTATAAAGAACGCTTAAAATTTAAAGGATACTGAAGTGAAATCTACTTCATTAATATTATTATCATCATAATCATCATCAACAATAACAACATCTTCAGTTAAATCTTTTCAAAATGGAAGGATTCATTTGCAGTGAGTGTGGTGTTCGTTTCACCGAAAATCGCAGCCTTAAACGCCATGTTTTAAACAAACATTCTGAAAAACAAGCATTCAATTGCAATGAATGCATCATTAAATTTACCCGACGCGATAACCTGAAAAAACATGTAAATTTATTTCATCCACAACCAAGCATAAGCTGTGCTTCACCAGCAAAACGTGTTCATAATGAAAACTTTTCAATTTGTTCCGATTGTAATGAGAACGTTTTGAAGAAACACTGGAATTATCACATTAGGACTAATAAACATAAAAAAAATGCTGGTATCCCGATTAACGAGCACTTTAAAACAATAAGGTCAGCCTTCAATGAAAGGGTTGAAACGCTTGTTTAATTCCACACGTTGTAGTTATCTACCTCGGCACTTGAACCGATGTAGATGAGTGTGGAAGGGATGAGTTCAACTCTGGCACTTTAACCAGGATGAATTGTTTGTTATTTATTTAATTAATTTATTTGAATTCAACGCTGGCACTTGAACCAGGATGAATTGTTGGTTAAAACGCGAGTCAAAAGTAAGACAATAACACAAAGCTTTGAATTCTGACTGCCTGTTTATTTCGAAGGGTTTTCAATTTATAGATAAAATTTACAACACACAGACGCTCACATATAAGTGATAAAATTTACAACACACAGACGCTCACATATAAGTGCAGCGTGGGAAACTGTAGCGCTGGCCAAGCGACGCTGCGTAGACAAATTTTGACTGCGTTCCTTGGCCAGCGCAAACAAAAGTGTTACGTGACACCTTGATTTGCACTGCGGATGGTTCTCACACTTTTGGCCGGAATGCAGTAAATGATATATAAGTGAAAATATGCTGGAATGCAGCAATGAATAAATGCAATTCTGACAAAATTTGTGAGAACCAAACGCCGTGGCAAATATTTACAAGTAATAATTATGTTATGAAATAACATCCTTCCCGGCATTGACCGATGGTCAATTATGGAAAGGTGGTTACAAATTCGCCTTCGTCTTCTCGCTGTCGTGGGATGTTTCGTTGACGAGGTATTGGCGGGGGGTTTGGAAGTCGTTTAATGAGCTTTCTATGCAGAAGACATCCGATGATACTGATGACAATGCCTAATGTTAAGGTCAAATACCCAAATGAAAAATGATGGTAGCTCGTTTCTTGAAGTCGTCTTGGTAGATCTGTTAACTCTGGTGTGTTGAGTGCCTTTTGCAAGGTTTCGATTTGGTTGAGTCTGGTGACGTATCTGTTGGGGTTCTCCTGGAAAGTCCTCGCTGTGGGCTCCTCAAAAGTCCACAGACCGTCCGAATAAAAAACACTATTATCACACTTTGGGCACTTTATTGTCTGTAATGCGTTTTACACGTTCACTACTCGCTACTCACTACTCACTGATTCCCACTGACTGACTTACGCAACTCTACTCTACTCCTAACTCTCCATACCAGTCTTATTTATATTCATGCATGCGGAAACTTAAACACGGAAATAACAATAATACGCTGACTGTAGCGGAAAAACGCCGCTTCAACACCTGAGCGCAAGAAAGTGGGTCACTAGTTCCATGGCCAACAATATTTAATGAAAACGAAACCGCGGCCTCAGCGACCTGCGATCATTCGACGAATTGCTCTAGAAACGGCAATGCGGAATTAAACCAACAAGCACAACGTGCAAAATATGTTCAGTGCGAAGTCATAATTTTAAGTATCGCCCGAAAGTATGCCTAGCGGAACCAGTGACTCACAACATCCCTCCACCCCTAGGGAAAGGAAAAATTAATATCGTGAAGCGATGTTAATTTTTCCTTTTATTACAATGTTTCTACTGGGTGGTCAATTGTTTGATGTTAGCCTTAATGCTATTACAAATTTCTTAAGTAAATACGATAATCGGTTCTTGCCTGGCCTCCCTCGGACCTGCTGATTGGAGAAGAAGATGATGATGGTTCTGCCGAATTATGCTTTTGCTGCTACGAACTGTCATCTCGTCTTTGGGTGATGTTTTCTTGTATGACGCGTTGCAGGGCACCCACATTTGAAGAAACGGTGTGTAACTATGTGACTGCACTGATTGGACATGCTCTTCGTAGTACTGATCTACCTTGAACGGAGTCATGTGGCCTTCGGTGTTTCTTTCTCGTTTTCTTGGACTGCTGGAGTTGTGTGCTACGTTGTTGACTGTCTGGTGGACCTCCCACCTTACTTGACGCTAATTGATCGAAGAAGCTCTGACTGTGGCTTCACGATTTCCTTGTCTCACTTCGGGACGTTAGCTCTAATTTGCGACTATAGTAAGATTTTAATTTGCGGGGAGTGCCCAAAAGAAAAATGTTTTAGCACGTCCACCCAGTTGACTAATGTAAGCGAGAAAACATCGCCATGGCCGTCTTTGTCGAACAATGCTGTCTCTCACTTCTGTGATGGTGCCGTACAACTCGGATGTACCGCTCGTATCTTGGTGATGGTTCGGAGAAACAACTTCGATGTTCCGTTCGTATCTTGAAATCCACGATCAAACTGAAGCTTCCATAGTTGCTGGCTTATCCTACTTATTCTCTAATACTTATACTATAACTTATAATATTTTGACTACCCTAGGTTTGCTCCTTAATATTTACGCTCCATAAATGCAAGTATAGAGATACTTATGAATAAAATCAATGTGAATCATTGTTATGACTAAAATCAATCAATACATTTATCCAGTGAAACCATCAAATTTTAGGTGAAATTTCTGACACTTCTCGTATTGCAGAGTATCATAATTATGTCCTTACACCTTTCTATCTGTGTTCCACTTTCATTTAGTCAAATCTTATATTCTATTTCGTTTGATTGTGTTTAATATATTAAGTCTTAAAGTCCGTAAAGCATTTTATTCCTCACTGTTTGTGTTGCAGTAAGTGTGAACATACTTATTTACATGTATACCTAAGATGTGTGCTTATTTGCCTATTAACATCTTTTTATGAACTTTAATATTTATTAACCCATTCAGGGTATTACTTTTATTCCTTATGTAAAAATTATTTCCCCTTTTTTTTGTCAATATTTTTATTCTTATAATTTACCGAGTATTTTTCAATCTTTCGTATTTACAGTTTTCTATTTCAAAAAATATTTATTGCTCTTATTCATTCGGACTTCTTTGTAATTACTTAATTATTATAATTTAGTTTAATTTTAATTTAATACTTAGTCAAGTTGAAGCATATTTTAAATACTCTTCTAGTTGCTTCCCCCTTACTAGACGCTTACGTGCGCATACAACATATCTATATACAAGTAACGGTAAACCAATTCACGATGCCACATAATGTGGCGCCCTGACACCATGTGACAAAGCCGTCTACGAATTATTTCTTACAAAATTATTTCAACTTGGACTTCTGATAAATAGAATTAGGTCCAAGCAAAAATTGAAATAAAGTTTATATTGGTTTAACCATATACATGCACTTGGAAACAATGTAAACAACATAATAAAGCAATAAAACAACATAAAAAGCAAAATAAACAACATAAATAATATATTGCTTTAACCAAACCTAGATATATGGTTTAAACAAATTCTATAATTAATTAATACATTTTGTTAGTAAATTAGTAAGTGTCCGGTTAGCTATAGAAAATTTCCCTTAAAAATATACTAGCCAAAACGGTTTTATATGGATGAGCAACTTCGGGCGTACTTACTTATCAATTTGCGGCGTCGCAGTTAATGGGATCCAGCCCTCTCTCTTCCGTCGTCCTGGTAAACATGGAATTTCCCCTTGCACTGCCTACGACTGCCTTGAAATATACAAATATATATATATATTATATATTATTTACGTTCGTTATTTTTCCCTATTCACTAAATTTTTTGTTGAATCGTATGTGTTGAGCGTGGTTTTCCAGTTCCGATTTACTGCATCCGTAGCTGTTCCTATTTTTATTGAATTGTTGTAATGTTTAAGCAAATTGTTATGGAAGGACTTATCCCTGTTCTTAATTTTTAGAACTGTAGTGACCGGACTCTTAATGCCTACCACCTCATATGGGCCTAACCATATTGGTGAAAATTTATTTTTCCTTGTTTGATTTTTTAGCATTACCATATCTCCAGTTTTAAAAACTACTGGGTTCAGCCTGTCATCGTACTGCCTTTTGGCCGCTTCCTTTGCACGTTCCTGATTTTGCCTATCCATCTCATGGGCCCTTTGCATTTGGAATTTCTGGACCTTGATGGGATCGTTGGCGTTATAGAGTGGGCCACATTTTTTCTTCAAATTTGTTGGAATCTGCGCGTCGAATCCATAGAGTGTGCGAAAAGGGGTTTGTTTGGTGGTTGTATGCGGAGTGTGATTATGCACGTGCATTGCCGCTGATAACCACTGGTCCCATTTCGATCCGTCCTCTTTCGCAAAACTACGCAAATATTCTGCCAACGGTCTATGGCTTCGTTCTAAGGAACCACTGGCCTGTGGGTGGTACGGTGTTGTGTGTAATTTTTTAATTCCTAACAACTTACATGTGTCACTGAATAATTTTGAAGTGAAGTTGGTACCGTTATCTGTTACTAGAATTCGTGGAATTCCGTATCGCGTTACCACTTCGTCGTAGAAGGCTCTGGCTACGGTACTCGCCTCTGCGTCGGGAATAGCTGTGCAAGCCATACATTTTGAAAAATCGTCTTGGAATGTGAGGATGTATTTATTACCAGATACAGTCTCCGGTAAAATACCTACAATGTCCATATAAACCTTATCGAAGGGCCGCACTGGGGTGTCTGTTAATACTAGGGGCATTTTCGTTAATTTTGAACTTTTGCTCACTTGACATTTGGGACATGCTCTAACGTATTCTTTTATCTGCTTTTGCATGCCTGGCCACCTGTATTCTTGCCTAATGCGTAAATAGGTTTTTACCGCCCCTTGATGACCTCCAAATGGTTTATCATGGAAATCCTTCATTATTGTCTTAATTTCCTTTGGGTCTTCCAGAAGAATTGTGCTATCACCCTGTTCCGCCTTTGGACTATCCGGTTCCACTGATGCGGAGATTTCCTGCGGCCTGTCGTTTTCTTGGTTCTTTTGTTCTTTTGCCTTAGAGCGCGTTTGGACTGCCGCCACCTCGCTGCTATTTTGGGGTATTCTACTCAGAGCGTCCGCATTTAAATTTTTCTTCCCAGGTTTATATATAATTTCGAAATCGTACTCCGATAGTTTATGTCTAAACCTGGCTAGACGAGAGGTCTGATCCCTTAAATTTGCTATACCCTTTAAGGGCTGGTGGTCTGTAAATACTTTGAACGGCCTCCCCAAAGGATATGCTCTAAAATTCTTCGTTGTCCACACTATGGCCAAGAATTCCTTTTCGATTGTGGAGTACCGTTTCTCGGCTCCACTCAACGCCCTACTGGCGAAAGCTATTGGCCTGTCCTTGCCTATTTCCCCTTGGGACAATACTGCTCCCAGAGCTTCATTGCTAGCATCGGTGGTCAACAGAAATTATCTGCTAAAATCTGGATATGTCAACACCGGTGGTGAAATTATTGCTTGCTTCAACGTCTCGAAAGCCTTTTGGCAATCCTCGGACCATTTAAAAACTACATTCTTCCTCAACAGCTGATTAATAGGTAAAGCTATCTTTGCCATATTGTCTATGAATTTCCTATAATAATTTACTAAACCCAAAAATGCTTGCACCTCCTTCTTATTCCTAGGTGGCAAAATATTCTTGACACATTCTACCTTCTGTGGGTCTGGAAGTGCACCATTTTCCGAGCACTTATGACCTAAATACACGACTTCGCGCCGCAAAAACTGGCATTTCCTAATATTTAACTTAAGATTATTGATTCTTAAGGCTTCTAACACTTTCACTAATCTATCCTCGTGCTGCTCTAAATTACTACCATAAACTACAATATCATCTAAATATACAAAACAATCTATTCCTTGGAGACCCGTGAGAATGTGATTCATTATCCTCTGAAAGGTAGCAGGCGCGCCCGTTAACCCAAACGGCATTCTCTTAAATTCAAAATGTCCCAATCCTGTACTATACGCAGTTTTTCCTCTATCACTCTTATCTACTAACACCTGATGATACCCACTTGCTAAATCTAAGGTCGTGAAATATCTACTATTACCCAACTAATCTAGAATCTCATCAATTCTAGGAATTTGAAAAACTTGTCTGATTGTGACTTCATTTAGTTTCCTGTAGTCCACTACTAGTCTCCACTTCTTTTCTCCGTCTTCACCAGCTTTCTTGGGAACTATCAACAATGGAGAGTTCCACGGAGAAGTACTTGGTCTCACTATTCCGTCATGTAAAAGCTTAGCTACCTGTCTGTTCACTTCCTCCCTATGAGCCTGTGGGAGTCTATACTACCTCTGATTTATCGGAGCCTGTTCAGCCCCCGTTGGAATTGTATGTTTCAACACCGCTGTGCACGTTAAACTGTCACCTTCTAGCAGAAATACATCATGAAACGTGGAAATTATTCTTTCCATAGATCCCATTTCCTCCGGATTCAGGGTGGGGTCTAGTATTATTTCTTTCCTCAAGGTCTCTAACCTTTTCTCCACATTTATACCTTTCATCTCTCCCACTCTATTGATCATACTAGGACGGGGTGTTTCAAACTCCTTGAAATTAGTTTGTGGCCTAAAATTACCCTGGCCTAAAATTACTGTCTATCTCTATATCCTTTTCCGTTGAATTTAGTACCGGAACGTAAATTACGCCCCTCTTTCCTTTTGCTAAAGTTTCCCCCATATACACTCCTGGAACAATTTCCTGTTTGTGAACTACTATTTCCGGAATATTGGTTTTAACCCTAACTGGAACTACTCGAATAGTTCTCGCCATTACTCTTGAATCTTCACCATGTAAAACTCGTTCTATTTCTCCCATTGAACGCATAACCAGCGTCTTAATATGTTTCTTATTCGCATCCATAAACGTTACTCGTTTTTTAATTGAGTTTATAATTGACCGATTCCACAAATTGTCCCTACCAATTATGCCATCCGCTGACACTCCCTGTCCAAGTGGCACCACTTGTAGCTTTAAACAAAGGTGATTCATATCGTTAGGTGTGATCAGTATGGAACCCTTCGTTGTTACACATCCACCAAAAGCTCCATTAAGGGTTCTTACGTCTTTCATATTTACCGGCAATGATCCCCTCAACGCGTTCTCCTTTACCAGGCTCGTGTCTGCTCCAGTACCTACTAATAGGATGAGTTTTCCATTTTTTGCACCTTCATAAGATATTTCAATGAACACGTCATCTATAGTGTCTGGGCGACCCTTCTGCCAGTTTAATCCTGAATTAATTTGCCCCCTTCTTTCCGTTGTATTCCGTTTTATACTTATACCATTTTCTACCCTTGAGAAAAAATTTTCTAACATTTTTGTTGCGTTCCTTTGCCATGATTTCAAGTTTGTATTCTTGCTATTTAAAAATTGCTCAGCATAATTAACAGCTTTAATTTTTGTTTCTTTTACTACTTCTTTTATTATACCCAGAGACAATATAATTAAAACGAAAATTTGTGCAATGCTTGCACTTAAGCATGAAGTCAAAACTCCAAACGTCTCCACTGACTCAACGGCCGTCGGCTTTACTGTTTGTTTGTTATTAACTGCTTGCTTAACTCCAATTTCGCTTACCTCCTCACAACTGTAAACTACTTCTGGGACTGATTTAACACTTTCAATGCTCCCGTCTGCACTATCGACCCGCCCGTGATCGACTTTCTCGCAACGATCAGAGGAGGACGGTTCAACAATCGTTTTCGATGTATGACTCGTCACTCCCATGATGTGTGGCCTCGAGTTACTTGTCTTTTTGGATTCCCAGCTTAGTGGCCTCGGCTGGGCCCTCGATAGTTTCCCTGCGCTGTTCCTTGATATCTCTTGGTGGGGCAATTTAGTGCTATGTGTCCTGTTTTTTCACAACGGAAACACTTAATATCATCTCCCCTGCTTATGTTTCCCTTATTACTCGTATTCCATCTACCCTCATTAGATTGTGGCTGATGTCCACCACTACTCATAGGGTCGTTACTATTTCCTCTCTGATTACCTACCTGACGTTCGGCTAAATTTCCTCTCGTCGGCTGCCCCCGTGACTGACATCTCCAATTTAGTTCATGCCCATACATCATGCATTTCTCACAGAATGGACTATTTTTCCTTACGAGACACTCGTCCCTAGTATGGCCTTTCCTTCCGCAGAAGCTACATACTATTCGCGCTTTGGCACTGGCTTCCCCACCTTGTGGACATTCCATCCTTTTGCCGTCCCGCGTGATACTCTGGTTTTGCATGAAGTTATCGCCCCGCTGTGTATTTAATTTCCCTAGGGCATCCATGGGTGTATGGCTTGCAGTCCTTTCGTTCATTTCTGGCGCCCAGACCGGATTTATGCTTGCTAAAAGGTTTCGTTGGGCTCCGAGAGATCTGCTGATGATCTCGTTTAGCTGTATTGCTTCTTCGATCAGTCTTTCCATGTCGATCACGTTGGTTCCCAACATCTTCATCCTTACTGTTGGGTCTCTTAACCCCAACACGAATGTCCTTGCTAAGGATTTGTTAATTTCAAGTCGCAGACCATGATTCTGGGCCTCAGTATATTGTGATTTCGTTATGTCTTCAGCCTGTGTCCTTAAATTTATTAACCTTTCTCCGAACTCCACTATTTCTTCACCTGGGAGTTGGGACACTGTCTGTATTTCCGATATTATTGTGTCTAAAGATCTACATTTCAGATAGGACAGCTTTAAGGTACTGTATAGCTCTTCTACGCTCGCTATTTTCTTTCCCCTAATTAACCCGTAAGCGTTCCCATGAAACCTTTGTTTTACGCACGCTATGAAATCACCTATTTCGGCATACGATATACCCCTTCTCGCAAGTTTACATCCCTCAATAAATTTATACACTTCATTTCTCAAATCTGGTGAACGGGTACCTGAGAAGAAAGGTACTAATCTGTTTACATTCTTTGCAATTGCTTCTATACTCATTTTTAACTCTGTGTTACTCCTGATGCTTTTTAAACCTGTTGCAGGTAGTGAAGGACGGCCAGTCGGATCTTTGTGTGGCAGGGTCTTATCTGCTAACAATTCTTCCTGTCGCAGGAGTCTATTTTCTTCTTTTAACTCCTCTATTCTCCTATGAGCCTCTTCTAAAGATTCAAAAGTTTCCCTGCTTTTTTGGTTTAAAACTGTTGAGAGCAAATTTCCTGGAACTCCTTTTTTCTCAATCTGATATTTTCCTCTTCTACTTCCTTTACTAAAATTGCCTCTAATTCTCTGTCCGTCAAGTAGTTGTCGTATCTGTTCTTTAAGGCGTGAAATTCAGCTTTCCACCTTTCTAATTCCTTTAGCGCACTTTTATTTTTATTTGATACAAAATTGAGCAATTCTTCTAAAATTGCATCCGCCTTCCTTACCTAGATCTTTAATTTTTTCCTTTATTAAAACCAAATTCTCTTTATTGTTAACAGTGGACGAAAGATTATCCCAAATTTTTTCAATGAACCTATCTAACTGTCCAACCAAATCTTTATAATCCCTTCCTAAATCCCTTAATCGTGCCTCCAAATCGAATGAAATATCCATCAAGTAGAAAAACAAAAAGGCAACGCTTGCAATTCTGCCAACACTTTGGGTCTGACGAGCAAGCGAGCAAACAATTAAAACCTCAGCAACGTTTTGCGCTGAAATCCAACCTCAAGCGTAAGCGCCACCGCCACTCCCAAGTTTCGTGTCACTTTTTAATTATATTTAGCTACACTTCGCGTATTTTCATAAAAAAAAAATTTTTTTTTATTTTTTTTTTCTCTTTCCGGTAGCAGTCGTAAAATTGCTAAATCTATTGTTCAAAAATTATCAGAAATTACTCGTTTTTCGATTCTTCTGATAATTTTTAAATTTGCTCGACAAATTATTATAATAATCCCCCTATAGCCAGACTCAGCCACAGGATTACGGGTAAGGGAGTCTTGCCCAGGATTATTTATGTGTGTTAGTATTTATATATGTCTGCTACAAATAATTTATACCACTTTTAAAATTTTTGTTTTAACACAAACTCACCTGAGCGAACGATTTTCGGTACTTAATAACCGGCTGCGCCAAATATGTTGGGGTTCTCCTGGAAAGTCCTCGCTGTGGGCTCCTCCAAAGGCCACAGACCGTCCGAATAAAAAACACTATTATCTCACTTTGGGCACTTTATTGTCTGTAATGCGTTTTAGACGTTCACTACTCGCTACTCACTGATTCCCACTGACTGACTTACGCAACTCTACTCTACTCCTAACTCTCCATACCAGTCTTATTTATATTCATGCATGCGGAAACCTAAACACGGAAATAACAATAATACGCTGACTGTAGCGGAAAAACGCCGCTTCAACACCTGAGCGCAAGAAAGTGGGTCACTAGTTCCATGGCCAACAATATTTAATGAAAACGAAACCGCGGCCTCAGCGACCTGCGATCATTCGACGAATTGCTCTAGAAACGGCAATGCGGAATTAAACCAACAAGCACAACGTGCAAAAAATGTTCAGTGCGAAGTCATAATTTTAAGTATCGCCCGAAAGTATGCCTAGCGGAACCAGTGACTCACAACATATCTATCTTCCTGGTTGTCTTGGAAATGGACTGATTGTGTTTTGCAACATCGGAGATGGTCCCAAAATTCGTGAATGAGCCCAGAGTTTCGGTGGATATGGTGCGGCTTTCCAGGAGGGTGCAAATTCAGTTTTTATGATGCAATTGGAACTGAGGATTAGTAGTCCTGATCCTTCCAGAAATTGTTGTGCGATTTCTGTGCCACAGATAGTTGTAATTTGTGTGATTTCCTTAACCGCGAACATCCATTGGTTGGTAGTACTTGTTTTGACCCAGACCTCTCGTTCTGCCTTTTTTAACTCGCATAATCGCTTAGTTTGATTGTAGAATAGGCTTACTTCACATGCACATATCTCTGCCCCCTTTTGGTATGTTGTGGGTCAATCTGCACACCCTAAAACCAGCGCAAGTATTTTGATTAATACGGTACTTTGCCCGTTTACGCTGCATACTTCCAACGCGGAGGCTTGCAGTTATTTTTTGGAAGGCATACTTTTAGGCCAAACTGGTCGCTTCTCGATCACAGTTCAATTAATTTAAAGTAGAATTTAAATTGCGCAAGAGTATCTTTTCTACAAAATAGCAAGTCCGCTTGCGGAATCCAAGTTCCGCAAGCGAGACATTAAAGTTTGAATTGCGAAACTCCCACTTGCCCAACAGCCAATAATTTCTAGCAGAATTCCAATTCTGCAAGAAAGGCATATTGCACAATGGGACAAAGTGCAGCGATTGACCCACTTAGCTGGCTCAACCGAGCTGGCGAGTAACTTGTTTTAACTTTAAGCGAGGTGTCTAATTTGGAATGAAATAAAGAGCGGACGTCGTGTCCGCTTTATTTAATTAATTAAAAAAAAAATTAAAAAAGTGGTGTTTGCGTTGCCGCGGGTATCCTTCAACGGAAGGATACATTCTTTAAGTTTAATTTTATATGTCGTGGGTGTCCTTCAGCGGAAGGATACCACAACATATTTGGCGCAGCCGGTCCGCGAACCGAAGATCGCGTGTTGTATGTCGCATTCACACTATCAAGGCAAGAACATTGGCACTTGTTAATAACTCAGTTAGTGAGTCAAGGTCAAGTTCAGCCTTTAGTGCAAGCCAAGCATTTTGTTTTGGGAAGCTCGAAAGCCAAGCTAGCAACCAGCACTCCGCATGGTAGCAAGTGTGGAAGCTAATTATAAACTCCGGGCAAAGCTCTGGAAAGCCAATATAGTAACCAGCACCGTCTGCATGGTAGCAAGTGTGGAAGCCAATTGCCACCAAATAGCTTTTCTCGAGCTCAAGCCAAGAAGCTTTCCGAATAAATAAAATTAGCTAAAATAAAAAGCAAAGAGCAAACGCGGAAGAATTAAATCGTTCCCAATTTAATTCTGCCGACGTTAATATTGGCAAATATTAATATTAAGAATTTAATATTGCAAAATAGTGGAATTGCGACATACCGGTCCACGTCGGCGAGCTTAAGTAAAAATGATTTAATGTTTAAAAGTAGAGTTCTGTTTGTGAGCCGATAGCGCGCAGACCGGCGCTGCATTGAAATAAATAAAAAGGGACGTTAGAAGAGGAACAAGGCTTTTCATTAAGAGGACCCGCATTCTTTTCAGAAGGACACCACAACATTTTGGCGCAGCCGGTAGGATACCACAACATTTTGGCGCAGCCGGATTTTCGAGCCGAGGATCGCTCGAACAAAATTAAAGGTGAGTGGAAATTTTGGTGAAGTTGTGGAATAAATAAAAGGAGTGCCAGCGTCAAGCCAGGCACCCTTGTCTGTCCAATGGCGTTTCACGCCGGACGAAACCTTTCCTGAGGTCGACCCTTTCACTCTGGGAAGTTGTTTGAAAGATTTTTAAATAGTTTTAAAAGTTTTGAATAGTGTTAAAGTGAAATTTAAAAGTGAATTGTTGGAGAATGAATGAATTTTTGAGGAAAATTAAATTAATTCTTAATATGATAATGGTAGTATTGGGAATAATAAGAAAGATATCATTTTGGAATAATTTTTTTTTTTTTTGGTTATTTTAAAAACCAAAATTAAAAGTTTAATCGTTACAGTAAATCGCTTAGAGACTTCATATCGTTTGGAGAATCAAAGCCACTTTAGTGTCATCCTTTTTCAATAACAAGCAATTACAATTGCTTGCTTATAAAAACAATTAACAAAAGCAGGCAATTAGCAAAGAAATAACGCAAACCATAGCTCACTCATTTAATTGTTCGAGTTTTAAATTGCAAACGTTGCAGTTTTGTGTGCCGCTACGAAAAAGAAGAAATTCGTTCGTTCATTTTGAGGTTTTAAATTACCTCAGGGAAGGCGACAAAATAATTGACAATTCGTCTCCGATTGAAACAAAGAAATAGCGAGCTCAGGCTGCAAAATGAAAAGAAAAAATAAAGTAACAAAAGTAAAACAAGCGTATGTACTGCAAACCACTTGTACGGCGAATGTTTACACCATGCTCGGTAAACGAAGCATGCAGAAAACCTAAACCGTTTAAGGAAATTAAAACTTGATAAGCATAATTTAATTGTTTCGTTAATTGTCTCTCGTTTTAAGGTACTACGAGTAGTAATAAAAATTGGACGTTTAATAAAACGATGGAACGTTGATTGGCGGCGCTAAGTAGTCGTTTTACAATATTCTGAATCCAACACTTCAAAATAAATTTAACTTCTCAACATTAAGAAAAATTTACTCTTACATATGTTAATTGTAAACGTTAAGAAAAATAAAAACCCACTAAATTATATGTCGTTCTTTAATTAATGGCCGAGTCGTTGCAAGAACAAGCATATATAGAATTAGAAAGAACCCACAAGGATCTGAAACGTCAGTTGGAGTTTATATCAAAAATTTGGGCAATTTTAAAAGAGACAGTAGGCAACAAGGAAAACTTAGAATTGATAAAGTCTAGAGTAGGGGACTTAAGAGACCTTTCAAGTGTAGAAAGAGCAGACGCGATAGTAGAGGAATTGCTTAAATTCCTACACCAGATAATAGAGAATAAGACAGAAAATTCGAAGGTATGGGAATCAGAATTTAACGCACTGAAGAATAGGTATGATAATTATTTAGTAGATAAAGTGTTTCAGGAGGATATATTAAGGAACTTAGAGAACGAGAACGTAAAACTAAGGGAATTATTAAAGGAAAAGGGGCTAACCGAAGAAACGTTAAATAAAACACTAGAACAGGGGTTTGCACAGAAATCAAGAGAAGAATGTAGTTCTTTAGAAGAAGCGAACAGAAGAATCCAAGAATTAAAAGAGGAAAACAGACGGCTGAAACAAGAAATAGAATTAGCTAACGATCAGACACTATACCATAAACAAGCTACCACTGTTATAGTCAGTCCAAAGGAATATAACTCAGTTTCATTTCCTACGTTTAAGCAATCAGGGGCAAATCAAACCAAGATGGGTATAGCAGAAATCGCGAAATTAACAAGCAGTCTTGTTCCACTGTTTCCAGGGACACAGTCACCAGACTTAAGAGGTGAGGTGTATAAGTTTATACAGGCGTGTGAGTTAGCTACAAGGGAAGCGACTACAGGAAATATACAAGAGTACATGGATTGTATCAAACAAAGATTGTATGGAGACGCTTATGATCTAGTAGGCTCACAACGTTTCAGCAGCCTAGAAGAATTATACCTAGTGTTAAGAAGAGCCTACCTACCAACGATTTCGTTAGACTCAACGTTAACAGACCTACAGAATTGCAGTCAATTGTACAATGAGGACATTCGGCAGTACGCAAGACGCCTAAATACCAAAAAAGCACAGGCGCTACAAGTAATAAAAGATACCTATAATGGACAGGGCGACAGCGCACTTGTATCTATGGTAGAGACGTCAGCAAATAAGGCGTTTAGAACAGGGTTAAAAGATGCAACTTTACGAATTTACATGCTAAGTGTTACAGGGAAAAGTATGGAGGAAATGATAGAAATAGCAGTGAACACGCTGATTGAAATACAAAGAAGTAATTCCCTCCATCAACCAACGGTTACACCCATAATTAATATGAATTCGGTAGAACCCTACACAGGACCGCCTGTACATAATCTAGTGGCTTATAAAAAACTAGAAGAAAGGCAGAACGTTTCGAGAGCACCACAGGAGAAAATAGTTTGTTCATTTTGTAATAAACGTGGGCATACGCGAGAAAAGTGTTTAATTAGGGAAAACACACCGTATTGCCAAAAGTGTTTAAAATATGGACACGAGACAAACTGGAGGTGTAATAACAATGAAAACAACAGAAGTGGGTCGAACAACAAAAATCAAGGGCCTAATAACTGGAACCAGGGGAGTCAACAATGGAACCAACACCAACGAAGTTGGCAACCAAAGCAACCCCAGCAAAATTGGCAACAAAAACAAGTCCAAACGAAATGGAATCAAAAGCAAAATAACCTAGTGAACCCAAATACGACTACCTTCAAGGGGGCGCAGATGAATCGGAGTCCTGTGAACATGCCAAACGAAACGAAACAAACAATATGTCATTGGTGTAACAGACCAGGACATATGATGGCAGATTGCGAGGCTAGAAGAAATTGGGAAAAATTCCAAGGCAATCGCCAGGGAAACTGGCAAGGGCCCAGAACAGGCCAGTAATCTGGGAACCCAATAATGACAGTAATTTGAGGCCAAATGAGGTAATAACGGTAAGTCAGACATCGGAAACGATTGTGGATACATTACCAACTTCACCAAGCGAAACAGTAACTGTAAGTCCGACGTCGGAAACGATTGTGGATACGTTACCAGTTTCGTCGAGTGAAGGAGTAACTGTAACTCCGACATCGGAAGCGATTGTGGATACGTTACCAACTTCAAAAATGCTGCAACCTAAAAGAGATCAAAACATTAGGTACAATAATAATATAGTAAAAATAATAGCACAAAACGATAAAGTAAATGAGACAGTGAATAAATTAACCAATAAAGCAAAGATGTTACTAGACATGGGAACAGAGTTATTACTAATCATCTTGCTAATTACACAGTTAGCATGCACATCGATTATAAAAGCAATTTTCAATTTTCAACGATATAAAGCAATGAGCACTAGTCTTAATATATCAGAATATATTACAGATGTAAAAGCACTTGCAAGTAATATAAAATCAAAAGTATTAACGAAATTTAGAATTTTCATTTCAAATTTACAGAAACAGGACATGAACACAATATTTTCATGGTTAACGTATAATTTAAATAATGATGATAAAAATACTATAAAGGAAGTATTGTAACGGGATCTTTCCCTAGTCCTGTGGTCTATAGCCAGGGCGTGGCTCGCCGGCCAGTGTCCAGTCACAGAAATTTATAAAACGCAAGTGGCCCTCTAGACTTGATGTTATTATTTTATTTTTGGGTATCAGATTTCTCGAGCTGTGTGTATCTCGGGGTCCAAAAGGCCCCGTAGAAGATGTGGTGAAGGTTTGGTGGTCACTCCAACTGGGCAAGATGATTTAAATGACTGCGCCGTGTGGCTGACTTAATCAAAATATATTAAATTTACAGGGGTGCGTTAAATAAGTGCCCCCCGCGAGAAGCAATCAGATAACGGGTAACTTATGTAGCCCTATATGACCTACGTTCCTTAAATTTCTCGACAAGATGATTAACTATAGTCAATTACCCTACTTGTCATTTTCCGTTTGCGCGTTTATCCCAGCAGTGAGTGATCGTCAAGATTGCACTCACCGAGTACGGCTTACTTAAATATACCTTACACTGCGTTCGATCGTCGAGATTACGATACGCAATGAAGGAGATATTTTCGCAGACCAGGGATCCTATGTAGCCTTGTAATCCTACTAGAATCTCCTAATTGTCTTTGTCCGTCTGCCCGTTTATCCCAGCAGTGAGTGATCGTCAAGGTTGCACTCACCGAGTACGGTTTACTTAAATATATCTTACACTGCGTTCGATCGTCGAGATTACGAAACGCAATGAAAGAGATATTTTCGCAGACCAGGGATCCTATGTAGCCTTGTAATCCTACTAGAATCTCCTAATTGTCTTTGTCCGTCTGCTTTTCCACTATCTGCTAAACCCTATGTCCTACTACCGAGCAATCCAATTATCCGACCGTCCAGCTTGCCTGTCCTCTACCAACTGACTTGTTGCTCTCCCGCGTTTATTTTTCAACCACTGCTTGCTTGTATGTTCTCTGTTCGTCGCTGCTTGCTTGCTTGCCACTCTTCTTTTCGATACCATTTGCTCGCCTCCTCGCGCTGCCCAGCGTTGTTTGCTCGCTCGCCTGCTCTTATCTTCTCCACATCTTCTTCACAACAAGAGCCATATTGTCTCCCTCTCTTTTCTCTTAATCTAGCTACTCTTATTCTAATACAAGGTGTTTACGAACTATTTACTAACTATTCAAATAACATGTTGACAAATGTAAATTAATTTTAATTGTAATTCATTAATAATATATTAATTCATATAAAGAAATTAAAATATAAAATAAAATATCAAATTCAGTATGTTGTTGTGTTGTGTTTGTGTTCTTAGTTTTGTGTTGTGTGGACAAAATTTGCTCTCGCCGAATTTTGGTCGTCACACTCCCCCCCTACTTTGGGTTGGGTGAAAAACGAGTAGATACCTTGCCCCTTCGTGAAATTCGGATTTGGACCGTCTGCCCATCAACCTCTCGACGAGCATTCAACAAACGTCCAGGCCGCCATTTTAGTTTTAGTTGGGCGATGACCTCATTCAGTGTCGATGATTCATGGCTCACGCCATCACCGATATCTATGTTCTTCCCTTCGGTTCCTTGTTGTGGGTCATCTGGTAGAAATCCCTCATTGTTGTCCCGCAAGTAACGCTCCAATTCTTCGATGATGTTGTTGTCTATTGAGATTGCATCTTCCATCTCCGTAGTTTGTGACACCAAATTGTCGATGTAGCCAGATATGCCAATATCTAGCGGTTCAAGCTGTATATCATTATTGTGGTCCGCTCTGTCCAATTCGTCGCATGCAGGAACCTGTATGACACCACTGCCGGATGGCGTTCCATCAGTGACAAATGGTGGCTGGTCTCTTGTGGCTGGTATATTATCAGTCCCAGTAATTGGTAATGGTAAGTTCTTTGGCCATCTAGTAGCGCTACTCCAAACTTCTTGGTCCGGCATTGTTTGGATCACTTGGAAAGTCGTTACATGTTGTATATAGCCAGGTATACGCACCACTTCCTCTTCGAATGTCGTAGTCACCCACTCTCGATCCGGCTGGTTTTCTGATTCCTCCTCTTCAGGGTCACTCGCATTTTGAGGTTCGGGTTCGGCGTCCTCTTGATGGGAAGGTCCCTCATCTTCATTATTCACGCCGAAAGCCTGGTCATTTGGTTCAGTTGCATCGCTGTCCGCATTTGTCTCGTTTTGCAATTGGGTTTCTAAATTTTCTTCAGCCTCATTTCCCTTTTCGTCTGCCACGCTCTCTTCTGGTTGTGTTACCACCTCGTCCTCTTGCTCATGTAGTTCCACAAATATGACATCATCGGATGATGACGAGCACTCCTCCCTTGTAACTATTTGCTCAGTCTCCTTCCTTTCCAGTGGGGGCTCCAAAGGTGTTACACGACTGAGAATGATACGTTCGCCTCTTTGTCCCGGTACTCTTTTGGACTGCCATTCTTCTCCTAACATCTGTGTCCTTGGAATACGTTCTTCCTCTTCCATCATTCTCTCTCTAAATCTTTCTGCACTCCTCTTAAATTTCTTTTCACCTCTGCGGTCATCCATGTCTAGTGTCTGCGTTGAAGGTTCACTAATGACTGTAATCTATCGCGAATTAGTTTAATTGAGTTGAGGATTGACTACGGGTTGCCAATTTTTATTGAGTTGATCAATACTTTGCTAGCACTATGTACTTGGGATAGCTTATTGGGGAGCAAACTCTGATTCATTGTATAATTATGCTGCTCCCTACTTTCTTGTTCTGTAAATGCAGCTGAGTAAAAGTTTTTGAGGTCGCTAATATGGGCGGTTTTAGAAGTTCTCCCGTTGATTGGCTTGATACGTACAATTACTGGAGACACATATTTTTCAACTTTAAAAGGGCCTCCATATCGTGGTGCGAGTTTGGCCGCGAAGTTATCTGATGCTTTCGAGAGGTGGTGTAGTTTGACCATAACTAATTGTCCAATTTGGGGCTTCCATGGTCGGCGGCGGAGATTATAGTATTTGGCCTGTTTTTCTGACGCTAACCTCATGTTTTCTCTGGCAATTTGAAATACCATTTTGAGTCGATCGGCATGATTCTTTATTGTAAAACGTTCCGTTCCGGTGCCAAGTGTGAGCTTGTCGTAAATAGTGTTAGGTAAACGTGGCTCCCTTCCTTGTACAATATATGCTGGACTGAACCCTGTTGATTCCGACACACCTGTATTAATGGCTAAAGTGAGTTCGGGTAAAAGTTCATCCCAGGTAGTTTGCTTGTTCTCTGAAAATTGCGCGATCATGGTTTTTATCGTCCGGTTGGTACGTTCGGTGGGGTTTTCTTGTGGCGTGTAAGGGGCCGTATACTGATGACTTACTCCCATTTCATTAAGGAAGTCCTTGAAGGCCTTACTGGTAAACTGGGTGCCGTTATCTGATATGAACAGTTTAGGTACACCGAACCGTGCTAAGATCCGTTCTCTAAATGCTTTAATCAGATTTGTACTAGTAGCTTTCCGACACGGTACTAACTCCGTCCACTTAGAAAACTTGTCTGTAAAGACCATTAACGTGTTATTACCGTGAGTGGACCGAGGAAGAGGTCCCACAAAGTCGGCGCTAACGATTGCCCATGGTTCTTCTGCAAATGTTGTAAGCATCTCGCCTGCTGTTCGTTGTTGTGAAGGTTTGAATTTCTGGCAACTTTTACAAGATCGTACGTAGTAGCCGGCTTGTCTAAGCATACCTGGCCAGTAGTATCTCTTCGCTAATCGACTGCGGGTTTTGTGTACGCCCAGATGGCCGGCACTCGGGGCGTCATGGTTTTCCTTGATGATCTGCTCTCTTAAGTGGTCGGGCACACACATTTTCCATGGGAAGCAATCTGTGTTCCCACCTAACTGATGGCGATAGAGGTTTTTATTTTCGATGACGTAGTCGGGGAATTTCTCCGGATTATTTTCTACTTCTTTGTACTTGTTAGCATACCACGACTTTTCTTTGTTGGCTCCCACTTGTATACAACTGAGTGTTTCTATGGGTTGTCGGGACAACGCATCTGCAACAATATTTTGCTTACCCCTTCTGTACTTTATGTCATAAGTAAATTGCTGTAGCTCGAGAGCCCATCTGGCTATCCGACCTGAGGGACTTTCGATTGAATTAAGCCATTTTAAAGACATATGGTCAGTGACTATGGTGAACTCGTAACCTTCGAGATACGGTCGCATTTTCCTCACTGCCCATACAATGGCTAGGCACTCCTTCTCTGTGGAGGAATAGTTCTTTTCGGCATTGTTAAGGTGACGGCTAGCGTAAGCTATTACTCTTTCTTTTCCTTCTAATGTCTGAGTTAGTACAGCTCCGAGCCCATAGTCGCAGGCATCTGTTTGCAGAATGAATCGTTGGTTGAAATCGGGGCATGCTAGAATAGGTGCCTCCGTCAGCCTTCGTTTTAGAGCTTCAAAGGCTTCTTGTTGCTCCTGACACCATTTGAAATGTTTCCCCTTTTTTAATAGCGACGTTAAAGGATATGTAATTCTGGCGAATTCTGGTACAAATCGTCTATACCAGGACGCAATACCGAGATACTGACGAAGTTGGCGCACATTTTGTGGTGGTTTTAATTCCCTGATAGCTGCTATCTTTTCCGGATCCGTGTGTATTCCTTTCTCGCTCACCATGTGTCCTAGGTATTTTATTTCCTTCCTGAAGAATTTGCATTTATCTTTATTTATACGCAGCTTGGCTTGACGTAAACGTTTGAAAACTTCTTTAAGGTTTTGCATATGATCCTCCAACGTACTGCCAGTAACGACGATGTCGTCCAAATATGCAAATGCAAATGGTTCGAGGTCAGCACCAATCACACGGTCGAGGGCTCTCTGAAACGTTGCGGGGGCGGAATGAAGTCCGAAGGGCATGACTCGCCATTGAAACAGTCCGCGCCCTGGAACCGTAAATGCCGTATATGGTTTACTGGATTCCTCTAAAGGGATCTGCCAATAGCCGTTTTTCAGATCGATACTACTGATGTAATTAGCATTTTTCAAACGTTCCAAAATGTGATTCATTCGGGGAAGTGGGTATGCGTCGGGTACTGATTTTGCATTTAATTGGCGATAATCCACACATAGGCGCCATCGTCCATCCTTCTTCCTCACTAATACAATAGGCGCGCTGTATGGACTTTGTGATGGTTCAATACACCTCTTTTCCAATAGTTCCTCGATCTCTTGATCGATAATTTTTTGCATTGCCGGATTACGCGGAAAATAGCGTTGCTTTATGGGTTGATCGTCCTTCATTATTATTCGATGCGCTGCTAAATCTGTTATCCCTTTAATGTTTGCGAATTGACTGAGCTCGTCTTGCAAGAATCGTTGTATGTGCTCCTCTTCTGTAAGGACGACTCCCTTCGAACTATTGCAGGAGACTTTTGCGTAACTTTGGTTTGTATTTCGTCTGTTTAATTTAACTGTGAGATTCCCGCATCTAATTTCGGTTTCAATGCCTGTCAAAAAGTCGAAGCCGAGAATAACATTATCCACTACTTCGGGTATTATTAGAAATGTGATATTAACGCTTCGGTTTCCTAGTGTTGCCTTAGTTGTAAATGTTTGACACACTTCTTGAGCGTGACCGTTCGCCATAGATACTTGCATCGTGGTAGGCTCGACTTTGCCTACACCACGGAGTTTTTCAGCCAGACATTTGCTCATGAAGCTACGGGTCGCGCCAGTATCGATTGTTGCCTCTATTGCCGTATTTCCCAATGATATGGTAGCAATAATGCGTTGGCCCTCCATTCGTAGTTGTTCTAATGGTTTCGAGGCTTTGGAATGTCCTGCTGACCGGCTCCTCGAACTGACGGCCAGCGACTCGCGTTTCCCTGCTCTCCACAGCATGCATTAGTGCGTATGTTTTTCCGGCCGCACTGCCAACAAAAAAGAACTTGAGTATTTCGGCAGCTTCCTGCGTAATGACCTTGCTGACTACATCTTCTACATGCAGAGCGTGCATTCGTGATGAATTGATCTTGCTTGTCCACCACTTGGCGATGAGTGTCTGATGTTACTTGGCGAATTTGAGAGTGTTTTGAGCCATGGGCATGTTGTGGTGGATGCGTGTCTATCCGTAAATTCTCCCAGTCACCTGCTAAACCGATTAATTCGTTTAATGTGGTGAATTCCTGACGCTTGATGTAAAGTTGAATCTCCCTTCTACTATTCTTGTATATTCGATTTAACCGCTCCGGATCTGACAGATTTGTGTGGCGCATGAGATTTTGGAGTGACAAAACATAATCTTTGAATTTCTCGTTTAGTCTTTGAGTTCTCTGCCGTATTTCGTCTTCGAGACATTCAAAATAGCGAGATGGTAGGAAAAATTCGAGGAGATCTTGTTTGAATGTATTCCAAGAGGTCCACCTTCGATTGTTATTTCTAAACCACTGTAGCGCCTGATCAGTTAGGAGCTGCGGCATTGTTCTTGGCAGCGAGTCTGGGTCAATACTGTATAACTGCGTAAGCTCCTCCACTCGTTCAATGAATGCTATCGCATCCTCTTTTCCGCTATAGGTTATATTCCACTTTCTTATGCGATCAATAATATACGGGCTCGGTAGAAACTGGTTGACTTGGGGCTGATAGGAGTAATTTCTTCCTATATCATTTGCTCTATCCATGTTAGAATTTGGTGAGCTTGGTTGTCCGGCTAATGACGATGCAGTGGTTTGCCCGTCAGGCCCTTCCAGGGTGATATTTATGTTCTCCTTGACGGGTTTACTTGACTTGGGCTTAACTTGAACTGGTAATGTGTCAAGCCCTGCTCCTGGTGATATGCTGCGGCGGTGTTCCGCCTCTAGCTCGTTTAGACGACTTACAATATTCTTGTCTAAGTTTTCGTCTCTTGCAAATGCAGCGAAATTTCTTCGAAGTTCATCTACTGTACCGCTGGTTTCTAGCTGAAATTCTTTCGCGTAGGTGAGAAGCTCTTCTCGACGAAGTTCGTGAATCCACCCTGTTCTCACCATTTTGATTCAAAGTATTCGGTAACTTACTAGGCTGAGAAATCACGATTTAATATTATTTCTAGAGGGTCCCTGCTCGGGCGCCACTGTAACGGGATCTTTCCCTAGTCCTGTGGTCTATAGCCAGGGCGTGGCTCGCCGGCCAGTGTCCAGTCACAGAAATTTATAAAACGCAAGTGGCCCTCTAGACTTGATGTTATTATTTTATTTTTGGGTATCAGATTTCTCGAGCTGTGTGTATCTCGGGGTCCAAAAGGCCCCGTAGAAGATGTGGTGAAGGTTTGGTGGTCACTCCAACTGGGCAAGATGATTTAAATGACTGCGCCGTGTGGCTGACTTAATCAAAATATATTAAATTTACAGGGGTGCGTTAAATAAGTGCCCCCCGCGAGAAGCAATCAGATAACGGGTAACTTATGTAGCCCTATATGACCTACGTTCCTTAAATTTCTCGACAAGATGATTAACTATAGTCAATTACCCTACTTGTCATTTTCCGTTTGCGCGTTTATCCCAGCAGTGAGTGATCGTCAAGATTGCACTCACCGAGTACGGCTTACTTAAATATACCTTACACTGCGTTCGATCGTCGAGATTACGATACGCAATGAAGGAGATATTTTCGCAGACCAGGGATCCTATGTAGCCTTGTAATCCTACTAGAATCTCCTAATTGTCTTTGTCCGTCTGCCCGTTTATCCCAGCAGTGAGTGATCGTCAAGATTGCACTCACCGAGTACGGTTTACTTAAATATATCTTACACTGCGTTCGATCGTCGAGATTACGAAACGCAATGAAAGAGATATTTTCGCAGACCAGGGATCCTATGTAGCCTTGTAATCCTACTAGAATCTCCTAATTGTCTTTGTCCGTCTGCTTTTCCACTATCTGCTAAACCCTATGTCCTACTACCGAGCAATCCAATTATCCGACCGTCCAGCTTGCCTGTCCTCTACCAACTGACTTGTTGCTCTCCCGCGTTTATTTTTCAACCACTGCTTGCTTGTATGTTCTCTGTTCGTCGCTGCTTGCTTGCTTGCCACTCTTCTTTTCGATACCATTTGCTCGCCTCCTCGCGCTGCCCAGCGTTGTTTGCTCGCTCGCCTGCTCTTATCTTCTCCACATCTTCTTCACAACAAGAGCCATATTGTCTCCCTCTCTTTTCTCTTAATCTAGCTACTCTTATTCTAATACAAGGTGTTTACGAACTATTTACTAACTATTCAAATAACATGTTGACAAATGTAAATTAATTTTAATTGTAATTCATTAATAATATATTAATTCATATAAAGAAATTAAAATATAAAATAAAATATCAAATTCAGTATGTTGTTGTGTTGTGTTTGTGTTCTTAGTTTTGTGTTGTGTGGACAAAATTTGCTCTCGCCGAATTTTGGTCGTCACAGTATCTAACTGGAATTTAGCCACGTTAAGTGATGTGTTCATTGAAATGCCTTGCGTAGAGGCGAGAAATGGAAAACTCATTTTACTGGTGGATACAGGAGCAGATACAAGCCTAGTAAAAGAATGCGCATTAAAGGAAGATGTCATTATAAATAAAAGGGTTAAAAAGGAATTAAGTGGAGCATTTGGAGGCTGTATAACCACAATAGGGTCCACTAACATATGCCATGATGAGGTACAGCCTTTACGTTTAACGCTACACGTTGTGTCACTTAAACAAGGAGTACCGGCGGACGGCATACTGGGCAGAGACAACATGTGGAACAGATCCATTATAAACACGCTCAGAAAAAACTTAACACTATTTAATGAAAATAAAGAATTTATAATTAAATTGCCATTACTAGGCATCGAAAATACAGTAGATCAAAGAAACAAAAGTAATATAACAATTGAAGCAAGAACAGTTAGAATAACGCCGTTAAAAATCAAAACTAAAGTTATGACTGTGGTTGTTCATAAACAAGAGATTGCACCAGGAGTCTACCTGGGGGAAACACTAGCAAATGTGGAAAATAAAGAGGTCAAGGTACCCATCCTAAATTCAACTGTAAAAGATTTCATTCTTAGTGACAACTTTGTACCGAAATTTAGTGATTTCCACAAATACAGGCTAAGTGATGTTTCATACAATCAATGGACTACCGTCAACAGTATAAGTAATGCGGACATAGCGCAACGAATAAATACTTTAATGAAAGATTTAGATTTGGATCCTTCCTTAAACCAAGAGGAAAGAGAATCCATAATAAAACTATGTGCGAAATATAATGATATTTTTCTTTTGGAGGGTGACCAATTGACATACACCCCAGTACTAACACATAAAATACCAATAAAGGTGGATCAACCACCAATTAACCAAAAGCAGTACCGAATTCCTCAAACACATAGAGAAGAAATGAAAGAAAGAATTTAGATTATTTCAGTGTCCTTCTAGCTAATGAAGGATAGTAGAATTCAATTTTAGTTCATTCGCTGGAAATTGAGCCGAGAAGAAGGCAATCCTCACCAATTCAAAGGATATGACATTGGCAAAGATGGCCTAAAACAATGTCCAACGATTCGAAAACTTACTTACAAACTAACCCTAAATGTTGAAAAAAGAAAACAAGAAAAAAAAAGAAGAGAGAAAAACACAATATACAAAAAAAAAAGCAATAACGAAAACATATTAAAAAATGTTATAAGAATTAATATTAAAACAGAATACAAAGAAATTGATTTTAAAAAAAAATCAGAAAGAGAGAAAGATGTAGAATAAATAAAATAAGAACAAAAAAAAATGAAATATAAAAAAAAGTTAAAGAAAAAAAAACACAAAAAAATTAAAAAAAAGAAGAATTTTACTAACACAACTAATTTAAACTAACTGCTAACTTTTAACTACGTGCGTTTCAGTAAGCAAAATTTGTTTACTTAAACGCAAATAACAACACTTTTACAAGAAAGGGTACAAATTACCTCGTTGCTCTAAAACAGCAACGTCCCAGCTTTTTTAAAAAACGCGTTTAATTGTGACCGTTTAATTACGTAAACGGTAGAATTTTTTAAAGGAAAGAAAAAGAAAAATCGTTTCAGCAAGCAAGAAAATTTGTTTATTAAAACAATGTTAAAATGAGAAATAGAAAAACAAAATTATATCGTAATTAATTGTAATTAAATTGAAAAATAATGTATAATATCATTTTATGTAATTTTCAAGTAGATTGATTATTATAAGCTTATATTTAATGAAACTACTATTAAGTAAATTGTATAGTTTGAAATTGAAAATTTGTATTAAATATAATTAAAATTCAATATTACAGTATGTACCTGCTAATTCGTAGCATTATAACAATAATTAGAATTAAGACACAGAACCTCAACAGCATCGAGCAAGCAGCTACCATAACAGCGAACAAGCAGTAACAACAACGGCGACAAAAACCCCAAAACTCGCATATCGCTGATATACTACCGACTTGATCCACGAATGTCATTCGCGTCTTTTGCGGAAACTCAATCAAAATTTTAATGCCGCTACGTACCAATCAATTTCCTGGATGTCGTCACCAATCTGAGAGGCAATGAACACACCACACCTGAAGTTTATCTCGGGACAAAAGGTCGTCTTTGTCACCGAACCAGGCTGTAGTGTGCCATACTTACGGATATCACACTACATCATTACAGAGCATGATTCTATTTAATTGCACGTTTATAAACAAACTCCGTGCAGACAATCGTTGAAGAAGGTGCATTGATCGCACTTGACGAATTTCTAATTAAGTAATTAGAAAAGACGCAATGAAAATAGCAACGAAGTTGACTGCAGTTTAATTTCTCTGATTGGAATGCAGTTGGAAGTACAAACCGATGGTTGTGGTGGACGGGATACTTTCGTGGTCTGAGTTCATGGTGCTGTTGGTTCGCTAAGTGTAACAGGATAATCCAGGAACCAGGATCTACAACTGCAATAAGTACAGCGTTTGGTACAGCTTAGAGAGTACATGGGAACAAGTCCAGGAGCTGCGTGACTTCACACACAACAACCACAACCACAACACCCGTGAACAACGAGGATACACTAAGGTAGAAGTTAAGGTAGATTTAAGTTACATAATATTAGAGAATTAGAATAAACCACTCCTGTATCATATTGTACAGAAAAAATTAATATCGCTTCACGATATTAATTTTTTCTTTCCCTAAGGGTGGAAGGATGTTGTATGTCGCATTCACACTATCAAGGCAAGAACATTGGCACTTGTTAATAACTCAGTTAGTGAGTCAAGGTCAAGTTCAGCCTTTAGTGCAAGCCAAGCATTTTGTTTTGGGAAGCTCGAAAGCCAAGCTAGCAACCAGCACTCTGCATGGTAGCAAGTGTGGAAGCTAATTATAAACTCCGGGCAAAGCTCTGGAAAGCCAATATAGTAACCAGCACCGTCTGCATGGTAGCAAGTGTGGAAGCTAATTGCCACCAAATAGCTTTTCTCGAGCTCAAGCTAAGAAGCTTTCCGAATAAATAAAATTAGCTAAAATAAAAAGCAAAGAGCAAACGCGGAAGAATTAAATCGTTCCCAATTTAATTCTGCCGACGTTAATATTGGCAAGTATTAATATTAAGAATTTAATATTGCAAAATAGTGGAATTGCGACATACCGGTCCACTTTAGAGCTTAAGTAAAAATGATTTAATGTTTAAAAGTAGAGTTCTGTTTGTGAGCCGATAGCGCGCAGACCGGCGCTGCATTGAAATAAATAAAAAGGGACGTTAGAAGAGGAACAAGGCTTTTCATTAGGAGGACCCGCATTCTTTTCAGAAGGACACCACAACACGCGGGAGTTAAAAAAAAATTTTTGATAGTGAAATAAGAAAGGGAAAATTACGAAAGGAGAAGTAAATGTGAAAAGGTGGAAAGAAAACTGATTTCGAAAATAAAAGAAATTAAATTGTGGATATTTAAATGAAGCTCAACGGCTCGAAAGGTAAAAAATCGGAGGATAAGAAAGCTTAAAAAGAAAATAAAGTTGAAGTGAAATTAAATGAAAGTGAAAAAGTAAAAAAGGGAAGATTATTCCTCTCAAGTAAAGGAAAAGGAAATTTGTGAAAATTTTAATGAAAAAAGAAAGGATTGAGAAGCAAGAAATGAAACTAAAAATAAATAAAGCAGAAAGAATACGTAGTAAAGAAGTAACAAGAAAAATAAATATATTGTGCATAAAGTGATTTGAAATTAAATTAAAATTGTTTAATTAAAGTAAACTTGAAAGTTAAAACGGAACAATAGAAATTAAATGATAAAACAATAAAGTGGAAATAATAAAAGTAAAAGGAAAAATATTTAAAAAATACTAAATTTTGTAAAATTAGTGCAGTATTAAAAATTGTGTGCAGTACAAAAATTTTAGTGCAGTTTAAAAATGGTCCAACATTTTTGCCAGAAAGCAGCGGAGAAACAGGGAAGCGGATAGACGTTGCTTAAAGAAGTCTAAATTTTGTTTCGGTGAGTTCTTTTTATTCATTATTAATTCTTAAAGAGTTTACGGAATATTGGAGGAACTTAAAATTTTGGATCTGGTTGTAATCTTGCGAGAAATTATTTTTTGTGAAAAATTAATTAAGAGATGGTGAAAAAAGTTTTAAATTTTTAGTTCAATGTAGAAAAGTTGTTTTATTTAAAAAAAAGAAAAGATAACAAAGGACGGAATTTGATTACAAACAAGTATTAGCAGATGGTTGTTTTTATTTATAAATTAAAATATAAAAAGTTTATTAAGATATATTCCACAGAACAATTTTTTTTTTTTTTTTGGTACTAACAAAACTCAATCCTGGGCAAGACTCCTTTACCCTTTAACCTGAGGCTGAGTCTGGCTTTGGGGGGATTGTTACACCAACACAAGCTCGAATGGAATTGGTCCTGGTTGAAGCCAGCACCAATTGCAGGAGAGTCCAACCCAGTGGCATATTATGCCGGGTTGATTTTTTTTTTGTACACCTCGAACTAACCAGAGAGTTCCTCTCAACGTTTTGCGGAATTATTTTGGATTATTTTGGGGGAATTATTTAAAGGAAAAGGTACATTGGGTTCAGTGGAAGTTGGTTCCCAATTGTTTTACCCACATACCGCGTGTGTGTTAACAAAGTTTAACACAGTGAACTTTGTTTTGTGTCAGGTTACGCGTTTTACAAACCTGAAGTGTCAGTAGTTTTATTTTCGTTGGCCCCGCTGAACGATATTGAAAAAAAAAACAAACAACAAATGATGGTTAAATCAAATATGTGCAGTGAAGTGTACATTTAAGACTAGTATGGTTTTAGAATAAGAATATAATTTTATTTAGAGAGGAAAAGATAAATGTATTTAGCTTCAGACAAAAATAAATAATTTAGTTATAAAAGGTCGAACACGAGTTCGAGTGTTTTATTTGATTACACCTTGAAACGCGATCATTGCTTCAAGGTTAACTTTTTGTTTCCGCGCAGGGAGCAAACGGTGAACGACCGTACGAATAAAGTAATTCGACGCTCGGTTTTAATGCGGCCATTTACTCTGGCCTTGAATTTATGTCAGCATTTTGTGTTATTTTTGTTAATTGAAGTAGGTCAGTAGTAACAAGGAAGTGAGTTGCTGACTACTGCAGTTTTAATCGCAGCCAAATTAATTAAGTTAGCTTAATGGAAATAGTGAGTGAATGGGAGGAAAAATTTTTGATATTAAATAGAGAATATAAGGATTTGTTAGGACAGATAGATAGATTTATAGATAAGATATGGTTAAATTTGAATTTAACAATAAATAATAAGGAAAACTTAGAATTCATTAAAGCGAAATTAAACAGGGCCAGCAATAATTCAAAAGTAGAGCAGGCAGATGCCGTTTTGGATGAATTATTGAATTTCATAGACCATAGGAATCAGAACTACGTGGAGGAAATAAGGAACTGGAAAAAACAATTTGGCCATTTGAAAAACAGATACGACAACCATCTGGCGGAAAGGGAAATAGAAGCGAGCCAGTTAGCAGAATTGGAAGCTGAAAGAGACGAACTTAGGGAGCGCCTACAAAATAGAGGACTTTCTACGTCAGCGGAGGATAGGACGCCAAGACAGCGGAATAAGGAGGACTTCTCGTCGTTGGAACAGGCATCCTTTCCTTCCGCGTTATCAATAAAAGTGAAAATGGGTATCGAGGCGATTTCGAAGTCTGTTAGTAGGCTGGTACCTCTGTTTTCAGGGACGAGATCACCCGACTTGAGAGGGGAGGTCTACAAATTCATAGAGGGGTGCGAATTAGCGAAGAGGGGCATCAGTAATACAGAAATGCAGGATTTCATTGCTTGCGTGAAACAGAGGCTTCACGGTAGTGCGTATACACTATTGAGGGGTAAGCAAGTCACCACGATAGAAGCTTTATACGCTGCGATAAAACAAGCATACCTGCCATTAAAATCACTGGACACTGTTATGGCGGAGATACAGATGACTGTTCAATCTCCGAGAGAAGGAATCAGGGAATTCGCTGAAAAGCTAATTGATTTACGAACGCAGGACGAGGACTATATTTTGGACCATTATAGGGGTTCGGGAGATCAGGCTCTGCGAGAGGAGGTAGCTGCCTCAATAACAAGGACTTTCACATTAGGACTACAGGACCCTACTCTGAGGATGAGACTGGTAGGTTCCTCGGAAACAAATTTGGAGAAGCTGGTAGATCTGGCGTTAAATTTGTATGAAGCGGTTAGCAGATCACACTTCAGCCAAGGAGGTTGGCCAAGTACACAAGGGAAGCGAATAGCGGGTATGAATCCCGTATGGCAGCTGGGAGATTCCACTTATGTACAGCCCAGAAATAATTTCCCAATACAACCAAATGCGACAAATGGATACCGTTCGAGTAATAGAATGGGGGTAAATTTATCAGAAAAAGGGGGCGTCCCATGCGTGCAGAACGCAGCGACAACCCCAAGCTTAAGATTGTGTGTAGTTTCTGCGACAAGAAAGGCCATACCAGGGATGAATGTTTGTTAAGGAAAAATACACCTTATTGCGACAAATGCTTGGTTTACGGTCATGAGCCAAACTGGAGGTGCGAGAAGCCGCAGTGGCAGAATATGCAGAGTAAGAACTCGTCGCGAGGACCACCTCAGTGGGGACGACGAGACTATACGCAGCAACAACAAACAAATAGTGCAAGCGAAAGTAATAATAGTAATCGCTGGGGCCCAACGCAACAGAATTTCACCCAAAGGAGCTTGGGAAACCCCTCACACAATGCTAAAGACAGTCGACATCAACAAAGGGATCCTATAACATGCCGGGGCATATTATACGAGATTGTGAGGCGAAAAGAAATTGGGAAAAATTCCAAGGCAATCGCCAGGCAAACTGGCAAGGGAAAAGAAAAAAAAAAAAGGGAAGAAGAAAATTTTTTACTAATACAACTAATTGAAATTAACCACTAACTTTTAGCTACGTGCGTTTCAATAAGCAAAAACTTACTTAAACGCAAATTACAACATTTGTACAGGAAAGGGTACAAATTACCTCGTTGCTCCAAAACAGCAACGTTCCAGGTTTTTGAAAACCAAGGAAATTCAAAACCAGAGAGAGAAAAAAAAACCTGAGGCAGAATTGCTTCAAGCCACCTTCAGGGCATTGCACTCCGCAAACATATTATGCTTGCGACGCGTTTAATTGCGACCGTTTAACTATGTAAACGGTAGAATTTCTTAAAAGAAATGAAAAAAAAAAATCGTTTCAGCAAGCAAGAAAACTTGCTTATTAAAACGAAGTTAAAATTAATAATAGAAGAAAAAAAAATGATATTGTAATCACATAGATAAGAAATATTTAATTACTAATATATATAAATAAAATATGGAATTATTAAGGGTATTTTTTATTACAAATTAATGGTTAGTAAAATAATGTTAATTACAAGTTCATGATAGTAATAGTAATGTAATACAAGTACAAAAAGTAAATTAATAATGGATGCTTGTCCCTTCAGGCTAATTCTTCAATAACTTTCAAATAGTTTTGTTGAGTACGAAAATTGCAGATAGCTAAAATCATTTAAAATAATTGTGAAATAAATAAAATCCGCTTTATAGATTTGTATATAAATATATTAGTTAAGGAAATGTAATTTATATTTATTAAAGAGTCAATACTTATTAATTAAGTCAAACAACAAGAGCAACAACAACAATACAATCGCAGTGTTCGGCCACCAATATACCAGCTTCAAAATTTCAAAATTGCAACAACAACAAAACAATACGAAGAAAACACAACAACGCCGACAGCAACTAAAACGGTCAGCAACAACAGCATCGCAACAAGTTAAGGATATAAAAGCAGCAACAACAACGGCGACAGAAAACTCCAAAATTTGAATGCCGTGCATACCAGCTAATTTCCTGGATGACGCCAAGAATGTAGAACACGAATCTGAGAAGAAGGAAGATAGGTCTGAAAGGCAATGACCAGACCACACATACAGTTTATCTCGGGACAAGAGTTATATCTTTTCTCTGACACCGAACCAGGCTGCAGTCCCACAGCTACGAATATTACACTAGATCCCTTCCGAGCTTGATTCTGCTCAATTGCACTTTTGCAAACAAATTCCGTCCAAACAGTCGCTACGGAAGACTAATTGATCCCACCTGGCGAATCTAACTAGTTAATTGGAAAGGACGCAATGAAAATAGCACTGAAGTTGGCTGCAGTTTTATTTCTCTGCTTGAAATGTAGTTGGGCCTACAAACCGGTGGTTATGGTGAACGGAATACTTCCGGGGTCAGAGTCCATGGTGCTGTTGGTTCACCAAGTGGAACAGCAACATCCAGGAACCAAGGTCTACAATTGCAATAATTACAGCGGTTGGTACAGCTTAGAGAGTACAGCGAAACAAGTCCAGGAGCTGCGTGACTACACACATTACAACCACAACCACAACACGCTGATTGGCATGAACAACGAGGATACACTAAGATAGAACTTAAGGTAGAGTTAAGTTAGATAACATTAGAGAATTAAAATAAACCACTCCTGTACCATATTGTACAGAAAACACCTGTAAACTATGTACAGAAAAAATTAATATCGCTTCACGATATTAATTTTTTCTTTCCCTAAGGGTGGAGGGATGTTGTGGGTCAATCTGCACACCCTAAAACCAGCGCAAGTATATTGATTAATACGGTACTTTGCCCGTTTACGCTGCATACTTCCAACGTGGAGGCTTGCAGTTATTTTTTGGAAGGCATACTTTTAGGCCAAACTGGTCGCTTCTCGATCACAGTTCAATGAATTTAAAGTAGAATTTAAATTGCGCAAGAGTATATTTTCTACAAAATAGCAAGTCCGCTTGCGGAATCCAAGTTCCGCAAGCGAGACATTAAAGTTTGAATTGCGAAACTCCCACTTGCCCAACAGCCAATAATTTCTACCAGAATTCCAATTCTGCAAGAAAGGCATATTGCACAATGGGACAAAGTGCAGCGATTGACCCACTTAGCTGGTTCAACCGAGCTGGCGAGTAACTTGTTTTAACTTTAAGCGAGGTGTCTAATTTGGAATGAAATAAAGAGCGGACGTCGTGTCCGCATTAAAATTAAAAAAGTGGTGTTTGCTTTGCCGCGGGTATCCTTCAACGGAAGGATACATTCTTTAAGTTTAATTTTATATGTCGTGGGTGTCCTTCAGCGGAAGGATACCACAACAGGTAAATAGGTTGTGTATTTGGGCATAGATATATTTGTTCGGCGAGTAGCTGACATTGACCTAGCTTCTCTGGATCAGTGGGAAAGTAGCTGTTTCGTGGTAGGGCGATCGCTAGAATTGGTGTAGATAGGCTTATGGTCACCACACTGTCGTTCATAAAGACTGGAATCGGGATTAGGCGATAGAAGTTGAACGAGTCCGCTCCTCGTAGGGGAAGTATGACTCGAAAGATCACATGATTTTCTGTAGCTCTGCCTTGTACCTTCATTAATTTGTACATCGAGAGTAAGTTGTTTTGGTCGCCTGGTATTTCTGTGTTTGACGGCAGATGGCCTCGGATCCTTCGAACTTCGGACTCCATCTGTTGTGCGGATAATAATAGTGGACTGATTTGTCCATGATGAGCATTGATGAGGACATCAATTAAGGCCGCTTGTGTTCGTTGGAGATTTGCGGATGTTAGTGTTAGTTCCAGGCCTATAGATGTTAATAGTTGTAAAGTTTGGCTTTCTTGCAATTGGAGCTCGTTCGTTTGAAGTCGGGTGGTAATGTTGCTGAGCTTACTTTCAAACCGTGCGAAAGTTTTTGCAGCGTCTTCTTGATTAAGCTTCATAATGTTGAGTGTTGAGTCAATGATAGATGTGTGATTTTTTAGGCACTGAAGCAAGTATTCTTCATTAATTTGGGCATTTGCAAATTTCTCGGACATCTTGGTGGCGTAAATGTTATCTAGGATCCCAAACAGGGAATTTGCGATGTTTCCTACTATGTTGAAAGCCCCTCTTTTTTGTCTTCGGGTGGCTAGTAGGCTGTTACTTAATCGCAACTCGTTTTCTGTATGTTAGAGTTGAGAGATCAAGTCTACGCAGAAAGGTTGCTGCTGCATTAGTCCGCATAGGTGCTCAAGAGTCCTTGTACCGTTTGCGAAAGCTTGCATTTCCAGTTGCATTGGCGCCAAATCGTAATATATAATGAGATTCCATTCACTTGACACTACGTGACCTTTTCCTATCTGTTCGTAGTGAATTCCCGTGATGGGCCCGAATTTTCGGACTGTGATGGGCTGACTAGCCACCAATGCGAGAAAGAGGAGTGTCACCAAGGTCAACACAGTGTTGGGAGATGTTGCTCTGATTTTTTGTCTCTTTGGCGGCCTGCTGGATGTGTGTTTTTCATCATTGCTTCTAGTCTTGCTGCTGCTCGTGCTTGGTTGATTTGAATCTTCTAGTGATGAGTCTTTTAGTTGAGGAAGGGGGCTAAGTTATGAATGGCCCTTTTTATTACTCCCTTTGCTGTTTGAACTTCGGCAACTCGAACTAGGTGGTCCTGTCCTTGGTAAGTCTTAATAATTCTTCCCAAGGGCCACTGGAGTGGGGCCAGGTTATCGTCCTTAAGAGGAACCATCATTCCAGGTTCCACGTTTGCACTTGATTCCTTCCACTTATGTCGGAATTGTAGCTCACTTAGGTATTCCTTCGACCACCTTCTCCAAAAGTCATGCTTTAAATGGGAAACTAATTTCCATCGTGTCAATAAAGACAGTTTACTTGGTGCTGCCGAGGCGTCAATTGATGATGTTAGTGGCTCTCCAATTAGAAAGTGGCCGGGTGTTAAAGCGGACATATCTTTTGGATTAGATGACATTGGTGTCAGTGGTCTGGAGTTCAGGATAGCCTCGATGTAAACCATTACTGTTTCCAACTCTTCGTAAGTTAATGCTGCGCCTGATGCCCCTCGAACGAAGAGATATTTTGCGGATTTAACCGCTGCTTCCCACAGTCCTCCAAAGTGTGGGGCCCTTGGAGGAATAAAGTGGATGTGGATGCCTTTATCGCTGCATGTCCTGCTGATATGAGTCTGAGCAGCTTCGTCATGAATCGCTTTTTTTAAGTCTGCTAATTGATTTTTCGCACCAACGAAATTTGTTGCATTGTCGCAATATAAATTTTGACAGTGTCCTCTTCTTCCAATGAAGCGTTTCAGACATCTGATGAATGCGTCAGTGGTTAAATCGCCAACAATCTCTAGATGAACTGCCTTTGTGGCAAAGCAGCAGAAGATTGCGACATATGCCTTCGTTGGTCTCTTTCCGCGCGTTTTGTGGTGATTCCAAAAGGGGCCGCAGAAGTCTACTCCTGAGTTAAGGAAAGGCCGTGCCGGTTGGACTCTTGAAGCTGGTAGATCTCCCATCATCTGGTGAAACAATTTGGGCTTTCCCTTGGTGCAACGAACGCAGTTTTGTACCACCGATCGACACATTTGTTTTCTCTTCACAGGCCAAAAACGTTGTCGAAATTGGGCTAACAACGTCTGCGGTCCACAATGGTAGTGTTCTTCGTGGAACCATTTTAAGAGAAGCTTCACCAAGGGGTCGTTGTATGGCAAAACTAATGGATGTTTGGCTTCATATGAGATGGCGGATGCATCGAGACGACCTCCTACTCGAAATAAGCCTTCATCATCCAGGAATGGGTTAAGTTCGCTGATTGCGCTGGATTTGCTTACGCTAATCTTTTTGGTCAACGCCGTGATCTCTTCTTTAAAATCCGATTGTTGTATGGCGTGAACTATGACGTTAAGTGCCTTCTGATGTTCTGCTGGTGTGAGATGTATTGAGGATTCCCTTGCTTTCTTCTGGTTCCTGCAGTGCTTCGTGAATCGTAGAACGTAGGCCACAATGTGGATAAGTGACTTGAAGGAACCTCGATGATTAATTTTATAAATGATGTCTTCCACTTCTCCATGCGCTGCAACTGTCGACGTGAACGTTGACTCTTTCCTTTCCATGTCAACAGTACTGAGCGAGGTGCCACAATATGGTTTCAGCCAGGTGTTATTTTTACCATGCAAAAACAACGGACCGTAAAACCATAAGTTTTTAGATCTCAACTGTCCTGGTGGTACTCCTCGTGACAGTAAATCCGCTGGATTTGCTGTTGACTTCACATGCCGCCACTGGATCGCATCTGACAACCCTTGAATCTTGGAAATTCGATTGGCAACAAAAGTGTGGAAGGATGTGGTTTGAGAGTTTATCCAAGCCAGAACGATTTCTGAGTCGGACCAGAAATATGTTGGAATTTCTCCTAACTTAAGGTCGTGTTTGACTCTGTCTGCCAGCTGGGCGCCAAGTACTGCAGCACATAGTTCCAAGCGTGGTAGTGTTTGCCTTTTAAGTGGAGCCACTCGAGATTTGGCACACAGAATTCGCACGATAATGATCTCTTCCTTTCTGGTTGATCTGGTGTATGCGACTGCTCCATACGCCTTTTCTGATGCGTCGCAGAAGATGTGTAGTTGCAGAGAGTCCCGTGTACCTTGAGAAAGTGAGTGCGATACCTTGTCCATCTGAGGTGTAGGTTCTGTGGTATTTCTTCATCCCATGATAATTTCGCCTGCCACAGTTCTTGAATTAGAATTTTCGCGGTGATTACCACTGGTGCGAGAATTCCTAATGGATCGAAGATGCTGGCTACATCCGATAATATTGTTCGCTTTGTTGGACGTGTTGGTGTTAAATTTTGCACCTTTATGAAAAATTGGTCGGTCTTGGGTAGCCATGTTAGCCCCAAGGTTTTTACCATATCGCCGACGTCATTGCTGAAATCTAAGTTAACTTCTTGATCCTCCTTGGCTACATTCTGAAGGAGGGCAGGATGGTTGGCACACCATTTCCTTAGCTTGAATCCAGCTGTGTTCAAGATTGCGTTAAGCTGTTTTTGAATATCCTTAGTAACCTGGAGATTGTCAGCGCCCGTTAGGCAGTCATCGACGTAGAAGTCATTCAGGAGGGTTGCGGCACCAAGAGGATGCGTTAAGGAGTTTTTTGTACCCAGTTCCTGCAAGCACTTTGTTGCGAGATAGGGCGCAGATCTTGTTCCATATGTGACGGTGTTTAACTGGTAATAGTTGAGAGCTTGATTGTTATCGGCTCTCCAAGCAATGAGCTGATATTTGCGATCGCTTGGATGGATCCAAATTTGTCGATACATTTGTTGTATATCGCATGTGAAAAAGTATTTTGGCAAGCGAAAACGTAGGAGAATTGAAAACTTTGAGTTGTTGGTCCGATGTGCATGATGTCGTTGAGGGCTATTCCAGTTGATGACCTTGATGATGCATCGAAGACTACCCGTAACTTTGTCGTGCTGCTTTCAGGCCTCAGGATGCAATGGTGGGGAATGAAGTATGTGGGAGGTGCGATGGTTTTTATGTCAATTTTGGACATGTGTCCTAACGCTTCGTACTCCGCCATGAACTGGATATATTGTTGTTTTATGTCAGCATCCCTGGAGAAACGTCTTTCTAGCCCGTGAAATCTGGAAATGGCTACGTGCTTTGAGTCACCCAAAACTGATGTGTTTTCGGTGAATGGAAGTCTGACCATAAACCGTCCATCATTGTGTCTTACCGTATTCTGGGTGAAATGAGACTCACATAATTTTTCTGCTGGTGATAGGATCCTAATACCTTGTGTGACTTTCTTCTAATTCCCAGAACCTCTCTAGTTGATGGTTTACCTCGTCGTCGGTATAGATGTAGCAAGACGGCTGTCCTGGGGTACTATCAGCAATCTTTCCGGTGAGTATCCATCCAAACACTGTTTTGTATAGAGTGGGTCCTCCTCGCTTTAATGTGATTTTTTCTGTTGACAATAAATCGTGGTAGAGTTCTGCTCCTAACAATACAGATGAGATGATGTGTGAGACAATTCTTCCAACGAATGCCTTGACCTGATTAAAATATTGATTGTATCGCGATTGTAGATTGATCACTACTTGATGTCGGACGGCATTCCTTTTGCTGCCAATGCCTTCTAATTGTGCAACGGTTGGTTGTGTAGACAATCCCAATTGGTAGGCGAGTTTGTTGGTAATGAGGTTCACCTGTGATCCGGAGTCCAAGAGTGCTCGGCATTTTATCGTGCTTCCATTGCTGTCGATCAGGTTGATGACTGCAGTGCTGAGAAGCACGTATCCATTGGGCATTGATTGTCTGGAGGTTGCTGTGGCACTAAGGTTGATTGAGGTCGTCGTGGCACTACTTTGAATAGTAATACGTTGAGACTGATTAGTCAATTCTGCTACCTTTTTTACGGACTCTGTATTCTTCTTGGTAGATTCGAAACGTAGCAGAGTGTTATGCTTTTTGTTGCATTTTGTACAATTTCTGGACGCGCAGTTTTTAGTAACGTGCCCAGATTTCAAACAATTAATGCATAAATTTTGTTCTTTCGCCAAGTCAAAACGGTTGGTGACCGAAAGTTGCAAAAACTCTGGGCACGCGAATAATGGATGGAATTTGTCATTGCATGCTTTACATTTTTGCACATTTTGAGTAGTGGTCATTGAGGTTAGCGGTTTAATCACTGATGATTTCTCTTTGTGTCCCACAGCTTCCAATGATTGGAAACGACCTTCCAGAAACCTTATAAGATCCTTAATGGATGGCACTTCTCGGGGATCCTTTAACGATTGCTCATATGCCATGTGAATCCCCCTATCCATTTTTTTTATCACCAGATGTATCAGTATGGGATCCCATGACGTCGTTTCGATGCCCATGTTTCCTAAGGCGAGCAAGGTCTCCGCATTTGTGTCGTGCAGATTTTTTATGGCAGTTACAGATGTGTGATCTGCCATTTGTCTGGGATGGTTGAATAATTTGTCCATTAAGGCCGAAGTGATTAGGCGTTTGTTGTTGTACCGATGTTGCAGCATTTCCCAGGCGGTTTGATAATTTTCTTCCGTGAGCGGAAGATGTCTGATGAGTTTTTCGGCTTCACCCACCAAATTGCTCTTGAGGTACCACATCTTTTGGATGTCAGGAAGTGGTTTCGAATGGATGAGCTGGTTAAGCAAGTCATGGAATTGCCGCCACTTGAGGTAATCTCCTTCAAATTTCGGCAGAGTAATCTTAGGCAGATAGTCGACTGGAACATGCATTGGTGAAACGTCGACTGAAATTTTGCCATTATTTTGCAGTTCCATGAGCTGATCATGCACATCAGCCTCGATTTGAAGGTAATTGTTGAAATCGTAATCGGTTGTAGTGCTGTCATCGATATGCTCCCAAATTTTGTCATGGAGATCTTGGACTGCTTGCCAGTGGTGTGCAATGATTTTTGCTTCGTGGTGTAGTACTGCTGAGACCGTGGTGGGTCACTTAAAGCAGTTTGCAGCATCTCCTGCACGAATGCAATCAGCATCTGCTGTTTGCGAATAAGGATAGCCACTCTTTGGTGTATTGGGCCATCCTGTCGAGCTGTAGATTGTTCGTTGGCAGCTGGCGTTGAGGTTCTCGGATCTTGGGCAGCATCGAACTTCATGGCTGGAATCAGAGCTTGCATATATTTTCGTGCCTCGTTGTATTTCTCCGACACAATGCTATATATGCCCTTCTTAATGTATGGATGCTCGGAAGTCAGCTCTTGAACCTTCAGTATTTGGTCGTTTTTCTCGTCGATTTTCTGCCATAACTCGTCGAGCTCTACCAACTTCCTCTCCACGTAATCCAAGGTCCTGCGATCCTTCGCCGTCTTCTTAAAATTGCTGATTGTTTTCTGGAGGGCGATGACATTTTCATCCTGCATCTGGACGAGTCCTTCCAAATTGCTCATCTTGGTTGTTGTTGTGGGACCTCAAGCTGGAACAATTTCTAGTGTTGATGAAGTGAGAAGAATCTCTTGTGTTGATGAAGCGACAAGAATCTCTAGCGTTGATGAAGTGAGAAGAATCTCTTGTGTTGATGAAGCGACAAGAATCTCTAGCGTTGATGAAGTGAAAAGAATCTCGCCGGGGCCTCCAATGTTTAATTCCACACGTTGTAGTTATCTACCTCGGCACTTGAACCGATGTAGATGAGTGTGGAAGGGATGAGTTCAACTCTGGCACTTTAACCAGGATGAATTGTTTGTTATTTATTTAATTAATTTATTTGAATTCAACGCTGGCACTTGAACCAGGATGAATTGTTGGTTAAAACGCGAGTCAAAAGTAAGACAATAACACAAAGCTTTGAATTCTGACTGCCTGTTTATTTCGAAGGGTTTTTAATTTATAGATAAAATTTACAACACACAGACGCTCACATATAAGTGATAAAATTTACAACACACAGACGCTCACATATAAGTGCAGCGTGGGAAACTGTAGCGCTGGCCAAGCGTCGCTGCGTAGACAAATTTTGACTGCGTTCCTTGGCCAGCGCAAACAAAAGTGTTACGTGACACCTTGATTTGCACTGCGGATGGTTCTCACACTTTTGGCCGGAATGCAGTAAATGATATATAAGTGAAAATATGCTGGAATGCAGCAATGAATAAATGCAATTCTGACAAATTTTGTAAGAACCAAACGCCGTGGCAAATATTTACAAGTAATAATTATGTTATGAAATAACATCCTCCCCGGCATTGACCGATGGTCAATTATGGAAAGGTGGTTACAAATTCGCCTCCGTCTTCTCGCTGTCGTGGGATGTTTCGTTGACGAGGTATTGGCGGGAGGTTTGGAAGTCGTTTAATGAGCTTTCTATGCAGAAGACATCCGATGATACTGATGACAATGCCTAATGTTAAGGCCAAATACCCAAATGAAAAATGATGGTAGCTCGTTTCTTGAAGTCGTCTTGGTAGATCTGTTAACTCTGGTGTGTTGAGTGCCTTTTGCAAGGTTTCGATTTGGTTGAGTCTGGTGACGTATCTATCTTCCTGGTTGTCTTGGAAGATGGACTGATTGGGTTTTGCAACGTCGGAGATGGTCCCAAAATTCGTGAATGAGCCCAGAGTTTCGGTGGATATGGTGCGGCTTCCCAGGAGGGTAGCAAATTCAGTTTTTAGGATGCAATTGGAACTGAGGATTAGTAGTCCTGATCCTTCCAGAAATTGTTGTGCGATTTCTGTGCCACAGATAGTTGTAATTTGTGTGATTTCCTTAACCGCGAACATCCATTGGTTGGTAGTACTTGTTTTGACCCAGACCTCTCGTTCTGCCTTTTTTAACTCGCATAATCGCTTAGTTTGATTGTAGAATAGGCTTATTTCACATGCACATATATCTGCCCCCTTTTGGTAAATAGGTTGTGTATTTGGGCATAGATATATTTGTTCGGCGAGTAGCTGACATTGACCTAGCTTCTCTGGATCAGTGGGAAAGTAGCTGTTTCGTGGTAGGGCGATCGCTAGAATTGGTGTAGATAGGCTTATGGTCACCACACTGTCGTTCATAAAGACTGGAATCGGGATTAGGCGATAGAAGTTGAACGAGTCCGCTCCTCGTAGGGGAAGTATGACTCGAAAGATCACATGATTTTCTGTAGCTCTGCCTTGTACCTTCATTAATTTGTACATCGAGAGTAAGTTGTTTTGGTCGCCTGGTATTTCTGTGTTTGACGGCAGATGGCCTCGGATCCTTCGAACTTCGGACTCCATCTGTTGTGCGGATAATAATAGTGGACTGATTTGTCCATGATGAGCATTGATGAGGACATCAATTAAGGCCGCTTGTGTTCGTTGGAGATTTGCGGATGTTAGTGTTAGTTCCAAGCCTATAGATGTTAATAGTTGTAAAGTTTGGCTTTCTTGCAATTGGAGCTCGTTCGTTTGAAGTCGGGTGGTAATGTTGCTGAGCTTACTTTCAAACCGTGCGAAAGTTTTTGCAGCGTCTTCTTGATTAAGCTTCATAATGTTGAGTGTTGAGTCAATGATAGATGTGTGATTTTTTAGGCACTGAAGCAAGTATTCTTCATTAATTTGGGCATTTGCAAATTTCTCGGACATCTCGGTGGCGTAAATGTTATCTAGGATCCCAAACAGGGAATTTGCGATGTTTCCTACTATGTTGAAAGCCCCTCTTTTTTGTCTTCGGGTGGCTAGTAGGCTGTTACTTAATCGCAACTCGTTTTCTGTATGTTAGAGTTGAGAGATCAAGTCTACGCAGAAAGGTTGCTGCTGCATTAGTCCGCATGGGTGCTCAAGAGTCCTTGTACCGTTTGCAAAAGCTTGCATTTCCAGTTACATTGGCGCCAAATCGTAATATATAATGAGATTCCATTCACTTGACACTACGTGACCTTTTCCTATCTGTTCGTAGTGAATTCCCGTGATGGGCCCGAATTTCCGGACTGTGATGGGCTGACTAGCCACCAATGCGAGAAAGAGGAGTGCCACCAAGGTCAACACAGTGTTGGGAGATGTTGCTCTGATTTTTTGTCTCTTTGGCGGCCTGCAAGGATGTGTGTTTTTCATCATTGCTTCTAGTCAGCAGCAAGACTAGACTCGTGCTTGGTCGATTTGAATCTTCTAGTGATGAGTTTTTTAGTTGAGGAAGGGGGGCTAAGTTATGAATGGCCCTTTTTATTACTCCCTTTGCTGTTTGAACTTCGGCAACTCGAACTAGGTGGTCCTGTCCTTGGTAAGTCTTAATAATTCTTCCCAAGGGCCACTGGAGTGGGGCCAGGTTATCGTCTTTCAGAGGAACCATCATTCCAGGTTCCACGTTTGCACTTGATTCCTTCCACTTATGTCGGAATTGTAGCTCACTTAGGTATTCCTTGGACCACCTTCTCCAAAAGTCATGCTTTAAATGGGAAACTAATTTCCATCGTGTCAATAAAGACAGTTTACTTGGTGCTGCCGAGGCGTCAATTGATGATGTTAGTGGCTCTCCAATTAGAAAGTGGCCGGGTGTTAAAGCGGACATATCATTTGGATTAGATGACATTGGTGTCAGTGGTCTGGAGTTCAGGATAGCCTCGATGTCAATCATTACTGTTTCCAACTCTTCGTAAGTTAATGCTGCGCCTGATGCCCCTCGAACGAAGAGATATTTTGCGGATTTAACCGCTGCTTCCCACAGTCCTCCAAAGTGTGGGGCCCTTGGAGGAATAAAGTGGAAGTGGATGCCTTTATCGCTGCATGTCCTGCTGATATGAGTCTGAGCAGCTTCGCCATGAATCGCTTCTTTTAAGTCTGCTAATTGATTTTTCGCACCAACGAAATTTGTTGCATTGTCGCAATATAAATTTTGACAGTGTCCTCTTCTTCCAATGAAGCGTTTCAGACATCTGATGAATGCGTCAGTGGTTAAATCGCCAACAATCTCTAGATGAACTGCCTTTGTGGCAAAGTAGCAGAAGATTGCGACATATGCCTTCGTTGGTCTCTTTCCGCGCGTTTTGTGGTGATTCCAAAAGGGGCCGCAGAAGTCTACTCCTGAGTTAAGGAAAGGCCGTGCCGGTTGGACTCTTGAAGCTGGTAGATCTCCCATCATCTGGTGAAACAATTTGGGCTTTCCCTTGGTGCAACGAACGCAGTTTTGTACCACCGATCGACACATTTGTTTTCTCTTCACAGGCCAAAAACGTTGTCGAAATTGGGCTAACAACGTCTGCGGTCCACAATGGTAGTGTTCTTCGTGGAACCATTTTAAGAGAAGCTTCACCAAGGGGTTGTTGTATGGCAAAACTAATGGATGTTTGGCTTCATATGAGATGGCGGATGCATCGAGACGACCTCCTACTCGAAATAAGCCTTCATCATCCAGGAATGGGTTAAGTTCGCTGATTGCGCTGGATTTGCTTACGCTAATCTTTTTGGTCAACGCCGTGATCTCTTCTTTAAAATCCGATTGTTGTATGGCGTGAACTATGACGTTAAGTGCCTTCTGATGTTCTGCTGGTGTGAGATGTATTGAGGATTCCCTTGCTTTCTTCTGGTTCCTGCAGTGCTTCGTGAATCGTAGAACGTAGGCCACAATGTGGATAAGTGACTTGAAGGAACCTCGATGATTAATTTTATAAATGATGTCTTCCACTTCTCCATGCGCTGCAACTGTCGACGTGAACGTTGACTCTTTCCTTTCCATGTCCACAGTACTGAGCGAGGTGCCACAATATGGTTTCAGCCAGGTGTTATTTTAACCATGCAAAAACAACGGACCGTAAAACCATAAGTTTTTAGATCTGAACTGTCCTGGTGGTACTCCTCGTGACAGTAAATCCGCTGGATTTGCTGTTGACTTCACATGCCGCCACTGGATCGCATCTGACAACCCTTGAATCTTGGAAATTCGATTGGCAACAAAAGTGTGGAAGGATGTGGTTTGAGAGTTTATCCAAGCCAGAACGATTTCTGAGTCGGACCAGAAATATGTTGGAATTTCTCCTAACTTAAGGTCGTGTTTGACTCTGTCTGACACCTGGGCGCCAAGTACTGCAGCACATAGTTCCAAGCGTGGTAGTGTTTGCCTTTTAAGTGGAGCCACTCGAGATTTGGCACACAGAATTCGCACGATAATAATCTCTTCCTTGCTGGTTGATCTGGTGTATGCGACTGCTCCATACGCCTTTTCTGATGCGTTGCAGAAGATGTGTAGTTGCAGAGAGTCCCGTGTACCTTGAGAAAGTGAGTGCGATACCTTGTCCATCTAAGGTGTAGGTTCTGTGGTATTTCTTCATCCCATGATAATTTCGCCTGCCACAGTTCTTGAATTAGAATTTTCGCGGTGATTACCACTGGTGCGAGAATTCCTAATGGATCGAAGATGCTGGCTACATCCGATAATATTGTTCGCTTTGTTGGACGTGTTGGTGTTAAATTTTGCACCTTTATGAAAAATTGGTCGGTCTTGGGTAGCCATGTTAGCCCCAAGGTTTTTACCATATCGCCGACGTCATTGCTGAAATCTAAGTTAACTTCTTGATCCTCCTTGGCTACATTCTGAAGGAGGGCAGGATGGTTGGCACACCATTTCCTTAGCTTGAATCCAGCTGTGTTCAAGATTGCGTTAAGCTGTTTTTGAATATCCTTAGTAACCTGGAGATTGTCAGCGCCCGTTAGGTAGTCATCGACGTAGAAGTCATTCAGGAGGGTTGCGGCACCAAGAGGATGCGTTAAGGAGTCTTTTTTACCCAGTTCCTGCAAGCACTTTGTTGCGAGATGGGGCGCAGATCTTGTTCCATATGTGACGGTGTTTAACTGGTAATAGTTGAGATCTTGATTGCTATCGGCTCTCCAAGCAATGAGCTGATATTTGCGATCGCTTGGATGGATCCAAATTTGTCGATACATTTGTTGTATATCGCATGCGAAAAAGTATTTTGGCAAGCGAAAACGTAGGAGAATTGAAAACTTTGAGTTGTTGGTCCGATGTGCATGATGTCGTTGAGGGCTATTCCAGTTGATGACCTTGATGATGCATCGAAGACTACGTAACTTTGTCGTGCTGCTTTCAGGCCTCAGGATGCAATGGTGGGGAATGAAGTATGTGGGAGGTGCGATGGTTTTTATGTCAATTTTGGACATGTGTCCTAACGCTTCGTACTCCGCCATGAACTGGACATATTCTTGTTTTATGTCAGCATCCCTGGAGAAACGTCTTTCTAGCCCGTGAAATCTGGAAATGGCTACGTGCTTTGAGTCACCCAAAACTGATGTGTTTTCGGTGAATGGAAGCCTGACCATAAACCGTCCATCATTGTGTCTTACCGTATTCTGGGTGAAATGAGACTCACATAATTTTTCTGCTGGTGATAGGATCCTAATACCTTGTGTGACTTCTTCTAATTCCCAGAACCTCTCTAGTTGATGGTTTACCTCGTCGTCGGTATAGATGTAGCAAGACGGCTGTCCTGGGGTACTATCAGCAATCTTTCCGGTGAGTATCCATCCAAGCACTGTTTTGTATAGAGTGGGTCCTCCTCGCTTTAATGTGATTTTTTCTGTTGACAATAAATCGTGGTAGAGTTCTGCTCCTAACAATACGTCGTTGGTTCCAGGCCGGAAAAAGTGCGGATCTGCGTACTGGATGTTTTTGGGCAGGTTCAATGTTGAAGGGTCCAGCTGATGTGTGGGCTGCTGTGAGACAATTGTTGGAAGTACGAATGCCTTGACCTGATTAAAATATTGATTGTATCGCGATTGTAGATTGATCACTACTTGATGTCGTACGGCATTCCTTTTTGCTGCCAATGCCTTCTAATTGTGCAACGGTTGGTTGTGTAGACAATCCCAATTGGTGGGTGAGTTTATTGGTAATGAGGTTCACCTGTGATCCGGAGTCCAAGAGTGCTCGGCATTTTATCGTGCTTCCATTGCTGTCGATCAGGTTGATGACTGCAGTGCTGAGAAGCACGTATCCATTGGGCATTGATTGTCTGGAGGTTGCTGTGGCACTAAGGTTGATTGAGGTCGTCGTAGCACTACTTTGATTAGTAATACGTTGAGACTGATTAGTCAATTCTGCTACCTTTTTTACGGACTCTATATTCTTCTTGGTAGATTCAAAATGTAGCAGAGTGTTATGCTTTTTGTTGCATTTTGTACAATTTCTGGACGCGCAGTTTTTAGTAACGTGCCCAGATTTCAAACAATTAATGCATAAATTTTGTTCTTTCGCCAAGTCAAAACGGTTGGTGACCGAAAGTTGCAAAAACTTTGGGCACGCGAATAATGGATGGAATTTGTCATTGCATGCTTTACATTTTTGCACATTTTGAGTAGTGGTCATTGAGGTTAGCGGTTTAATCACTGATGATTTCTCTTTGTGTCCCACAGCTTCCAATGATTGGATCCAGAAACCTTAGAAGATCCTTAATGGATGGCACTTCTCGGGGATCCTTTAGCGATTGCTCATATGCCATGTGAGTCCCCCTATCCATTTTTTTATCACCAGATGTAACAGTATGGGATCCCATGACGTCGTTTCGATGCCCATGTTTCCTAAGGCGAGCAAGGTCTCCGCATTTGTGTCGTGCAGATTTTTTATGGCAGTTACAGATGTGTGATCTGCCATTTGTCTGGGATGGTTGAATAATTTGTCCATTAAGGCCGAAGTGATTAGGCGTTTGTTGTTGTACCGATGTTGCAGCATTTCCCAGGCGGTTTGATAATTTTCTTCCGTGAGCGGAAGATGTCTGATGAGTTTTTCGGCTTCACCCACCGAATTGCTCTTGAGGACCACATCTTTTGGATGTCAGGAAGTGGTTTCGAATGGATGAGCTGGTTAAACAAGTCATGGAATTGCCGCCACTTGAGGTAATCTCCTTCAAATTTCGGCAGAGTAATCTTAGGCAGATAGTCGACTGGAACATGCATTGGTGAAACGTCGACTGAAATTTTGCCTTTATTTTGCAGTTCCATGAGCTGATCATGCACATCAGCCTCGATTTGAAGGTAATTGTTGAAATCGTAATCGGTTGTAGTGCTGTCATCGATATGCTCCCAAATTTTGTCATGGAGATCTTGGACTGCTTGCCAGTGGTGTGCAATGATTTTTGCTTCGTGGTGTAGTACTGCTGAGACCGTGGTGGGTCACTTAAAGCAGTTTGCAGCATCTCCTGCACGAATGCAATCAGCATCTGCTGTTTGCGAATAAGGATAGCCACTCTTTGGTGTATTGGGCCATCCTGTCGAGCTGTAGATTGTTCGTTGGCAGCTGGCGTTGAGGTTCTCGGATCTTGGGCAGCCTCGAACTTCATGGCTTGAATCAGAGCTTGCATATATTTTCGTGCCTCGTTGTATTTCTCCGACACAATGCTATATATGCCCTTCTTAATGTATGGATGCTCGGAAGTCAGCTCTTGAACCTTCAGTATTTGGTCGTTTTTCTCGTCGATTTTCTGCCATAACTCGTCGAGCTCTACCAACTTCCTCTCCACGTAATCCAAGGTCCTGCGATCCTTCGCCGTCTTCTTAAAATTGCTGATTGTTTTCTGGAGGGCGATAACATTTTCATCCTGCATCTGGACGAGTCCTTCCAAATTGCTCATCTTGGTTGTTGTTGTGGGACCTCAAGCTGGAACAATTTCTAGTGTTGATGAAGTGAGAAGAATCACTTGTGTTGATGAAGCGACAAGAATCTCTAGCGTTGATGAAGTGAGAAGAATCTCTTGTGTTGATGAAGCGACAAGAATCTCTAGCGTTGATGAAGTGAAAAGAATCTCGCCGGGGCCTCCAATGTTTAATTCCACACGTTGTAGTTATCTACCTCGGCACTTGAACCGATATAGATGAGTGTGGAAGGGATGAGTTCAACTCTGGCACTTTAACCAGGATGAATGGTTTGTTATTTATTTAATTAATTTATTTGAATTCAACGCTGGCACTTGAACCAGGATGAATTGTTGGTTAAAACGCGAGTCAAAAGTAAGACAATAACACTAAGCTTTGAATTCTGACTGCCTGTTTATTTCGAAGGGTTTTCAATTTATAGATAAAATTTACAACACACAGACGCTCACATATAAGTGATAAAATTTACAACACACAGACGCTCACATATAAGTGCAGCGTGGGAAACTGTAGCGCTGGCCAAGCGACGCTGCGTAGACAAATTTTGACTGCGTTCCTTGGCCAGCGCAAACAAAAGTGTTACGTGACACCTTGATTTGCACTGCGGATGGTTCTCACACTTTTGGCCGGAATGCAGTAAATGATATATAAGTGAAAATATGCTGGAATGCAGCAATGAATAAATGCAATTCTGACAAATTTTGTGAGAACCAAACGCCGTGGCAAATATTTACAAGTAATAATTATGTTATGAAATAACATCCTCCCCGGCATTAACCGATGGTCAATTATGGAAAGGTGGTTACAAATTCTCCTCCGTCTTCTCGCTGTCGTGGGATGTTTCGTTGACGAGGTATTGGCGGGAGGTTTGGAAGTCGTTTAATGAGCTTTCTATGCAGAAGACATCCGATGATACTGATGACAATGCCTAATGTTAAGGCCAAATACCCAAATGAAAAATGATGGTAGCTCGTTTCTTGAAGTCGTCTTGGTAGATCTGTTAACTCTGGTGTGTTGAGTGCCTTTTGCAAGGTTTCGATTTGGTTGAGTCTGGTGACGTATCTATCTTCCTGGTTGTCTTGGAAGATGGACTGATTGGGTTTTGCAACGTCGGAGATGGTCCCAAAATTCGTGAATGAGCCCAGAGTTTCGGTGGATATGGTGCGGCTTCCCAGGAGGGTAGCAAATTCAGTTTTTAGGATGCAATTGGAACTGAGGATTAGTAGTCCTGATCCTTCCAGAAAATGTTGTGCGATTTCTGTGCCACAGATAGTTGTAATTTGTGTGATTTCCTTAACCGCGAACATCCATTGGTTGGTAGTACTTGTTTTGATCCAGACCTCTCGTTCTGCCTTTTTTAACTCGCATAATCGCTTAGTTTGATTGTAGAATAGGCTTATTTCACATGCACATATATCTGCCCCCTTTTGGTAAATAGGTTGTGTATTTGGGCATAGATATATTTGTTCGGCGAGTAGCTGACATTGACCTAGCTTCTCTGGATCAGTGGGAAAGTAGCTGTTTTGTGGTAGGGCGATCGCTAGAATTGGTGTAGATAGGCTTATGGTCACCACACTGTCGTTCATAAAGACTGGAATCGGGATTAGGCGATAGAAGTTGAACGAGTCCGCTCCTCGTAGGGGAAGTATGACTCGAAAGATCACATGATTTTCTGTAGCTCTGCCTTGTACCTTCATTAATTTGTACATCGAGAGTAAGTTGTTTTGGTCGCCTGGTATTTCTGTGTTTGACGGCAGATGGCCTCGGATCCTTCGAACTTCGGACTCCATCTGTTGTGCGGATAATGATAGTGGACTGATTTGTCCATGATGAGCATTGATGACGACATCAATTAAGGCCGCTTGTGTTCGTTGGAGATTTGCGGATGCTAGTGTTAGTTCCAAGCCTATAGATGTTAATAGTTGTAAAGTTTGGCTTTCTTGCAATTGGAGCTCGTTCGTTTGAAGTCGGGTGGTAATGTTGCTGAGCTTACTTTCAAACCGTGCGAAAGTTTTTGCAGCGTCTTCTTGATTAAGCTTCATAATGTTGAGTGTTGAGTCAATGATAGATGTGTGATTTTTTAGGCACTGAAGCAAGTATTCTTCATTCATTTGGGCATTTGCAAATTTCTCGGACATCTCGGTGGCGTAAATGTTATCTAGGATCCCAAACAGGGAATTTGCGATGTTTCCTACTATGTTGAAAGCCCCTCTTTTTTGTCTTCGGGTGGCTAGTAGGCTGTTACTTAATCGCAACTCGTTTTATGTATGTTGGAGTTGAGAGATCAAGTCTACGCAGAAAGGTTGCTGTTGCATTAGTCCGCATAGGTGCTCAAGAGTGCTTGTACCGTTTGCGAAAGCTTGCATTTCCAGTTGCATTGGCGCCAAATCGTAATATATAATGAGATTCCATTCACTTGACACTACGTGGCCTTTTCCTATCTGTTCGTAGTGAATTCCCGTGATGGGCCCGAATTTCCGGACTGTGATGGGCTGACTAGCCACCAATGCGAGAAAGAGGAGTGTCACCAAGGTCAACACAGTGTTGGGAGATGTTGCTCTGATTTTTTGTCTCTTTGGCGGCCTGCTGGATGTGTGTTTTTCATCATTGCTTCTAGTCTTGCTGCTGCTCGTGCTTGGTTGATTTGAATCTTCTAGTGATGAGTCTTTTAGTTGAGGAAGGGGGGCTAAGTTATGAATGGCCCTTTTTATTACTCCCTTTGCTGTTTGAACTTCGGCAACTCGAACTAGGTGGTCCTGTCCTTGGTAAGTCTTAATAATTCTTCCCAAGGGCCACTGGAGTGGGGCCAGGTTATCGTCCTTCAGAGGAACCATCATTCCAGGTTCCACGTTTGCACTTGATTCCTTCCACTTATGTCGGAATTGTAGCTCACTTAGGTATTCCTTGGACCACCTTCTCCAAAAGTCATGCTTTAAATGGGAAACTAATTTCCATCGTGTCAATAAAGACAGTTTACTTGGTGCTGCCGAGGCGTCAACTGATGATGTTAGTGGCTCTCCAATTAGAAAGTGGCCGGGTGTTAAAGCGGACATATCATTTGGATTAGATGACATTGGTGTCAGTGGTCTGGAGTTCAGGATAGCCTCGATGTCAATCATTACTGTTTCCAACTCTTCGTAAGTTAATGCTGCGCCTGATGCCCCTCGAACGAAGAGATATTTTGCGGATTTAACCGCTGCTTCCCACAGTCCTCCAAAGTGTGGGGCCCTTGGAGGAATAAAGTGGAAGTGGATGCCTTTATCGCTGCATGTCCTGCTGATATGAGTCTGAGCAGCTTCGCCATGAATCGCTTCTTTTAAGTCTGCTAATTGATTTTTCGCACCAACGAAATTTGTTGCATTGTCGCAATATAAATTTTGACAGTGTCCTCTTCTTCCAATGAAGCGTTTCAGACATCTGATGAATGCGTCAGTGGTTAAATCGCCAACAATCTCTAGATGAACTGCCTTTGTGGCAAAGTAGCAGAAGATTGCGACATATGCCTTCGTTGGTCTCTTTCCGCGCGTTTTGTGGTGATTCCAAAAGGGGCCGCAGAAGTCTACTCCTGAGTTAAGAAAAGGCCGTGCCGGTTGGACTCTTGAAGCTGGTAGATCTCCCATCATCTGGTGAAACAATTTGGGCTTTCCCTTGGTGCAACGAACGCAGTTTTGTACCACCGATCGACACATTTGTTTTCTCTTCACAGGCCAAAAACGTTGTCGAAATTGGGCTAACAACGTCTGCGGTCCACAATGGTAGTGTTCTTCGTGGAACCATTTTAAGAGAAGCTTCACCAAGGGGTTGTTGTATGGCAAAACTAATGGATGTTTGGCTTCATATGAGATGGCGGATGCATCGAGACGACCTCCTACTCGAAATAAGCCTTCATCATCCAGGAATGGGTTAAGTTCGCTGATTGCGCTGGATTTGCTTACGCTAATCTTTTTGGTCAACGCCGTGATCTCTTCTTTAAAATCCGATTGTTGTATGGCGTGAACTATGACGTTAAGTGCCTTCTGATGTTCTGCTGGTGTGAGATGTATTGAGGATTCCCTTGCTTTCTTCTGGTTCCTGCAGTGCTTCGTGAATCGTAGAACGTAGGCCACAATGTGGATAAGTGACTTGAAGGAACCTCGATGATTAATTTTATAAATGATGTCTTCCACTTCTCCATGCGCTGCAACTGTCGACGTGAACGTTGACTCTTTCCTTTCCATGTCCACAGTACTGAGCGAGGTGCCACAATATGGTTTCAGCCAGGTGTTATTTTAACCATGCAAAAACAACGGACCGTAAAACCATAAGTTTTTAGATCTGAACTGTCCTGGTGGTACTCCTCGTGACAGTAAATCCGCTGGATTTGCTGTTGACTTCACATGCCGCCACTGGATCGCATCTGACAACCCTTGAATCTTGGAAATTCGATTGGCAACAAAAGTGTGGAAGGATGTGGTTTGAGAGTTTATCCAAGCCAGAACGATTTCTGAGTCGGACCAGAAATATGTTGGAATTTCTCCTAACTTAAGGTCGTGTTTGACTCTGTCTGACACCTGGGCGCCAAGTACTGCAGCACATAGTTCCAAGCGTGGTAGTGTTTGCCTTTTAAGTGGAGCCACTCGAGATTTGGCACACAGAATTCGCACGATAATAATCTCTTCCTTGCTGGTTGATCTGGTGTATGCGACTGCTCCATACGCCTTTTCTGATGCGTCGCAGAAGATGTGTAGTTGCAGAGAGTCCCGTGTACCTTGAGAAAGTGAGTGCGATACCTTGTCCATCTAAGGTGTAGGTTCTGTGGTATTTCTTCATCCCATGATAATTTCGCCTGCCACAGTTCTTGAATTAGAATTTTCGCGGTGATTACCACTGGTGCGAGAATTCCTAATGGATCGAAGATGCTGGCTACATCCGATAATATTGTTCGCTTTGTTGGACGTGTTGGTGTTAAATTTTGCACCTTTATGAAAAATTGGTCGGTCTTGGGTAGCCATGTTAGCCCCAAGGTTTTTACCATATCGCCGACGTCATTGCTGAAATCTAAGTTAACTTCTTGATCCTCCTTGGCTACATTCTGAAGGAGGGCAGGATGGTTGGCACACCATTTCCTTAGCTTGAATCCAGCTGTGTTCAAGATTGCGTTAAGCTGTTTTTGAATATCCTTAGTAACCTGGAGATTGTCAGCGCCCGTTAGGTAGTCATCGACGTAGAAGTCATTCAGGAGGGTTGCGGCACCAAGAGGATGCGTTAAGGAGTCTTTTTTACCCAGTTCCTGCAAGCACTTTGTTGCGAGATGGGGCGCAGATCTTGTTCCATATGTGACGGTGTTTAACTGGTAATAGTTGAGATCTTGATTGCTATCGGCTCTCCAAGCAATGAGCTGATATTTGCGATCGCTTGGATGGATCCAAATTTGTCGATACATTTGTTGTATATCGCATGCGAAAAAGTATTTTGGCAAGCGAAAACGTAGGAGAATTGAAAACTTTGAGTTGTTGGTCCGATGTGCATGATGTCGTTGAGGGCTATTCCAGTTGATGACCTTGATGATGCATCGAAGACTACGTAACTTTGTCGTGCTGCTTTCAGGCCTCAGGATGCAATGGTGGGGAATGAAGTATGTGGGAGGTGCGATGGTTTTTATGTCAATTTTGGACATGTGTCCTAACGCTTCGTACTCCGCCATGAACTGGACATATTCTTGTTTTATGTCAGCATCCCTGGAGAAACGTCTTTCTAGCCCGTGAAATCTGGAAATGGCTACGTGCTTTGAGTCACCCAAAACTGATGTGTTTTCGGTGAATGGAAGCCTGACCATAAACCGTCCATCATTGTGTCTTACCGTATTCTGGGTGAAATGAGACTCACATCATTTTTCTGCTGGTGATAGGATCCTAATACCTTGTGTGACTTCTTCTAATTCCCAGAACCTCTCTAGTTGATGGTTTACCTCGTCGTCGGTATAGATGTAGCAAGACGGCTGTCCTGGGGTACTATCAGCAATCTTTCCGGTGAGTATCCATCCAAGCACTGTTTTGTACAGAGTGGGTCCTCCTCGCTTTAATGTGATTTTTTCTGTTGACAATAAATCGTGGTAGAGTTCTGCTCCTAACAATACGTCGTTGGTTCCAGGCCGGAAAAAGTGCGGATCTGCGTACTGGATGTTTTTGGGCAGGTTCAATGTTGAAGGGTCCAGCTGATGTGTGGGCTGCTGTGAGACAATTGTTGGAAGTACGAATGCCTTGACCTGATTAAAATATTGATTGTATCGCGATTGTAGATTGATCACTACTTGATGTCGTACGGCATTCCTTTTTGCTGCCAATGCCTTCTAATTGTGCAACGGTTGGTTGTGTAGACAATCCCAATTGGTGGGTGAGTTTATTGGTAATGAGGTTCACCTGTGATCCGGAGTCCAAGAGTGCTCGGCATTTTATCGTGCTTCCATTGCTGTCGATCAGGTTGATGACTGCAGTGCTGAGAAGCACGTATCCATTGGGCATTGATTGTCTGGAGGTTGCTGTGGCACTAAGGTTGATTGAGGTCGTCGTAGCACTACTTTGATTAGTAATACGTTGAGACTGATTAGTCAATTCTGCTACCTTTTTTACGGACTCTATATTCTTCTTGGTAGATTCAAAATGTAGCAGAGTGTTATGCTTTTTGTTGCATTTTGTACAATTTCTGGACGCGCAGTTTTTAGTAACGTGCCCAGATTTCAAACAATTAATGCATAAATTTTGTTCTTTCGCCAAGTCAAAACGGTTGGTGACCGAAAGTTGCAAAAACTTTGGGCACGCGAATAATGGATGGAATTTGTCATTGCATGCTTTACATTTTTGCACATTTTGAGTAGTGGTCATTGAGGTTAGCGGTTTAATCACTGATGATTTCTCTTTGTGTCCCACAGCTTCCAATGATTGGATCCAGAAACCTTAGAAGATCCTTAATGGATGGCACTTCTCGGGGATCCTTTAGCGATTGCTCATATGCCATGTGAGTCCCCCTATCCATTTTTTTATCACCAGATGTAACAGTATGGGATCCCATGACGTCGTTTCGATGCCCATGTTTCCTAAGGCGAGCAAGGTCTCCGCATTTGTGTCGTGCAGATTTTTTATGGCAGTTACAGATGTGTGATCTGCCATTTGTCTGGGATGGTTGAATAATTTGTCCATTAAGGCCGAAGTGATTAGGCGTTTGTTGTTGTACCGATGTTGCAGCATTTCCCAGGCGGTTTGATAATTTTCTTCCGTGAGCGGAAGATGTCTGATGAGTTTTTCGGCTTCACCCACCGAATTGCTCTTGAGGACCACATCTTTTGGATGTCAGGAAGTGGTTTCGAATGGATGAGCTGGTTAAACAAGTCATGGAATTGCCGCCACTTGAGGTAATCTCCTTCAAATTTCGGCAGAGTAATCTTAGGCAGATAGTCGACTGGAACATGCATTGGTGAAACGTCGACTGAAATTTTGCCTTTATTTTGCAGTTCCATGAGCTGATCATGCACATCAGCCTCGATTTGAAGGTAATTGTTGAAATCGTAATCGGTTGTAGTGCTGTCATCGATATGCTCCCAAATTTTGTCATGGAGATCTTGGACTGCTTGCCAGTGGTGTGCAATGATTTTTGCTTCGTGGTGTAGTACTGCTGAGACCGTGGTGGGTCACTTAAAGCAGTTTGCAGCATCTCCTGCACGAATGCAATCAGCATCTGCTGTTTGCGAATAAGGATAGCCACTCTTTGGTGTATTGGGCCATCCTGTCGAGCTGTAGATTGTTCGTTGGCAGCTGGCGTTGAGGTTCTCGGATCTTGGGCAGCCTCGAACTTCATGGCTTGAATCAGAGCTTGCATATATTTTCGTGCCTCGTTGTATTTCTCCGACACAATGCTATATATGCCCTTCTTAATGTATGGATGCTCGGAAGTCAGCTCTTGAACCTTCAGTATTTGGTCGTTTTTCTCGTCGATTTTCTGCCATAACTCGTCGAGCTCTACCAACTTCCTCTCCACGTAATCCAAGGTCCTGCGATCCTTCGCCGTCTTCTTAAAATTGCTGATTGTTTTCTGGAGGGCGATAACATTTTCATCCTGCATCTGGACGAGTCCTTCCAAATTGCTCATCTTGGTTGTTGTTGTGGGACCTCAAGCTGGAACAATTTCTAGTGTTGATGAAGTGAGAAGAATCTCTTGTGTTGATGAAGCGACAAGAATCTCTAGCGTTGATGAAGTGAGAAGAATCTCTTGTGTTGATGAAGCGACAAGAATCTCTAGCGTTGATGAAGTGAAAAGAATCTCGCCGGGGCCTCCAATGTTTAATTCCACACGTTGTAGTTATCTACCTCGGCACTTGAACCGATATAGATGAGTGTGGAAGGGATGAGTTCAACTCTGGCACTTTAACCAGGATGAATGGTTTGTTATTTATTTAATTAATTTATTTGAATTCAACGCTGGCACTTGAACCAGGATGAATTGTTGGTTAAAACGCGAGTCAAAAGTAAGACAATAACACAAAGCTTTGAATTCTGACTGCCTGTTTATTTCGAAGGGTTTTCAATTTATAGATAAAATTTACAACACACAGACGCTCACATATAAGTGATAAAATTTACAACACACAGACGCTCACATATAAGTGCAGCGTGGGAAACTGTAGCGCTGGCCAAGCGACGCTGCGTAGACAAATTTTGACTGCGTTCCTTGGCCAGCGCAAACAAAAGTGTTACGTGACACCTTGATTTGCACTGCGGATGGTTCTCACACTTTTGGCCGGAATGCAGTAAATGATATATAAGTGAAAATATGCTGGAATGCAGCAATGAATAAATGCAATTCTGACAAATTTTGTGAGAACCAAACGCCGTGGCAAATATTTACAAGTAATAATTATGTTATGAAATAACATCCTCCCCGGCATTAACCGATGGTCAATTATGGAAAGGTGGTTACAAATTCGCCTCCGTCTTCTCGCTGTCGTGGGATGTTTCGTTGACGAGGTATTGGCGGGAGGTTTGGAAGTCGTTTAATGAGCTTTCTATGCAGAAGACATCCGATGATACTGATGACAATGCCTAATGTTAAGGCCAAATACCCAAATGAAAAATGATGGTAGCTCGTTTCTTGAAGTCGTCTTGGTAGATCTGTTAACTCTGGTGTGTTGAGTGCCTTTTGCAAGGTTTCGATTTGGTTGAGTCTGGTGACGTATCTATCTTCCTGGTTGTCTTGGAAGATGGACTGATTGGGTTTTGCAACGTCGGAGATGGTCCCAAAATTCGTGAATGAGCCCAGAGTTTCGGTGGATATGGTGCGGCTTCCCAGGAGGGTAGCAAATTCAGTTTTTAGGATGCAATTGGAACTGAGGATTAGTAGTCCTGATCCTTCCAGAAAATGTTGTGCGATTTCTGTGCCACAGATAGTTGTAATTTGTGTGATTTCCTTAACCGCGAACATCCATTGGTTGGTAGTACTTGTTTTGATCCAGACCTCTCGTTCTGCCTTTTTTAACTCGCATAATCGCTTAGTTTGATTGTAGAATAGGCTTATTTCACATGCACATATATCTGCCCCCTTTTGGTAAATAGGTTGTGTATTTGGGCATAGATATATTTGTTCGGCGAGTAGCTGACATTGACCTAGCTTCTCTGGATCAGTGGGAAAGTAGCTGTTTTGTGTTTTGTGGTAGGGCGATCGCTAGAATTGGTGTAGATAGGCTTATGGTCACCACACTGTCGTTCATAAAGACTGGAATCGGGATTAGGCGATAGAAGTTGAACGAGTCCGCTCCTCGTAGGGGAAGTATGACTCGAAAGATCACATGATTTTCTGTAGCTCTGCCTTGTACCTTCATTAATTTGTACATCGAGAGTAAGTTGTTTTGGTCGCCTGGTATTTCTGTGTTTGACGGCAGATGGCCTCGGATCCTTCGAACTTCGGACTCCATCTGTTGTGCGGATAATGATAGTGGACTGATTTGTCCATGATGAGCATTGATGACGACATCAATTAAGGCCGCTTGTGTTCGTTGGAGATTTGCGGATGCTAGTGTTAGTTCCAAGCCTATAGATGTTAATAGTTGTAAAGTTTGGCTTTCTTGCAATTGGAGCTCGTTCGCTTGAAGTCGGGTGGTAATGTTGCTGAGCTTACTTTCAAACCGTGCGAAAGTTTTTGCAGCGTCTTCTTGATTAAGCTTCATAATGTTGAGTGTTGAGTCAATGATAGATGTGTGATTTTTTAGGCACTGAAGCAAGTATTCTTCATTCATTTGGGCATTTGCAAATTTCTCGGACATCTCGGTGGCGTAAATGTTATCTAGGATCCCAAACAGGGAATTTGCGATGTTTCCTACTATGTTGAAAGCCCCTCTTTTTTGTCTTCGGGTGGCTAGTAGGCTGTTACTTAATCGCAACTCGTTTTATGTATGTTGGAGTTGAGAGATCAAGTCTACGCAGAAAGGTTGCTGTTGCATTAGTCCGCATAGGTGCTCAAGAGTGCTTGTACCGTTTGCGAAAGCTTGCATTTCCAGTTGCATTGGCGCCAAATCGTAATATATAATGAGATTCCATTCACTTGACACTACGTGGCCTTTTCCTATCTGTTCGTAGTGAATTCCCGTGATGGGCCCGAATTTCCGGACTGTGATGGGCTGACTAGCCACCAATGCGAGAAAGAGGAGTGTCACCAAGGTCAACACAGTGTTGGGAGATGTTGCTCTGATTTTTTGTCTCTTTGGCGGCCTGCTGGATGTGTGTTTTTCATCATTGCTTCTAGTCTTGCTGCTGCTCGTGCTTGGTTGATTTGAATCTTCTAGTGATGAGTCTTTTAGTTGAGGAAGGGGGGCTAAGTTATGAATGGCCCTTTTTATTACTCCCTTTGCTGTTTGAACTTCGGCAACTCGAACTAGGTGGTCCTGTCCTTGGTAAGTCTTAATAATTCTTCCCAAGGGCCACTGGAGTGGGGCCAGGTTATCGTCCTTCAGAGGAACCATCATTCCAGGTTCCACGTTTGCACTTGATTCCTTCCACTTATGTCGGAATTGTAGCTCACTTAGGTATTCCTTGGACCACCTTCTCCAAAAGTCATGCTTTAAATGGGAAACTAATTTCCATCGTGTCAATAAAGACAGTTTACTTGGTGCTGCCGAGGCGTCAATTGATGATGTTAGTGGCTCTCCAATTAGAAAGTGGCCGGGTGTTAAAGCGGACATATCATTTGGATTAGATGACATTGGTGTCAGTGGTCTGGAGTTCAGGATAGCCTCGATGTCAATCATTACTGTTTCCAACTCTTCGTAAGTTAATGCTGCGCCTGATGCCCCTCGAACGAAGAGATATTTTGCGGATTTAACCGCTGCTTCCCACATTCCTCCAAAGTGTGGGGCCCTTGGAGGAATAAAGTGGAAGTGGATGCCTTTATCGCTGCATGTCCTGCTGATATGAGTCTGAGCAGCTTCGCCATGAATCGCTTCTTTTAAGTCTGCTAATTGATTTTTCGCACCAACGAAATTTGTTGCATTGTCGCAATATAAATTTTGACAGTGTCCTCTTCTTCCAATGAAGCGTTTCAGACATCTGATAAATGCGTCAGTGGTTAAATCGCCAACAATCTCTAGATGAACTACCTTTGTGGCAAAGTAGCAGAAGATTGCGACATATGCCTTCGTTGGTCTCTTTCCGCGCGTTTTGTGGTGATTCCAAAAGGGGCCGCAGAAGTCTACTCCTGAGTTAAGGAAAGGCCGTGCCGGTTTGACTCTTGAAGCTGGTAGATCTCCCATCATCTGGTGAAACAATTTGGGCTTTCCCTTGGTGCAACGAACGCAGTTTTGTACCACCGATCGACACATTTGTTTTCTCTTCACAGGCCAAAAACGTTGTCGAAATTGGGCTAACAACGTCTGCGGTCCACAATGGTAGTGTTCTTCGTGGAACCATTTTAAGAGAAGCTTCACCAAGGGGTCGTTGTATGGCAAAACTAATGGATGTTTGGCTTCATATGAGATGGCGGATGCATCGAGACGACCTCCTACTCGAAATAAGCCTTCATCATCCAGGAATGGGTTAAGTTCGCTGATTGCGCTGGATTTGCTTACGCTAATCTTTTTGGTCAACGCCGTGATCTCTTCTTTAAAATCCGATTGTTGTATGGCGTGAACTATGACGTTAAGTGCCTTCTGATGTTCTGCTGGTGTGAGATGTATTGAGGATTCCCTTGCTTTCTTCTGGTTCCTGCAGTGCTTCGTGAATCGTAGAACGTAGGCCACAATGTGGATAAGTGACTTGAAGGAACCTCGATGATTAATTTTATAAATGATGTCTTCCACTTCTCCATGCGCTGCAACTGTCGACGTGAACGTTGACTCTTTCCTTTCCATGTCCACAGTACTGAGCGAGGTGCCACAATATGGTTTCAGCCAGGTGTTATTTTTACCATGCAAAAACAACGGACCGTAAAACCATAAGTTTTTAGATTTCAACTGTCCTGGTGGTACTCCTCGTGACAGTAAATCCGCTGGATTTGCTGTTGACTTCACATGCCGCCACTGGATCGCATCTGACAATCCTTGAATCTTGGAAATTCGATTGGCAACAAAAGTGTGGAAGGATGTGGTTTGAGAGTTTATCCAAGCCAGAACGATTTCTGAGTCGGACCAGAAATATGTTGGAATTTCTCCTAACTTAAGGTCGTGTTTGACTCTGTCTGACACCTGGGCGCCAAGTACTGCAGCACATAGTTACAAGCGTGGTAGTGTTTGCCTTTTAAGTGGAGCCACTCGAGATTTGGCACACAGAATTCGCACGATAATGATCTCTTCCTTGCTGGTTGATCTGGTGTATGCGACTGCTCCATACGCCTTTTCTGATGCGTCGCAGAAGATGTGTAGTTGCAGAGAGTCCCGTGTACCTTGAGAAAGTGAGTGCGATACCTTGTCCATCTAAGGTGTAGGTTCTGTGGTATTTCTTCATCCCATGATAATTTCGCCTGCCACAGTTCTTGAATTAGAATTTTCGCGGTGATTACCACTGGTGCGAGAATTCCTAATGGATCGAAGATGCTGGCTACATCCGATAATATTGTTCGCTTTGTTGGACGTGTTGGTGTTAAATTTTGCACCTTTATGAAAAATTGGTCGGTCTTGGGTAGCCATGTTAGCCCCAAGGTTTTTACCATATCGCCGACGTCATTGCTGAAATCTAAGTTAACTTCTTGATCCTCCTTGGCTACATTCTGAAGGAGGGCAGGATGGTTGGCACACCATTTCCTTAGCTTGAATCCAGCTGTGTTCAAGATTGCGTTAAGCTGTTTTTGAATATCCTTAGTAACCTGGAGATTGTCAGCGCCCGTTAGGCAGTCATCGACGTAGAAGTCATTCAGGAGGGTTGCGGCACCAAGAGGATGCGTTAAGGAGTCTTTTTTACCCAGTTCCTGCAAGCACTTTGTTGCGAGATAGGGCGCAGATCTTGTTCCATATGTGAGGGTGTTTAACTGGTAATAGTTGAGATCTTGATTGTTATCGGCTCTCCAAGCAATGAGCTGATATTTGCGATCGCTTGGATGGATCCAAATTTGTCGATACATTTGTTGTATATCGCATGTGAAAAAGTATTTTGGCAAGCGAAAACGTAGGAGAATTGAAAACTTTGAGTTGTTGGTCCGATGTGCATGATGTCGTTGAGGGCTATTCCAGTTGATGACCTTGATGATGCATCGAAGACTACGTAACTTTGTCGTGCTGCTTTCAGGCCTCAGGATGCAATGGTGGGGAATGAAGTATGTGGGAGGTGCGATGGTTTTTATGTCAATTTTGGACATGTGTCCTAACGCTTCGTACTCCGCCATGAACTGGACATATTGTTGTTTTATGTCAGCATCCCTGGAGAAACGTCTTTCTAGCCCGTGAAATCTGGAAATGGCTACGTGCTTTGAGTCACCCAAAACTGATGTGTTTTCGGTGAATGGAAGCCTGACCATAAACCGTCCATCATTGTGTCTTACCGTATTCTGGGTGAAATGAGACTCACATAATTTTCCTGCTGGTGATAGGATCCTAATACCTTGTGTGACTTCTTCTAATTCCCAGAACCTCTCTAGTTGATGGTTTACCTCGTCGTCGGTATAGATGTAGCAAGACGGCTGTCCTGGGGTACTATCAGCAATCTTTCCGGTGAGTATCCATCCAAGCACTGTTTTGTATAGAGTGGGTCCTCCTCGCTTTAATGTGATTTTTTCTGTTGACAATAAATCGTGGTAGAGTTCTGCTCCTAACAATACGTCGATGGTTCCAGGCCGGAAAAAGTGCGGATCTGCGTACTGGATGTCTTTGGGCAGGTTCAATGTTGAAGGGTCCAGCTGATGTGTGGGCTGCTGTGAGACAATTGTTGGAAGTACGAATGCCTTGACCTGATTAAAATATTGATTGTATCGCGATTGTAGATTGATCACTACTTGATGTCGTACGGCATTCCTTTTTGCTGCCAATGCCTTCTAATTGTGCAACGGTTGGTTGTGTAGACAATCCCAATTGGTGGGTGAGTTTGTTGGTAATGAGGTTCACCTGTGATCCGGAGTCCAAGAGTGCTCGGCATTTTATCGTGCTTCCATTGCTGTCGATCAGGTTGATGACTGCAGTGCTGAGAAGCACGTATCCATTGGGCATTGATTGTCTGGAGGTTGCTGTGGCACTAAGGTTGATTGAGGTCGTCGTAGCACTACTTTGATTAGTAATACGTTGAGACTGATTAGTCAATTCTGCTACATTTTTTACGGACTCTATATTCTTCTTTGTAGATTCAAAATGTAGCAGAGTGTTATGCTTTTTGTTGCATTTTGTACAATTTCTGGACGCGCAGTTTTTAGTAACGTGCTCAGATTTCAAACAATTAATGCATAAATTTTGTTCTTTCGCCAAGTCAAAACGGTTGGTGACCGAAAGTTGCAAAAACTTTGGGCACGCGAATAATGGATGGAATTTGTCATTGCATGCTTTACATTTTTGCACATTTTGAGTAGTGGTCATTGAGGTTAGCGGTTTAATCACTGATGATTTCTCTTTGTGTCCCACAGCTTCCAATGATTGGATCCAGAAACCTTAGAAGATCCTTAATGGATGGCACTTCTCGGGGATCCTTTAGCGATTGCTCATATGCCATGTGAGTCCCCCTATCCATTTTTTTTATCACCAGATGTATCAGTATGGGATCCCATGACGTCGTTTCGATGCCCATGTTTCCTAAGGCGAGCAAGGTCTCCGCATTTGTGTCGTGCAGATTTTTGATGGCAGTTACAGATGTGTGATCTGCCATTTGTCTGGGATGGTTGAATAATTTGTCCATTAAGGTCGAAGTGATTAGGCGTTTGTTGTTGTACCGATGTTGCAGCATTTCCCAGGCGGTTTGATAATTTTCTTCCGTGAGCGGAAGATGTCTGATGAGTTTTTCGGCTTCACCCACCAAATTGCTCTTGAGGTACCACATCTTTTGGATGTCAGGAAGTGGTTTCGAATGGATGAGCTGGTTAAGCAAGTCATGGAATTGCCGCCACTTGAGGTAATCTCCTTCAAATTTCGGCAGAGTAATCTTAGGCAGATAGTCGACTGGAACATGCATTGGTGAAACGTCGACTGAAATTTTGCCATTATTTTGCAGTTCCATGAGCTGATCATGCACATCAGCCTCGATTTGAAGGTAATTGTTGAAATCGTAATCGGTTGTAGTGCTGTCATCGATATGCTCCCAAATTTTGTCATGGAGATCTTGGACTGCTTGCCAGTGGTGTGCAATGATTTTTGCTTCGTGGTGTAGTACTGCTGAGACCGTGGTGGGTCACTTAAAGCAGTTTGCAGCATCTCCTGCACGAATGCAATCAGCATCTGCTGTTTGCGAATAAGGATAGCCACTCTTTGGTGTATTGGGCCATCCTGTCGAGCTGTAGATTGTTCGTTGGCAGCTGGCGTTGAGGTTCTCGGATCTTGGGCAGCCTCGAACTTCATGGCTTGAATCAGAGCTTGCATATATTTTCGTGCCTCGTTGTATTTCTCCGACACAATGCTATATATGCCCTTCTTAATGTATGGATGCTCGGAAGTCAGCTCTTGAACCTTCAGTATTTGGTCGTTTTTCTCGTCGATTTTCTGCCATAACTCGTCGAGCTCTACCAACTTCCTCTCCACGTAATCCAAGGTCCTGCGATCCTTCGCCGTCTTCTTAAAATTGCTGATTGTTTTCTGGAGGGCGATAACATTTTCATCCTGCATCTGGACGAGTCCTTCCAAATTGCTCATCTTGGTTGTTGTTGTGGGACCTCAAGCTGGAACAATTTCTAGTGTTGATGAAGTGAGAAGAATCTCTTGTGTTGATGAAGCGACAAGAATCTCTAGCGTTGATGAAGTGAGAAGAATCTCTTGTGTTGATGAAGCGACAAGAATCTCTAGCGTTGATGAAGTGAAAAGAATCTCGCCGGGGCCTCCAATGTTTAATTCCACACGTTGTAGTTATCTACCTCGGCACTTGAACCGATATAGATGAGTGTGGAAGGGATGAGTTCAACTCTGGCACTTTAACCAGGATGAATGGTTTGTTATTTATTTAATTAATTTATTTGAATTCAACGCTGGCACTTGAACCAGGATGAATTGTTGGTTAAAACGCGAGTCAAAAGTAAGACAATAACACTAAGCTTTGAATTCTGACTGCCTGTTTATTTCGAAGGGTTTTCAATTTATAGATAAAATTTACAACACACAGACGCTCACATATAAGTGATAAAATTTACAACACACAGACGCTCACATATAAGTGCAGCGTGGGAAACTGTAGCGCTGGCCAAGCGACGCTGCGTAGACAAATTTTGACTGCGTTCCTTGGCCAGCGCAAACAAAAGTGTTACGTGACACCTTGATTTGCACTGCGGATGGTTCTCACACTTTTGGCCGGAATGCAGTAAATGATATATAAGTGAAAATATGCTGGAATGCAGCAATGAATAAATGCAATTCTGACAAATTTTGTGAGAACCAAACGCCGTGGCAAATATTTACAAGTAATAATTATGTTATGAAATAACATCCTCCCCGGCATTAACCGATGGTCAATTATGGAAAGGTGGTTACAAATTCGCCTCCGTCTTCTCGCTGTCGTGGGATGTTTCGTTGACGAGGTATTGGCGGGAGGTTTGGAAGTCGTTTAATGAGCTTTCTATGCAGAAGACATCCGATGATACTGATGACAATGCCTAATGTTAAGGCCAAATACCCAAATGAAAAATGATGGTAGCTCGTTTCTTGAAGTCGTCTTGGTAGATCTGTTAACTCTGGTGTGTTGAGTGCCTTTTGCAAGGTTTCGATTTGGTTGAGTCTGGTGACGTATCTATCTTCCTGGTTGTCTTGGAAGATGGACTGATTGGGTTTTGCAACGTCGGAGATGGTCCCAAAATTCGTGAATGAGCCCAGAGTTTCGGTGGATATGGTGCGGCTTCCCAGGAGGGTAGCAAATTCAGTTTTTAGGATGCAATTGGAACTGAGGATTAGTAGTCCTGATCCTTCCAGAAAATGTTGTGCGATTTCTGTGCCACAGATAGTTGTAATTTGTGTGATTTCCTTAACCGCGAACATCCATTGGTTGGTAGTACTTGTTTTGATCCAGACCTCTCGTTCTGCCTTTTTTAACTCGCATAATCGCTTAGTTTGATTGTAGAATAGGCTTATTTCACATGCACATATATCTGCCCCCTTTTGGTAAATAGGTTGTGTATTTGGGCATAGATATATTTGTTCGGCGAGTAGCTGACATTGACCTAGCTTCTCTGGATCAGTGGGAAAGTAGCTGTTTTGTGTTTTGTGGTAGGGCGATCGCTAGAATTGGTGTAGATAGGCTTATGGTCACCACACTGTCGTTCATAAAGACTGGAATCGGGATTAGGCGATAGAAGTTGAACGAGTCCGCTCCTCGTAGGGGAAGTATGACTCGAAAGATCACATGATTTTCTGTAGCTCTGCCTTGTACCTTCATTAATTTGTACATCGAGAGTAAGTTGTTTTGGTCGCCTGGTATTTCTGTGTTTGACGGCAGATGGCCTCGGATCCTTCGAACTTCGGACTCCATCTGTTGTGCGGATAATGATAGTGGACTGATTTGTCCATGATGAGCATTGATGACGACATCAATTAAGGCCGCTTGTGTTCGTTGGAGATTTGCGGATGCTAGTGTTAGTTCCAAGCCTATAGATGTTAATAGTTGTAAAGTTTGGCTTTCTTGCAATTGGAGCTCGTTCGCTTGAAGTCGGGTGGTAATGTTGCTGAGCTTACTTTCAAACCGTGCGAAAGTTTTTGCAGCGTCTTCTTGATTAAGCTTCATAATGTTGAGTGTTGAGTCAATGATAGATGTGTGATTTTTTAGGCACTGAAGCAAGTATTCTTCATTCATTTGGGCATTTGCAAATTTCTCGGACATCTCGGTGGCGTAAATGTTATCTAGGATCCCAAACAGGGAATTTGCGATGTTTCCTACTATGTTGAAAGCCCCTCTTTTTTGTCTTCGGGTGGCTAGTAGGCTGTTACTTAATCGCAACTCGTTTTATGTATGTTGGAGTTGAGAGATCAAGTCTACGCAGAAAGGTTGCTGTTGCATTAGTCCGCATAGGTGCTCAAGAGTGCTTGTACCGTTTGCGAAAGCTTGCATTTCCAGTTGCATTGGCGCCAAATCGTAATATATAATGAGATTCCATTCACTTGACACTACGTGGCCTTTTCCTATCTGTTCGTAGTGAATTCCCGTGATGGGCCCGAATTTCCGGACTGTGATGGGCTGACTAGCCACCAATGCGAGAAAGAGGAGTGTCACCAAGGTCAACACAGTGTTGGGAGATGTTGCTCTGATTTTTTGTCTCTTTGGCGGCCTGCTGGATGTGTGTTTTTCATCATTGCTTCTAGTCTTGCTGCTGCTCGTGCTTGGTTGATTTGAATCTTCTAGTGATGAGTCTTTTAGTTGAGGAAGGGGGGCTAAGTTATGAATGGCCCTTTTTATTACTCCCTTTGCTGTTTGAACTTCGGCAACTCGAACTAGGTGGTCCTGTCCTTGGTAAGTCTTAATAATTCTTCCCAAGGGCCACTGGAGTGGGGCCAGGTTATCGTCCTTCAGAGGAACCATCATTCCAGGTTCCACGTTTGCACTTGATTCCTTCCACTTATGTCGGAATTGTAGCTCACTTAGGTATTCCTTGGACCACCTTCTCCAAAAGTCATGCTTTAAATGGGAAACTAATTTCCATCGTGTCAATAAAGACAGTTTACTTGGTGCTGCCGAGGCGTCAATTGATGATGTTAGTGGCTCTCCAATTAGAAAGTGGCCGGGTGTTAAAGCGGACATATCATTTGGATTAGATGACATTGGTGTCAGTGGTCTGGAGTTCAGGATAGCCTCGATGTCAATCATTACTGTTTCCAACTCTTCGTAAGTTAATGCTGCGCCTGATGCCCCTCGAACGAAGAGATATTTTGCGGATTTAACCGCTGCTTCCCACAGTCCTCCAAAGTGTGGGGCCCTTGGAGGAATAAAGTGGAAGTGGATGCCTTTATCGCTGCATGTCCTGCTGATATGAGTCTCAGCAGCTTCGCCATGAATCGCTTCTTTTAAGTCTGCTAATTGATTTTTCGCACCAACGAAATTTGTTGCATTGTCGCAATATAAATTTTGACAGTGTCCTCTTCTTCCAATGAAGCGTTTCAGACATCTGATAAATGCGTCAGTGGTTAAATCGCCAACAATCTCTAGATGAACTACCTTTGTGGCAAAGTAGCAGAAGATTGCGACATATGCCTTCGTTGGTCTCTTTCCGCGCGTTTTGTGGTGATTCCAAAAGGGGCCGCAGAAGTCTACTCCTGAGTTAAGGAAAGGCCGTGCCGGTTTGACTCTTGAAGCTGGTAGATCTCCCATCATCTGGTGAAACAATTTGGGCTTTCCCTTGGTGCAACGAACGCAGTTTTGTACCACCGATCGACACATTTGTTTTCTCTTCACAGGCCAAAAACGTTGTCGAAATTGGGCTAACAACGTCTGCGGTCCACATTGGTAGTGTTCTTCGTGGAACCATTTTAAGAGAAGCTTCACCAAGGGGTCGTTGTATGGCAAAACTAATGGATGTTTGGCTTCATATGAGATGGCGGATGCATCGAGACGACCTCCTACTCGAAATAAGCCTTCATCATCCAGGAATGGGTTAAGTTCGCTGATTGCGCTGGATTTGCTTACGCTAATCTTTTTGGTCAACGCCGTGATCTCTTCTTTAAAATCCGATTGTTGTATGGCGTGAACTATGACGTTAAGTGCCTTCTGATGTTCTGCTGGTGTGAGATGTATTGAGGATTCCCTTGCTTTCTTCTGGTTCCTGCAGTGCTTCGTGAATCGTAGAACGTAGGCCACAATGTGGATAAGTGACTTGAAGGAACCTCGATGATTAATTTTATAAATGATGTCTTCCACTTCTCCATGCGCTGCAACTGTCGACGTGAACGTTGACTCTTTCCTTTCCATGTCCACAGTACTGAGCGAGGTGCCACAATATGGTTTCAGCCAGGTGTTATTTTTACCATGCAAAAACAACGGACCGTAAAACCATAAGTTTTTAGATTTCAACTGTCCTGGTGGTACTCCTCGTGACAGTAAATCCGCTGGATTTGCTGTTGACTTCACATGCCGCCACTGGATCGCATCTGACAATCCTTGAATCTTGGAAATTCGATTGGCAACAAAAGTGTGGAAGGATGTGGTTTGAGAGTTTATCCAAGCCAGAACGATTTCTGAGTCGGACCAGAAATATGTTGGAATTTCTCCTAACTTAAGGTCGTGTTTGACTCTGTCTGACACCTGGGCGCCAAGTACTGCAGCACATAGTTACAAGCGTGGTAGTGTTTGCCTTTTAAGTGGAGCCACTCGAGATTTGGCACACAGAATTCGCACGATAATGATCTCTTCCTTGCTGGTTGATCTGGTGTATGCGACTGCTCCATACGCCTTTTCTGATGCGTCGCAGAAGATGTGTAGTTGCAGAGAGTCCCGTGTACCTTGAGAAAGTGAGTGCGATACCTTGTCCATCTAAGGTGTAGGTTCTGTGGTATTTCTTCATCCCATGATAATTTCGCCTGCCACAGTTCTTGAATTAGAATTTTCGCGGTGATTACCACTGGTGCGAGAATTCCTAATGGATCGAAGATGCTGGCTACATCCGATAATATTGTTCGCTTTGTTGGACGTGTTGGTGTTAAATTTTGCACCTTTATGAAAAATTGGTCGGTCTTGGGTAGCCATGTTAGCCCCAAGGTTTTTACCATATCGCCGACGTCATTGCTGAAATCTAAGTTAACTTCTTGATCCTCCTTGGCTACATTCTGAAGGAGGGCAGGATGGTTGACACACCATTTCCTTACCTTGAATCCAGCTGTGTTCAAGATTGCGTTAAGCTGTTTTTGAATATCCTTAGTAACCTGGAGATTGTCAGCGCCCGTTAGGCAGTCATCGACGTAGAAGTCATTCAGGAGGGTTGCGGCACCAAGAGGATGCGTTAAGGAGTCTTTTTTACCCAGTTCCTGCAAGCACTTTGTTGCGAGATAGGGCGCAGATCTTGTTCCATATGTGAGGGTGTTTAACTGGTAATAGTTGAGATCTTGATTGTTATCGGCTCTCCAAGCAATGAGCTGATATTTGCGATCGCTTGGATGGATCCAAATTTGTCGATACATTTGTTGTATATCGCATGTGAAAAAGTATTTTGGCAAGCGAAAACGTAGGAGAATTGAAAACTTTGAGTTGTTGGTCCGATGTGCATGATGTCGTTGAGGGCTATTCCAGTTGATGACCTTGATGATGCATCGAAGACTACGTAACTTTGTCGTGCTGCTTTCAGGCCTCAGGATGCAATGGTGGGGAATGAAGTATGTGGGAGGTGCGATGGTTTTTATGTCAATTTTGGACATGTGTCCTAACGCTTCGTACTCCGCCATGAACTGGACATATTGTTGTTTTATGTCAGCATCCCTGGAGAAACGTCTTTCTAGCCCGTGAAATCTGGAAATGGCTACGTGCTTTGAGTCACCCAAAACTGATGTGTTTTCGGTGAATGGAAGCCTGACCATAAACCGTCCATCATTGTGTCTTACCGTATTCTGGGTGAAATGAGACTCACATAATTTTCCTGCTGGTGATAGGATCCTAATACCTTGTGTGACTTCTTCTAATTCCCAGAACCTCTCTAGTTGATGGTTTACCTCGTCGTCGGTATAGATGTAGCAAGACGGCTGTCCTGGGGTACTATCAGCAATCTTTCCGGTGAGTATCCATCCAAGCACTGTTTTGTATAGAGTGGGTCCTCCTCGCTTTAATGTGATTTTTTCTGTTGACAATAAATCGTGGTAGAGTTCTGCTCCTAACAATACGTCGATGGTTCCAGGCCGGAAAAAGTGCGGATCTGCGTACTGGATGTCTTTGGGCAGGTTCAATGTTGAAGGGTCCAGCTGATGTGTGGGCTGCTGTGAGACAATTGTTGGAAGTACGAATGCCTTGACCTGATTAAAATATTGATTGTATCGCGATTGTAGATTGATCACTACTTGATGTCGTACGGCATTCCTTTTTGCTGCCAATGCCTTCTAATTGTGCAACGGTTGGTTGTGTAGACAATCCCAATTGGTGGGTGAGTTTGTTGGTAATGAGGTTCACCTGTGATCCGGAGTCCAAGAGTGCTCGGCATTTTATCGTGCTTCCATTGCTGTCGATCAGATTGATGACTGCAGTGCTGAGAAGCACGTATCCATTGGGCATTGATTGTCTGGAGGTTGCTGTGGCACTAAGGTTGATTGAGGTCGTCGTAGCACTACTTTGATTAGTAATACGTTGAGACTGATTAGTCAATTCTGCTACATTTTTTACGGACTCTATATTCTTCTTTGTAGATTCAAAATGTAGCAGAGTGTTATGCTTTTTGTTGCATTTTGTACAATTTCTGGACGCGCAGTTTTTAGTAACGTGCCCAGATTTCAAACAATTAATGCATAAATTTTGTTCTTTCGCCAAGTCAAAACGGTTGGTGACCGAAAGTTGCAAAAACTTTGGGCACGCGAATAATGGATGGAATTTGTCATTGCATGCTTTACATTTTTGCACATTTTGAGTAGTGGTCATTGAGGTTAGCGGTTTAATCACTGATGATTTCTCTTTGTGTCCCACAGCTTCCAATGATTGGATCCATAAACCTTAGAAGATCCTTAATGGATGGCACTTCTCGGGGATCCTTTAGCGATTGCTCATATGCCATGTGAGTCCCCCTATCCATTTTTTTTATCACCAGATGTATCAGTATGGGATCCCATGACGTCGTTTCGATGCCCATGTTTCCTAAGGCGAGCAAGGTCTCCGCATTTGTGTCGTGCAGATTTTTGATGGCAGTTACAGATGTGTGATCTGCCATTTGTCTGGGATGGTTGAATAATTTGTCCATTAAGGTCGAAGTGATTAGGCGTTTGTTGTTGTACCGATGTTGCAGCATTTCCCAGGCGGTTTGATAATTTTCTTCCGTGAGCGGAAGATGTCTGATGAGTTTTTCGGCTTCACCCACCAAATTGCTCTTGAGGTACCACATCTTTTGGATGTCAGGAAGTGGTTTCGAATGGATGAGCTGGTTAAGCAAGTCATGGAATTGCCGCCACTTGAGGTAATCTCCTTCAAATTTCGGCAGAGTAATCTTAGGCAGATAGTCGACTGGAACATGCATTGGTGAAACGTCGACTGAAATTTTGCCATTATTTTGCAGTTCCATGAGCTGATCATGCACATCAGCCTCGATTTGAAGGTAATTGTTGAAATCGTAATCGGTTGTAGTGCTGTCATCGATATGCTCCCAAATTTTGTCATGGAGATCTTGGACTGCTTGCCAGTGGTGTGCAATGATTTTTGCTTCGTGGTGTAGTACTGCTGAGACCGTGGTGGGTCACTTAAAGCAGTTTGCAGCATCTCCTGCACGAATGCAATCAGCATCTGCTGTTTGCGAATAAGGATAGCCACTCTTTGGTGTATTGGGCCATCCTGTCGAGCTGTAGATTGTTCGTTGGCAGCTGGCGTTGAGGTTCTCGGATCTTGGGCAGCCTCGAACTTCATGGCTTGAAATAGAGCTTGCATATATTTTCGTGCCTCGTTGTATTTCTCCGACACAATGCTATATATGCCCTTCTTAATGTATGGATGCTCGGAAGTCAGCTCTTGAACCTTCAGTATTTGGTCGTTTTTCTCGTCGATTTTCTGCCATAACTCGTCGAGCTCTACCAACTTCCTCTCCACGTAATCCAAGGTCCTGCGATCCTTCGCCGTCTTCTTAAAATTGCTGATTGTTTTCTGGAGGGCGATAACATTTTCATCCTGCATCTGGACGAGTCCTTCCAAATTGCTCATCTTGGTTGTTGTTGTGGGACCTCAAGCTGGAACAATTTCTAGTGTTGATGAAGTGAGAAGAATCTCTTGTGTTGATGAAGCGACAAGAATCTCTAGCGTTGATGAAGTGAGAAGAATCTCTTGTGTTGATGAAGCGACAAGAATCTCTAGCGTTGATGAAGTGAAAAGAATCTCGCCGGGGCCTCCAATGTTTAATTCCACACGTTGTAGTTATCTACCTCGGCACTTGAACCGATGTAGATGAGTGTGGAAGGGATGAGTTCAACTCTGGCACTTTAACCAGGATGAATTGTTTCTTATTTATTTAATTAATTTATTTGAATTCAACGTTGGCACTTGAACCAGGATGAATTGTTGGTTAAAACGCGAGTCAAAAGTAAGACAATAACACAAAGCTTTGAATTCTGACTGCCTGTTTATTTCGAAGGGTTTTTAATTTATAGATAAAATTTACAACACACAGACGCTCACATATAAGTGATAAAATTTACAACACACAGACGCTCACATATAAGTGCAGCGTGGGAAACTGTAGCGCTGGCCAAGCGACGCTGCGTAGACAAATTTTGACTGCGTTCCTTGGCCAGCGCAAACAAAAGTGTTACGTGACACCTTGATTTGCACTGCGGATGGTTCTCACACTTTTGGCCGGAATGCAGTAAATGATATATAAGTGAAAATATGCTGGAATGCAGCAATGAATAAATGCAATTCTGACAAATTTTGTGAGAACCAAACGCCGTGGCAAATATTTACAAGTAATAATTATGTTATGAAATAACATCCTCCCCGGCATTGACCGATGGTCAATTATGGAAAGGTGGTTACAAATTCGCCTTCGTCTTCTCGCTGTCGTGGGATGTTTCGTTGACGAGGTATTGGCGGGAGGTTTGGAAGTCGTTTAATGAGCTTTCTATGCAGAAGACATCCGATGATACTGATGACAATGCCTAATGTTAAGGCCAAATACCTTTAAATACTTACCTTTGTTAAGGCCAAGTGCCTTTTGCAAGGTTTCGATTTGGTTGAGTCTGGTGACGTATCTATCTTCCTGGTTGTCTTGGAAGATGGACTGATTGGGTTTTGCAACGTCGGAGATGGTCCCAAAATTCGTGAATGAGCCCAGAGTTTCGGTGGATATGGTGCGGCTTCCCAGGAGGGTAGCAAATTCAGTTTTTAGGATGCAATTGGAACTGAGGATTAGTAGTCCTGATCCTTCCAGAAATTGTTGTGCGATTTCTGTGCCACAGATAGTTGTAATTTGTGTGATTTCCTTAACCGCGAACATCCATTGGTTGGTAGTACTTGTTTTGACCCAGACCTCTCGTTCTGCCTTTTTTAACTCGCATAATCGCTTAGTTTGATTGTAGAATAGGCTTATTTCACATGCACATATATCTGCCCCCTTTTGGTAAATAGGTTGTGTATTTGGGCATAGATATATTTGTTCGGCGAGTAGCTGACATTGACCTAGCTTCTCTGGATCAGTGGGAAAGTAGCTGTTTCGTGGTAGGGCGATCGCTAGAATTGGTGTAGATAGGCTTATGGTCACCACACTGTCGTTCATAAAGACTGGAATCGGGATTAGGCGATAGAAGTTGAACGAGTCCGCTCCTCGTAGGGGAAGTATGACTCGAAAGATCACATGATTTTCTGTAGCTCTGCCTTGTACCTTCATTAATTTGTACATCGAGAGTAAGTTGTTTTGGTCGCCTGGTATTTCTGTGTTTGACGGCAGATGGCCTCGGATCCTTCGAACTTCGGACTCCATCTGTTGTGCGGATAATAATAGTGGACTGATTTGTCCATGATGAGCATTGATGAGGACATCAATTAAGGCCGCTTGTGTTCGTTGGAGATTTGCGGATGTTAGTGTTAGTTCCAAGCCTATAGATGTTAATAGTTGTAAAGTTTGGCTTTCTTGCAATTGGAGCTCGTTCGTTTGAAGTCGGGTGGTAATGTTGCTGAGCTTACTTTCAAACCGTGCGAAAGTTTTTGCAGCGTCTTCTTGATTAAGCTTCATAATGTTGAGTGTTGAGTCAATGATAGATGTGTGATTTTTTAGGCACTGAAGCAAGTATTCTTCATTCATTTGGGCATTTGCAAATTTCTCGGACATCTCGGTGGCGTAAATGTTATCTAGGATCCCAAACAGGGAATTTGCGATGTTTCCTACTATGTTGAAAGCCCCTCCTTTTTGTCTTCGGGTGGCTAGTAGGCTGTTACTTAATCGCAACTCGTTTTCTGTATGTTAGAGTTGAGAGATCAAGTCTACGCAGAAAGGTTGCTGCTGCATTAGTCCGCATAGGTGCTCAAGAGTCCTTGTACCGTTTGCAAAAGCTTGCATTTCCAGTTACATTGGCGCCAAATCGTAATATATAATGAGATTCCATTCACTTGACACTACGTGACCTTTTCCTATGTGTTCGTAGTGAATTCCCGTGATGGGCCCGAATTTCCGGACTGTGATGGGCTGACTAGCCACCAATGCGAGAAAGAGGAGTGCCACCAAGGTCAACACAGTGTTGGGAGATGTTGCTCTGATTTTTTGTCTCTTTGGCGGCCTGCAAGGATGTGTGTTTTTCATCATTGCTTCTAGTCAGCAGCAAGACTAGACTCGTGCTTGGTTGATTTGAATCTTCTAGTGATGAGTTTTTTAGTTGAGGAAGGGGGGCTAAGTTATGAATGGCCCTTTTTATTACTCCCTTTGCTGTTTGAACTTCGGCAACTCGAACTAGGTGGTCCTGTCCTTGGTAAGTCTTAATAATTCTTCCCAAGGGCCACTGGAGTGGGGCCAGGTTATCGTCCTTCAGAGGAACCATCATTCCAGGTTCCACGTTTGCACTTGATTCCTTCCACTTATGTCGGAATTGTAGCTCACTTAGGTATTCCTTGGACCACCTTCTCCAAAAGTCATGCTTTAAATGGGAAACTAATTTCCATCGTGTCAATAAAGACAGTTTACTTGGTGCTGCCGAGGCGTCAATTGATGATGTTAGTGGCTCTCCAATTAGAAAGTGGCCGGGTGTTAAAGCGGACATATCATTTGGATTAGATGACATTGGTGTCAGTGGTCTGGAGTTCAGGATAGCCTCGATGTCAATCATTACTGTTTCCAACTCTTCGTAAGTTAATGCTGCGCCTGATGCCCCTCGAACGAAGAGATATTTTGCGGATTTAACCGCTGCTTCCCACAGTCCTCCAAAGTGTGGGGCCCTTGGAGGAATAAAGTGGAAGTGGATGCCTTTATCGCTGCATGTCCTGCTGATATGAGTCTGAGCAGCTTCGCCATGAATCGCTTCTTTTAAGTCTGCTAATTGATTTTTCACACCAACGAAATTTGTTGCATTGTCGCAATATAAATTTTGACAGTGTCCTCTTCTTCCAATGAAGCGTTTCAGACATCTGATAAATGCGTCAGTGGTTAAATCGCCAACAATCTCTAGATGAACTGCCTTTGTGGCAAAGTAGCAGAAGATTGCGACATATGCCTTCGTTGGTCTCTTTCCGCGCGTTTTGTGGTGATTCCAAAAGGGGCCGCAGAAGTCTACTCCTGAGTTAAGGAAAGGCCGTGCCGGTTGGACTCTTGAAGCTGGTAGATCTCCCATCATCTGGTGAAACAATTTGGGCTTTCCCTTGGTGCAACGAACGCAGTTTTGTACCACCGATCGACACATTTGTTTTCTCTTCACAGGCCAAAAACGTTGTCGAAATTGGGCTAACAACGTCTGCGGTCCACAATGGTAGTGTTCTTCGTGGAACCATTTTAAGAGAAGCTTCACCAAGGGGTCGTTGTATGGCAAAACTAATGGATGTTTGGCTTCATATGAGATGGCGGATGCATCGAGACGACCTCCTACTCGAAATGAGCCTTCATCATCCAGGAATGGGTTAAGTTCGCTGATTGCGCTGGATTTGCTTACGCTAATCTTTTTGGTCAACGCCGTGATCTCTTCTTTAAAATCCGATTGTTGTATGGCGTGAACTATGACGTTAAGTGCCTTCTGATGTTCTGCTGGTGTGAGATGTATTGAGGATTCCCTTGCTTTCTTCTGGTTCCTGCAGTGCTTCGTGAATCGTAGAACGTAGGCCACAATGTGGATAAGTGACTTGAAGGAACCTCGATGATTAATTTTATAAATGATGTCTTCCACTTCTCCATGCGCTGCAACTGTCGACGTGAACGTTGACTCTTTCCTTTCCATGTCCACAGTACTGAGCGAGGTGCCACAATATGGTTTCAGCCAGGTGTTATTTTAACCATGCAAAAACAACGGACCGTAAAACCATAAGTTTTTAGATCTGAACTGTCCTGGTGGTACTCCTCGTGACAGTAAATCCGCTGGATTTGCTGTTGACTTCACATGCCGCCACTGGATCGCATCTGACAACCCTTGAATCTTGGAAATTCGATTGGCAACAAAAGTGTGGAAGGATGTGGTTTGAGAGTTTATCCAAGCCAGAACGATTTCTGAGTCGGACCAGAAATATGTTGGAATTTCTCCTAACTTAAGGTCGTGTTTGACTCTGTCTGACACCTGGGCGCCAAGTACTGCAGCACATAGTTCCAAGCGTGGTAGTGTTTGCCTTTTAAGTGGAGCCACTCGAGATTTGGCACACAGAATTCGCACGATAATAATCTCTTCCTTGCTGGTTGATCTGGTGTATGCGACTGCTCCATACGCCTTTTCTGATGCGTCGCAGAAGATGTGTAGTTGCAGAGAGTCCCGTGTACCTTGAGAAAGTGAGTGCGATACCTTGTCCATCTAAGGTGTAGGTTCTGTGGTATTTCTTCATCCCATGATAATTTCGCCTGCCACAGTTCTTGAATTAGAATTTTCGCGGTGATTACCACTGGTGCGAGAATTCCTAATGGATCGAAGATGCTGGCTACATCCGATAATATTGTTCGCTTTGTTGGACGTGTTGGTGTTAAATTTTGCACCTTTATGAAAAATTGGTCGGTCTTGGGTAGCCATGTTAGCCCCAAGGTTTTTACCATATCGCCGACGTCATTGCTGAAATCTAAGTTAACTTCTTGATCCTCCTTGGCTACATTCTGAAGGAGAGCAGGATGGTTGGCACACCATTTCCTTAGCTTAAATCCAGCTGTGTTCAAGATTGCGTTAAGCTGTTTTTGAATATCCTTAGTAACCTGGAGATTGTCAGCGCCCGTTAGGCAGTCATCGACGTAGAAGTCATTCAGGAGGGTTGCGGCACCAAGAGGATGTGTTAAGGAGTTTTTTGTAACCAGTTCCTGCAAGCACTTTGTTGCGAGATAGGGCGCAGATCTTGTTCCATATGTGACGGTGTTTAACTGGTAATAGTTGAGAGCTTGATTGTTATCGGCTCTCTAAGCAATGAGCTGATATTTGTGATCGCTTGGATGGATCCAAATTTGTCGATACATTTGTTGTATATCGCATGTGAAAAAGTATTTTGGCAAGCGAAAACGTAGGAGAATTGAAAACCTTGAGTTGTTGGTCCGATGTGCATGATGTCATTGAGGGCTATTCCAGTTGATGACAGCTTAACGCAATCTTGAACACAGCTGGATTTAAGCTAAGGAAATGGTGTGCCTGCCATCGAGAACTACCCGTAACTTTGTCGTGCTGCTTTCAAGCCTCAGGATGCAATGGTGGGGAATGAAGTATGTGGGAGGTGCGATGGTTTTTATGTCAATTTTGGACATGTGTCCTAACGCTTCGTACTCCGCCATGAACTGGACATATTGTTGTTTTATGTCAGCATCCCTGGAGAAACGTCTTTCTAGCCCGTGAAATCTGGAAATGGCTACGTGCTTTGAGTCACCCGAAACTGATGTGTTTTCGGTGAATGGAAGCCTGACCATAAACCGCCCATCATTGTGTCTTACCGTATTCTGGGTGAAATGAGACTCACATAATTTTTCTGCTGGTGATAGGATCCTAATACCTTGTGTGACTTCTTCTAATTCCCAGAACCTCTCTAGTTGATGGTTTACCTCGTCGTCGGTATAGATGTAGCAAGACGGCTGTCCTGGGGTACTATCAGCAATCTTTCCGGTGAGTATCCATCCAAGCACTGTTTTGTATAGAGTGGGTCCTCCTCGCTTTAATGTGATTTTTTCTGTTGACAATAAATCGTGGTAGAGTTCTGCTCCTAACAATACGTCTATGGTTCCAGGCCGGAAAAAGTGCGGATCTGCGTAATGGATGTCTTTGGGCAGGTTCAATGCTGAAGGGTCCAGCTGATGTGTGGGCTGCTGTGAGACAATTGTTGGAAGTACGAATGCCTTGACCTGATTAAAATATTGATTGTATCGCGATTGTAGATTGATCACTACTTGATGTCGGACGGCATTCCTTTTGCTGCCAATGCCTTCTAATTGTACAACGGTTGGTTGTGTAGACAATCCCAATTGGTGGGTGAGTTTGTTGGTAATGAGGTTCACCTGTGATCCGGAGTCCAAGAGTGCTCGGCATTTTATCGTGCTTCCATTGCTGTCGATCAGGTTGATGACTGCAGTGCTGAGAAGCACGTATCCATTGGGCATTTATTGTCTGCAGGTTGCTGTGGCACTAAGGTTGATTGAGGTCGTCGTGGCACTACTTTGATTAGTAATACGTTGAGACTGGTTAGTCAATTCTGCTACCTTTTTTACGGACTCTGTATTCTTCTTGGTAGATTCGAAATGTAGCAGAGTGTTATGCTTTTTGTTGCATTTTGTACAATTTCTGGACGCGCAGTTTTTAGTAACGTGCCCAGATTTCAAACAATTAATGCATAAATTTTGTTCTTTCGCCAAGTAAAAACGGTTGGTGACCGAAAGTTGCAAAAACTTTGGGCACGCGAATAATGGATGGAATTTGTCATTGCATGCTTTACATTTTTGCACATTTTGAGTAGTGGTCATTGAGGTTAGCGGTTTAATCACTGATGATTTCTCTTTGTGTCCCACAGCTTCCAATGATTGGAAACGACCTTCCAGAAACCTTAGAAGATCCTTAATGGATGGCACTTCTCGGGGATCCTTTAGCGATTGCTCATATGCCATGTGAGTCCCCCTATCCATTTTTTTATCACCAGATGTAACAGTATGGGATCCCATGACGTCGTTTCGATGCCCATGTTTCCTAAGGCGAGCAAGGTCTCCGCATTTGTGTCGTGCAGATTTTTTATGGCAGTTACAGATGTGTGATCTGCCATTTGTCTGGGATGGTTGAATAATTTGTCCATTAAGGCCGAAGTGATTAGGCGTTTGTTGTTGTACCGATGTTGCAGCATTTCCCAGGCGGTTTGATAATTTTCTTCCGTGAGCGGAAGATGTCTGATGAGTTTTTCGGCTTCACCCACCGAATTGCTCTTGAGGACCACATCTTTTGGATGTCAGGAAGTGGTTTCGAATGGATGAGCTGGTTAAACAAGTCATGGAATTGCCGCCACTTGAGGTAATCTCCTTCAAATTTCGGCAGAGTAATCTTAGGCAGATAGTCGACTGGAACATGCATTGGTGAAACGTCGACTGAAATTTTGCCTTTATTTTGCAGTTCCATGAGCTGATCATGCACATCAGCCTCGATTTGAAGGTAATTGTTGAAATCGTAATCGGTTGTAGTGCTGTCATCGATATGCTCCCAAATTTTGTCATGGAGATCTTGGACTGCTTGCCAGTGGTGTGCAATGATTTTTGCTTCGTGGTGTAGTACTGCTGAGACCGTGGTGGGTCACTTAAAGCAGTTTGCAGCATCTCCTGCACGAATGCAATCAGCATCTGCTGTTTGCGAATAAGGATAGCCACTCTTTGGTGTATTGGGCCATCCTGTCGAGCTGTAGATTGTTCGTTGGCAGCTGGCGTTGAGGTTCTCGGATCTTGGGCAGCCTCGAACTCCATGGCTTGAATCAGAGCTTGCATATATTTTCGTGCCTCGTTGTATTTCTCCGACACAATGCTATATATGCCCTTCTTAATGTATGGATGCTCGGAAGTCAGCTCTTGAACCTTCAGTATTTGGTCGTTTTTCTCGTCGATTTTCTGCCATAACTCGTCGAGCTCTACCAACTTCCTCTCCACGTAATCCAAGGTCCTGCGATCCTTCGCCGTCTTTTTAAAATTGCTGATTGTTTTCTGGAGGGCGATAACATTTTCATCCTGCATCTGGACGAGTCCTTCCAAATTGCTCATCTTGGTTGTTGTTGTGGGACCTCAAGCTGGAACAATTTCTAGTGTTGATGAAGTGAGAAGAATCTCTTGTGTTGATGAAGCGACAAGAATCTCTAGCGTTGATGAAGTGAGAAGAATCTCTTGTGTTGATGAAGCGACAAGAATCTCTAGCGTTGATGAAGTGAAAAGAATCTCGCCGGGGCCTCCAATGTTTAATTCCACACGTTGTAGTTATCTACCTCGGCACTTGAACCGATGTAGATGAGTGTGGAAGGGATGAGTTCAACTCTGGCACTTTAACCAGGATGAATTGTTTGTTATTTATTTAATTAATTTATTTGAATTCAACGCTGGCACTTGAACCAGGATGAATTGTTGGTTAAAACGCGAGTCAAAAGTAAGACAATAACAAAAAGCTTTGAATTCTGACTGCCTGTTTATTTCGAAGGGTTTTTAATTTATAGATAAAATTTACAACACACAGACGCTCACATATAAGTGCAGCGTGGGAAACTGTAGCGCTGGCCAAACGTCGCTGCGTAGACAAATTTTGACTGCGTTCCTTGGCCAGCGCAAACAAAAGTGTTACGTGACACTTTGATTTGCACTGCGGATGGTTCTCACACTTTTGGCCGGAATGCAGTAAATGATATATAAGTGAAAATATGCTGGAATGCAGCAATGAATAAATGCAATTCTGACAAATTTTGTGAGAACCAAACGCCGTGGCAAATATTTACAAGTAATAATTATGTTATGAAATAACATCCTCCCCGGCATTGTCCGATGGTCAATTATGGAAAGGTGGTTACAAATTCGCCTTCGTCTTCTCGCTGTCGTGGGATGTTTCGTTGACGAGGTATTGGCGGGGGGTTTGGAAGTCGTTTAATGAGCTTTCTATGCAGAAGACATCCGATGATACTGATGACAATGCCTAATGTTAAGGCCAAATACCCAAATGAAAAATGATGGTAGCTCGTTTCTTGAAGTCGTCTTGGTAGATCTGTTAACTCTGGTGTGTTGAGTGCCTTTTGCAAGGTTTCGATTTGGTTGAGTCTGGTGACGTATCTATCTTCCTGGTTGTCTTGGAAGATGGACTGATTGGGTTTTGCAACGTCGGAGATGGTCCCAAAATTCGTGAATGAGCCCAGAGTTTCGGTGGATATGGTGCGGCTTCCCAGGAGGGTAGCAAATTCAGTTTTTAGGATGCAATTGGAACTGAGGATTAGTAGTCCTGATCCTTCCAGAAATTGTTGTGCGATTTCTGTGCCACAGATAGTTGTAATTTGTGTGATTTCCTTAACCGCGAACATCCATTGGTTGGTAGTACTTGTTTTGACCCAGACCTCTCGTTCTGCCTTTTTTAACTCGCATAATCGCTTAGTTTGATTGTAGAATAGGCTTATTTCACATGCACATATATCTGCCCCCTTTTGGTAAATAGGTTGTGTATTTGGGCATAGATATATTTGTTCGGCGAGTAGCTGACATTGACCTAGCTTCTCTGGATCAGTGGGAAAGTAGCTGTTTCGTGGTAGGGCGATCGCTAGAATTGGTGTAGATAGGCTTATGGTCACCACACTGTCGTTCATAAAGACTGGAATCGGGATTAGGCGATAGAAGTTGAACGAGTCCGCTCCTCGTAGGGGAAGTATGACTCGAAAGATCACATGATTTTCTGTAACTCTGCCTTGTACCTTCATTAATTTGTACATCGAGAGTAAGTTGTTTTGGTCGCCTGGTATTTCTGTGTTTGACGGCAGATGGCCTCGGATCCTTCGAACTTCGGACTCCATCTGTTGTGCGGATAATAATAGTGGACTGATTTGTCCATGATGAGCATTGATGAGGACATCAATTAAGGCCGCTTGTGTTCGTTGGAGATTTGCGGATGCTAGTGTTAGTTCCAAGCCTATAGATGTTAATAGTTGTAAAGTTTGGCTTTCTTGCAATTGGAGCTCGTTCGTTTGAAGTCGGGTGGTAATGTTGCTGAGCTTACTTTCAAACCGTGCGAAAGTTTTTGCAGCGTCTTCTTGATTAAGCTTCATAATGTTGAGTGTTGAGTCAATGATAGATGTGTGATTTTTTAGGCACTGAAGCATGTATTCTTCATTAATTTGGGCATTTGCAAATTTCTCGGACATCTCGGTGGCGTAAATGTTATCTAGGATCCCAAACAGGGAATTTGCGATGTTTCCTACTATGTTGAAAGCCCCTCTTTTTTGTCTTCGGGTGGCTAGTAGGCTGTTACTTAATCGCAACTCGTTTTCTGTATGTTAGAGTTGAGAGATCAAGTCTACGCAGAAATTTTGCTGTTGCATTAGTCCGCATAGGTGCTCAAGAGTCCTTGTACCGTTTGCGAAAGCTTGCATTTCCAGTTGCATTGGCGCCAAATCGTAATATATAATGAGATTCCATTTACTTGACACTACGTGACCTTTTCCTATCTGTTCGTAGTGAATTCCCGTGATGGGCCCGAATTTCCGGACTGTGATGGGCTGACTAGCCACCAATGCGAGAAAGAGGAGTGTCACCAAGGTCAACACAGTGTTGGGAGATGTTGCTCTGATTTTTTGTCTCTTTGGCGGCCTGCTGGATGTGTGTTTTTCATCATTGCTTCTAGTCTTGCTGCTGCTCGTGCTTGGTTGATTTGAATCTTCTAGTGATGAGTCTTTTAGTTGAGGAAGGGGGGCTAAGTTATGAATGGCCCTTTTTATTACTCCCTTTGCTGTTTGAACTTCGGCAACTCGAACTAAGTGGTCCTGTCCTTGGTAAGTCTTAATAATTCTTCCCAAGGGCCACTGGAGTGGGGCCAGGTTATCGTCCTTCAGAGGAACCATCATTCCAGGTTCCACGTTTGCCCTTGATTCCTTCCACTTATGTCGGAATTGTAGCTCACTTAGGTATTCTTTGGACCACCTTCTCCAAAAGTCATGCTTTAAATGGGAAACTAATTTCCATCGTGTCAATAAAGACAGTTTACTTGGTGCTGCCGAGGCGTCAATTGATGATGTTAGTGGCTCTCCAATTAGAAAGTTGCCGGGTGTTAAAGCGGACATATCATTTGGATTAGATGACATTGGTGTCAGTGGTCTGGAGTTCAGGATAGCCTCGATGTCAATCATTACTGTTTCCAACTCTTCGTAAGTTAATGCTGCGCCTGATGCCCCTCGAACAAAGAGATATTTTGCGGATTTAACCGCTGCTTCCCACAGTCCTCCAAAGTGTGGGGCCCTTGGAGGAATAAAGTGGAAGTGGATGCCTTTATCGCTGCATGTCCTGCTGATATGAGTCTGAGCAGCTTCGTCATGAATCGCTTCTTTTAAGTCTGCTAATTGATTTTTCGCACCAACGAAATTTGTTGCATTGTCGCAATATAAATTTTGACAGTGTCCTCTTCTTCCAATGAAGCGTTTCAGACATCTGATGAATGCGTCAGTGGTTAAATCGCCAACAATCTCTAGATGAACTGCCTTTGTGGCAAAGCAGCAGAAGATTGCGACATATGCCTTCGTTGGTCTCTTTCCGCGCGTTTTGTGGTGATTCCAAAAGGGGCCGCAGAAGTCTACTCCTGAGTTAAGGAAAGGCCGTGCCGGTTGGACTCTTGAAGCTGGTAGATCTCCCATCATCTGGTGAAACAATTTGGGCTTCGCCTTGGTGCAACGAACGCAGTTTTGTACCACCGATCGACACATTTGTTTTCTCTTCACAGGCCAAAAACGTTGTCGAAATTGGGCTAACAACGTCTGCGGTCCACAATGGAAGTGTTCTTCGTGGAACCATTTTAAGAGAAGCTTCACAAAGGGGTCGTTGTATGGCAAAACTAATGGATGTTTGGCTTCATATGAGATGGCGGATGCATCGAGACGTGTTCGCTTTGTTGGACGTGTTGGTGTTAAATTTTGCACCTTTATGAAAAATTGGTCGGTCTTGGGTAGCCATGTTAGCCCCAAGGTTTTTACCATATCGCCGACGTCATCGCCGACGTCAAATCTAAGTTAACTTCTTGATCCTCCTTGGCTACATTCTGAAGGAGGGCAGGATGGTTGGCACACCATTTCCTTACCTTGAATCCAGCTGTGTTCAAGATTGCGTTAAGCTGTTTTTGAATATCCTTAGTAACCTGGAGATTGTCAGCGCCCGTTAGGCAGTCATCGACGTAGAAGTCATTCAGGAGGGTTGCGGCACCAAGAGGATGCGTTAAGGAGTCTTTTTTACCCAGTTCCTGCAAGCACCTTGTTGCGAGATAGGGCGCAGATCTTGTTCCATATGTGACGGTGTTTAACTGGCAATAGTTGAGAGCTTGACTGTTGTCGGCTCTCCAAGCAATGAGCTGATATTTGCGATTGCTTGGATGGATCCAAATTTGTCGATACATTTGTTGTATATCGCATGTGAAAAAGTATTTTGGCAAGCGAAAACGTTGGAGAATTGAAAACTTTGAGTTGTTGGTCCGATGTGCATGATGTCGTTGAGGGCTATTCCATTTGATGACCTTGATGATGCATCGAAGACTACCCGTAACTTTGTCGTGCTGCTTTCAGGCCTCAGGATGCAATGGTGGGGAATGAAGTGTGTGGGAGGTGCGATGGTTTTTATGTCAATTTTGGACAGGACACATGTCCGTACGCTTCGTACTCCGCCATGAACTGGACATATTGTTGTTTTATGTCAGCATCCCTGGAGAAACGTCTTTCTAGCCCGTGAAATCTGGAAATGGCTACGTGCTTTGAGTCACCCAAAACTGATGTGTTTTCGGTGAATGGAAGCCTGACCATAAACCGTCCATCATTGTGTCTTACCGTATTCTGGGTGAAATGAGACTCACATAATTTTTCTGCTGGTGATAGGATCCTAATACCTTGCGTGACTTCTTCTAATTCCCAGAACCTCTCTAGTTGATGGTTTACCTCGTCGTCGGTATAGATGTAGCAAGACGGCTGTCCTGGGGTACTATCAGCAATCTTTCCGGTGAGTATCCATACAAGCACTGTTTTGTATAGAGTGGGTCCTCCTCGCTTTAATGTGATTTTTTCCGTTGACAATAAATCGTGGTAGAGTTCTGCTCCTAACAATACGTCGATGGTTCCAGGCCGGAAAAAGTGCGGATCTGCGTAATGGATGTCTTTGGGCAGGTTCAATGTTGAAGGGTCCAGCTGATGTGTGGGCTGCTGTGAGACAATTGTTGGAAGTACGAATGCCTTGACCTGATTAAAATATTGATTGTATCGCGATTGTAGATTGATCACTACTTGATGTCGTACGGCATTCCTTTTGCTGCCAATGCCTTCTAATTGTGCAACGGTTGGTTGTGTAGACAATCCCAATTGGTGGGTGAGTTTGTTGGTAATGAGGTTCACCTGTGATCCGGAGTCCAAGAGTGCACGGCATTTTATCGTGCTTCCATTGCTGTCGATCAGGTTGATGACTGCAGTGCTGAGAAGCACGTATCCATTGGGCATTGATTGTCTGGAGGTTGCTGTGGCACTAAGGTTGATTGAGGTCGTCGTAGCACTACTTTGATTAGTAATACGTTGAGACTGATTAGTCAATTCTGCTACCTTTTTTACGGACTCTATATTCTTCTTGGTAGATTCGAAATGTAGCAGAGTGTTATGCTTTTTGTTGCATTTTGTACAATTTCTGGACGCGCAGTTTTTAGTAACGTGCCCAGATTTCAAACAATTAATGCATAAATTTTGTTCTTTCGCCAAGTCAAAACGGTTGGTGATCGAAAGTTGCAAAAACTTTGGGCACGCGAATAATGGATGGAATTTGTCATTGCATGCTTTACATTTTTGCACATTTTGAGTAGTGGTCATTGAGGTTAGCGGTTTAATCACTGATGATTTCTCTTTGTGTCCCACAGCTTCCAATGATTGGATCCAGAAACCTTAGAAGATCCTTAATGGATGGCACTTCTCGGGGATCCTTTAGCGATTGCTCATATGCCATGTGAGTCCCCCTATCCATTTTTTTTATCACCAGATGTATCAGTATGGGATCCCATGACGTCATTTCGATGCCCATGTTTCCTAAGGCGAGCAAGGTCTCCGCATTTGTGTCGTGCAGATTTTTGATGGCAGTTACAGATGTGTGATCTGCCATTTGTCTGGGATGGTTGAATAATTTGTCCATTAAGGCCGAAGTGATTAGGCGTTTGTTGTTGTACCGATGTTGCAGCATTTCCCAGGCGGTTTGATAATTTTCTTCCGTGAGCGGAAGATGTCTGATGAGGTTTTCGGCTTCACCCACCAAATTGCTCTTGAGGTACCACATCTTTTGGATGTCAGGAAGTGGTTTCGAATGGATGAGCTGGTTAAGCAAGTCATGGAATTGCCGCCACTTGAGGAAATCTCCTTCAAATTTCGGCAGAGTAATCTTAGGCAGATAGTCGACTGGAACATGCATTGGTGAAACGTCGACTGAAATTTTGCCTTTATTTTGCAGTTCCATGAGCTGATCATGCACATCAGCCTCGATTTGAAGGTAATTGTTGAAATCGTAATCGGTTGTAGTGCTGTCATCGATATGCTCCCAAATTTTGTCATGGAGATCTTGGACTGCTTGCCAGTGGTGTGCAATGATTTTTGCTTCGTGGTGTAGTACTGCTGAGACCGTGGTGGGTCACTTAAAGCAGTTTGCAGCATCTCCTGCACGAATGCAATCAGCATCTGCTGTTTGCGAATAAGGATAGCCACTCTTTGGTGTATTGGGCCATCCTGTCGAGCTGTAGATTGTTCGTTGGCAGCTGGCGTTGAGGTTCTCGGATCTTGGGCAGCATCGAACTTCATGGCTGGAATCAGAGCTTGCATATATTTTCGTGCCTCGTTGTATTTCTCCGACACAATGCTATATATGCCCTTCTTAATATATGGATGCTCGGAAGTCAGCTCTTGAACCTTCAGTATTTGGTCGTTTTTCTCGTCGATTTTCTGCCATAACTCGTCGAGCTCTACCAACTTCCTCTCCACGTAATCCAAGGTCCTGCGATCCTTCGCCGTCTTCTTAAAATTGCTGATTGTTTTCTGGAGGGCGATGACATTTTCATCCTGCATCTGGACGAGTCCTTCCAAATTGCTCATCTTGGTTGTTGTTGTGGGACCTCAAGCTGGAACAATTTCTAGTGTTGATGAAGTGAGAAGAATCTCTTGTGTTGATGAAGCGACAAGAATCTCTAGCGTTGATGAAGTGAGAAGAATCTCTTGTGTTGATGAAGCGACAAGAATCTCTAGCGTTGATGAAATGAAAAGAATCTCGCCGGGGCCTCCAATGTTTAATTCCACACGTTGTAGTTATCTACCTCGGCACTTGAACCGATGTAGATGAGTGTGGAAGGGATGAGTTCAACTCTGGCACTTTAACCAGGATGAATTGTTTCTTATTTATTTAATTAATTTATTTGAATTCAACGCTGGCACTTGAACCAGGATGAATTGTTGGTTAAAACGCGAGTCAAAAGTAAGACAATAACACAAAGCTTTGAATTCTGACTGCCTGTTTATTTCGAAGGGTTTTTAATTTATAGATAAAATTTACAACACACAGACGCTCACATATAAGTGATAAAATTTACAACACACAGACGCTCACATATAAGTGCAGCGTGGGAAACTGTAGCGCTGGCCAAGCGTCGCTGCGTAGACAAATTTTGACTGCGTTCCTTGGCCAGCGCAAACAAAAGTGTTACGTTGTAACGATGTTTCTTAGGCCAGGATATAACTCAGCGAGTCCAGGATTTCGTTAAAGGAAAAGATTTGTATTTTGGGTACTCTTCAGTATGAATCTAGCTTTATTGAATGAATTATTCAAGGTTTGTTACATATATGACGGTGACTTCGAACGAATGTTATAGTGGGTAAGCCGTGTTGCTGTGTCGTGGAATTAGGCTTCGTAGCGTTGGGGTGCGTATGTTGATTAGGTTCTCCGAAAGTGAACGTAGGTGCTGACTGTACTTTCAGAGAGTATGCGTGGGTACTTGCTTAGCTCCGAGAGAGTATGCGTAGCCGTTGACCGTGTTCTGTAGGTGTATGCGTGGCCGTTGTGCTCTGAGAGAGTAGGCGTAGCCGTTGTGCTTCGAGAGAGTGTAGTACGTAGCCGTTGTGAGAGAGAGAGGCGTAGCCGTTGTGCTTCGATGTGCGCTGCTGTGCGCCGTTGTGACTGTGCTTCGGTGTGCGCTGCTGTGCGCCGCTGTGACTGTGCTTCGATGTGCGCTGCTGTGCGCCGCTGTGACTGTGCTTCGGTGTGCGCTGCTGTGCGCCGCTGTGACTGTGCTTCGGTGGATCGTGTGCTACTGTCGCATCTGTAACGTGTGCTACGAGTGCTGTTCTGGAACGTGTGCTACATGTGCTTCCCTGAAACGTGTGCTACGTGTGATTCACTGAAACGTGAGCTACATGTGCTTCACTGGAATGTGTGTTACATGTGCTTCTCTGGAAGGCGTGCTTCACGTGAAAGTGTGCTACGTGTGCTCTGCTGTGACTGTGCTTCGGTGTGCGCTGCTTGTGCCGACTGCGATTTGCGGAGCGCTCCCGGGTAGCAAGTACGTAGGATGGGAAGGACAGAAGACCAGGAAGATTTATCAAATCCGCCTACTTGGTCGGAGGGGAGGAGGATTGACCAGGAAGATTTATCAAATCCGCCTGCTTGGTCGGAGGGGATGAGGATTGACCAGGAAGATTTATCAAATCCGCCTGCTTGGTCGGAGGGGAGGAGGATTGACCAGGAAGATTTATCAAATCCGCCTGCTTGGTCGAAGGGAAGGAGGATTGGCTGGAAGATTTATCAAATCCGCCTGCTTGGTCGGAGGGAAGGAGGATTGGCTGTGTACTGCACTTACCGCGGTGTTAGCTTTGACTGATGTTGATCGCATCGAGGCTGGCAACTGACTGACTCGTCTGGTTGAGCTTGTTCCTTTTATATGCTTGTGCGCGGATTTTGTTCCGCTGTGTACGTATGTTTTGTTCTCTCTTCTCTCGCTCTTTCTCGTAGGTATGCTTTTGTGCTTGTTGGTCCCGTTATTTCCATGAATTTCTCTTCGTTGTTCGTTCTAGTCACCGCTTGCATTTCTTATCGCTATTTCTTATTTGTGCTTGTTGGTCCCGTTATTTCCATGAATTTGTCTTCGTTGTTCTTCGTAATTCTTATTTTACTTATATACTTATTTCTAGTTATTTTAACATATTTACTCTTATTTCATAGTTGCTTATATTTATTGTCTTATACTAATATATATTATTACATGATTTTAATTTATTATATATATAGGTAGTATAAGTACATTATTAAATTCATTATTTTGTTAGTTTAGATTATGTATATAAGTAGTATAAATAGAAAAGTATAAGTTTAGTGTGAAAAATTTAAAATTATTGTGTGACGTAGGATTTTGCGTCATCACATCCCCTCCGTACTTTCCGTGACGACGAAGACGTTGACGTTCTTGGATTTAGCTATGATGACGATGTATGTGTGTCCGCCAATGTCGGTCATGAAGCGTCGTTGCTTTCCACGTGCTAGGGTTTGTTTGCTAGCTTCGATGCACTGTCGCAGCTCTTGCGGCCAGCAGTTCTCGGGAACGGGAGTCTTGTGTTTTGTTGGCTTCGGGTCGTCGTTCCTGGTCTCGTGACAAGTTGTGGTGGAATTTGCGCTTCTTTTGTTGTCGTTTGCTTCATCTTCGGAACTACTTGTGTCGACATTTGGCAACTGAATCATTGGTATCAGAACTCTCGGGTTCTCCTTACAGGCCAAATATCTGATGAGACGGGCTATTCGTCGCCGAAAACGATATATTTTTCGTTCCGTGACTGGGTTTCTTTGGTAGAACTCGTTTATTTGGGTCAGATTGGGAAGCCAGGTGGCAAACAGTTCGGCAAAGTATAGCATGTATACTCCACAATCGTTGGTGTTACTTTGTTGTGGAACTTTCACTTCTATTACCGGAAGGTCCTGTTCGCTGATTGTGGTGCTTGTTTCCATTTTCCGGTATCGGTGTTCCTCCTGGAAATACTCTCTAATGACCGCACCGAGTTGCACTCGTGTTCTACCGCTTAGTGAGTCCATAATTAGTATGGCGGCGTTTGGGAGGGTGGCTCCGGACTCGGGTGTTCGAATGGCTGCCGTGGGGTTGATGACAATCACAAGGTGCCAATGGGCGTTGTCGTTTACCGGTAGAATGATGCACTGCTTCTCAAACAAGTCGACGTTTCGTGTCCATCGTCTTACGGCCTCGTGTCTTTCGGCTGCTGGCGGAAGTGTTCCATCGCTTTTCTTCCGTGTTAGTCGCGTAAGGAAGTACGAGGAAAAAACGTACACTGCCGTCTGCTGTGCTTTTGGTAATCCTTCCTTCCATATCCATTGGAGGTATAGGTCGATGATTGAGTCATTCAGCCATTGACCTTTAGCGAGCCGTCTGTAATCCTCCCTGTAAATTGCTATCCCTTGCTTTTCCGGGTAGACACACAGGGCTTGCTGTACTTCAAGTGGGGGTTGCTGTTGTTGTGAAAGTTCCCGTTGTAGTGTTGCTTGTTGTTGCTGATGCAATAGGTTTTGCTGTATTGGCTGTTGTTGTTGTTGAAGTAGCTGTTGCTCTTGTTGCTGCTCTAGTAGTTGTTGTTGTTGTTGAAGTAGCTGTTGCTCTTGTTGCTGCTCTAGTATTTGTTGTTGTTGTTCTTGATGCCATAGCTGTTGCTCTTGTTGTTGTTGTGGTAACTGTTGTTGTTGTTGCTGGATAACTTCTGCTCGTTGCAAAAGCACTACTTCTTTCGTGTTGGTTCTTGACAGCTGTTCATTGTTTCCAGAAGGCCGAGCGCGAACCCTCAATCGTTGTCCTCGACCCATCTCTTCTATCCAATTGTGGCCCAAGGCTCGGATTCTAGATCGTTGATTGTCGAGAAAACGGTACCTCTCCCTCATCCGCTCCTTAGCTTCTTCTTTAATTTAATTTTTCTCTCTCTCTTTTGCGACTTATCTCGATGATGGTTGAGCACAGACTGATGTGTAGTCAGTGAAATAGTTCTTGCGTGCTTATTCTATTGCAATCGTATGGTGATCAGTATTGCTGCGGCGTTGGTATTTTTTTTTTCTCGGAAGGACTTGTTTTGGTGTTGACTGGATGACGACTGATACGCTGTGGGCGAGATTACTTTTGAATTGAGCTAAGCTGTGTTTTGGGGGGTTCCCCTAATGGAATTTCGGCGTGATTTCCGTGGAATATTTTTAATTCCTTAACATGGGCGGACCTGGTTTGAGTAGAGCCAATGCGTTGAATCTTGACTATAACTGGTGAGATGAAATTCAAAACTTTGTAGGTACCATCATAACGAGGGGCTAGTTTTGCCGCAAACCCATCACATGCCTTGGATAGATGGTGTTGCTTTACAAGTACGTGCTGTCCTATTTCCGGTTGCCACTGTCGTCGTCGCAGATTGTAACTACGTGCGTGTCTTGAGCTGCTCGTTCCAGATTACGTTGTACTATGCGGAAAACTTCCTTCAGTTGATTGGCTTTGTCATCAGGGTTTTGTGAGGTTTGTCCGCTTCCAAACGTCTTTTCGTTGTAGAGTGTTCGTGGCAGGCGTGGCTCGCGTCCTTGATTAAGGAAGGCTGGACTATAGCCGGTACTTTCGGAGACGCTGGTGTTAATTGCAAGGGTGATTTCTGGAAGTAACTCATCCCATTTTCTTTGGTTGCCTCCGGCGAGTTGGGATACCATGGTCTTGATCGTTCGGTTTGCCCTTTCAGTGGCATTCTCTTGTGGAGTGTAGGGTGCGGTGTATTGCTGTTTGACTCCGAGCTCTTGCATAAACTTCTGGAAGCTTTTGCTCGTAAATTGTGCTCCGTTGTCCGTAACCAAAATCTTTGGTACTCCGTACCGGGATAAAATACACTCCCGAAAAGCTTTCTTCACATTTGTTGCCGTGGCCTTGCGCATTGGAATTATTTCGGTCCACTTCGTAAATTTATCTATGAATACCAGCATCATGGTATTGCCATGGGTTGATCGAGGTAGTGGTCCAACGAAATCGGCGCATATGATTACCCATGGTTCGCTGGCTATTTGGGTCAGCATTTGTCCCGCAGGTTTTTGTTGGTTGGCTTTATAGCGTTGACAGGATTCGCATTGTCTTACATGGCGGCGTGCATCCCGGAACATTCCTGGCCAATAGTATAAATTTGCCAGTCGTGTGATGGTTTTTCGAATTCCCAGATGTCCAGCTGTTGGTGCATCATGGTTTTCTTTGAGTACCCGGTCTCGCATAGGTTTTGGGACACATAGTTTCCAAGACGCACATTCTTGGTCTCCACTCCGGTTAGCGATATGTCGGTAAAGCTGTTCTCCTTCTATCAGATAATCAGGGAACTTTGCAGGGTTCTGATGAATTTCAGAAATCTTGTTCTTTGTCCAGGAGCACGTGGTTTGGTCTAGCGGTTCTACCAGTGTTTGACAGAGCACTTCTCGGGGTTGTCGTGACAGCGCATCGGCGACGACGTTGAGTTTGCCTTTTCGATAGTGTACATCATAACGATACTGCTGCATCTCTAAAGCCCATCTTGCAATTCGTCCAGATGGATTTTCTATCGTGTTCAGCCACTTGAGTGCCAAATGGTCGGTGACTATGGAAAATTCGTACCCCTCGAGGTATTGTCTCATTTTCCTGATGCCCCAGATTATCGCCAGACATTCTTTCTCAGTCGGCGAGTAGTTTAATTCTGCTTTATTTAGTCGGCGACTGGCATACGCGATTACTCGTTCCTGTCCTTCTGCCTCTTGCGTGAGTACTACTCCCAACCCATGATCACTTGCGTCCGTTTGCAGCGTAAATTTCTTCTTAAAGTCGGGACATGTCAGTACCGGTGCCTCCGTGAGCAATGCTTTCAGGCGTTCGAATGCTTCCTGTTGTTGAGCTTCCCATTTAAAACGATGATTCTTTTTGAGTAAAGCCGTTAATGGCTGCACTACTTCTGAAAATGCTGGTACAAAGCGTCGGTACCAGGACGCTACTCCAAGACAGCGGCGTAATTCTCGTAGGTTTCCTGGTGGTTGCAATTCCTTTATTGCGGCGATTTTCTCTGGGTCGGTGTGTATCCCTTCGGCGGTTACCAGATGTCCAAGATATCTTATTTCAGTGTTAAAGAACTCGCATTTGTCGTTGTTTATCTTCAGATTTGCCTCACGTAATCGTTGGAAGACGCGGCGGAGGTTGCACATATGTTCTTCAACGGATCTGCCGGTGACGATGATGTCGTCTAAATAGGCGTAAGCGTAGGGTTCCAAGTCGGGTCCAATGACACTGTCGAGTGCGCGCTGGAACGTCGCGGGAGCCGAATGAAGACCAAAAGGCATGACCCGCCATTGAAATAGGCCACGCCCTGGCACCGTGAATGCAGTGTATCTCTTGCTTTCTGATTCCATAGGGATTTGCCAATACCAGTTCTTCAGGTCGATGGTGCTTATTAGTTTGGCGTCTCGCAGCTGGTTGAGTATGTGTTGAATTCGTGGGAGCGGATAGGCGTCCGGGACAGATTTTGCGTTGAGTTGCCTGTAATCCACACACATTCTCCATTGGCCATTTTTCTTCTTCACTAAAACTATAGGCGCACTATATGGACTATTTGATGGTTCAATTAACCCCTTTTCCAATAGCCCATCAATCTCAGTATTGATAACTTCTTGCATTGCGGGGTTTCTTGGAAAGTAACGCTGCTTGATAGGTCGCTCGTCGGTCATTATTATTCTGTGACACGCAATGTTCGTTGGGCCTTTGACCTCATCGAATTGTTTCAGTTCGGCTTGGATGAATTCGTCTATTGCTTCTGCTTCCGTGATCTGCTGGCTACGTATGATTAAGCATTCTGACTTCATATTTGCTTGCGCTTCACTGCAAATGGTCAAGCTATGTCCTCCCAGTGATAGATTTGCCCCTATCGTTCTTAAAAAATCCAGTCCTAAGATTAGGCCGTCGATAGCGTTTGGAAGAATTAGCAATGGCATGTTGACAACGCTGTTTCCGAGTTTTACGGTCACATCTAATGCGGAGGTTGTCATGGTTGTCACTCCGTTGGCTAACCGGACGTACGCATGTGATGGGACCTGATTCGTTGGGGTCCGTACTGCTTCAGCGAGCACCTCGTTAAGAAAACTGCGCGTGGCTCCTGTGTCTACTGTGCCTTTGATTGGTCGTCCGTTTATGCTTACCACCGCGACAATTCGTCCACATTCTAGTTTTAGCTCTGTTTCCTCTGATTCGCTGCTGCTTGTTGACGTGGTGGGGGAGGAGGTTGTAATGCTCGGGGTCCCGTTCTGCCTCCTTAAGAGCGGGCTCCTCTGCCGTTTCCCGGTTTTGGTTTACAGCAGTGAATTGTCCTGACATTCTTCTTACCACATTCCCAACAGAATAACACTGGAGGCAATTGGCAACCTTGACTGTAATGCCCTTCTTGTCCGCACCTACGGCATGCTGTTCTTGGGTTTAATCGCTCGGCCACTACTTGCGCTACTCGATGCTTTTCTTCTACTATCCGATGTCTTTGTGCCTCTGTTGATGTATTTGGCTCACGTCGCATATGCGTTGGTGGCTCGTGTCGTGGTTCTCTATTCTTCGGCTGTTGGTTTCTTGTGGTATCCTCTAAGTGTAGGCACTCAACCTCTGTTGCTAAAATGGTTAACTCGTCTAGGGTTGAGAAGTCTCTTCGACGTATATACCACCGGTAGTCGGTGCGTGAATTGTCGAATATACGTTCCAGCTGCTCGGTGTTGGTATAATTCGCGTGTCGCATAAGGTCCTGGAGAGCGACAACATATTCTTTAAATGGTTCGTTAGCCTTTTACTGTCTCATACGGATTTCGTCACCAAGTTTTTCGAAATACCGCGGTGGTAGATAAAATCGTAAGAAGTCAGCTTTGAATTGTTCCCAGCCTGACCATTGCCTATTATTATTGCGATACCACATAAGGGCTTTGTCCTTGAGGAGTTCTGGCATTGTTCGTGGTAGCAAATCTCTTTGCACATTATACGTCGCGGCGAGTTCCTCAATTCTTTCAATGAATTCCAGTGGGTCGCGGCCTCCATCGTACTTAGTAGACCACTTCCGCACTTTTTCTATTGTTGTTCCATATTCGGTAGTGCTCGTATGTCCCTGTACATTGTTTGGTGTGTTGGTTACAACAGGCGGTGTAGCGAACGTATCGTCGTCTGTAAGTCCAAGTAAGTTGGGTGAATTTGCTCGAGTCCTGGTATACTTGCTTTCTTGAGCTTCAAGTCGCCTCTCAATTTCCTCATTATACCCCTTTTGTGTTATGAAAGTGGCTAATTGCTTACGTAATTCCTCTACTGTTTCTCGTTCTCCCAACTCCAAGTCTCTCGTAATGTTTAGGAGTTCTTCCTTGTTTACTTTGTAAATCCATGCTGTCTTCGCCATATTGAAGCTTGTAACGGTTTTAATGAAAAGTATGGTTTTGTTCCTTTTCGATGAAGAGTCCCTGTTCGGGCGCCACCTGTAACGATGTTTCTTAGGCCAGGATATAACTCAGCGAGTCCAGGATTTCGTTAAAGGAAAAGATTTGTATTTTGGGTACTCTTCAGTATGAATCTAGCTTTATTGAATGAATTATTCAAGGTTTGTTACATATATGACGGTGACTTCGAACGAATGCTATAGTGGGTAAGCCGTGTTGCTGTGTCGTGGAATTAGGCTTCGTAGCGTTGGGGTGCGTATGTTGATTAGGTTCTCCGAAAGTGAACGTAGGTGCTGACTGTACTTTCAGAGAGTATGCGTGGGTACTTGCTTAGCTCCGAGAGAGTATGCGTAGCCGTTGATCGTGTTCTGTAGGTGTATGCGTGGCCGTTGTGCTCTGAGAGAGTAGGCGTAGCCGTTGTGCTTCGAGAGAGTGTAGTACGTAGCCGTTGTGCTTCGAGAGAGAAGGCGTAGCCGTTGTGCTTCGATGTGCGCTGCTGTGCGCCGTTGTGACTGTGCTTCGGTGTGCGCTGCTGTGCGCCGCTGTGACTGTGCTTCGATGTGCGCTGCTGTGCGCCGCTGTGACTGTGCTTCGGTGTGCGCTGCTGTGCGCCGCTGTGACTGTGCTTCGGTGGATCGTGTGCTACTGTCGCATCTGTAACGTGTGCTACGAGTGCTGTTCTGGAACGTGTGCCACATGTGCTTCCCTGGAATGTGTGCTACGTGTGATTCACTGAAACGTGAGCTACATGTGCTTCACTGGAATGTGTGTTACATGTGCTTCTCTGGAAGGCGTGCTTCACGTGAAAGTGTGCTACGTGTGCTCTGCTGTGACTGTGCTTCGGTGTGCGCTGCTTGTGCCGACTGCGATTTGCGGAGCGCTCCCGGGTAGCAAGTACGTAGGATGGGAAGGACAGAAGACCAGGAAGATTTATCAAATCCGCCTACTTGGTCGGAGGGGAGGAGGATTGACCAGGAAGATTTATCAAATCCGCCTGCTTGGTCGGAGGGGAGGAGGATTGACCAGGAAGATTTATCAAATCCGCCTGCTTGGTCGGAGGGGAGGAGGATTGACCAGGAAGATTTATCAAATCCGCCTGCTTGGTCGAAGGGAAGGAGGATTGGCTGGAAGATTTATCAAATCCGCCTGCTTGGTCGGAGGGAAGGAGGATTGGCTGTGTACTGCACTTACCGCGGTGTTAGCTTTGACTGATGTTGATCGCATCGAGGCTGGCAACTGACTGACTCGTCTGGTTGAGCTTGTTCCTTTTATATGCTTGTGCGCGGATTTTGTTCCGCTGTGTACGTATGTTTTGTTCTCTCTTCTCTCGCTCTTTCTCGTAGGTATGCTTTTGTGCTTGTTGGTCCCGTTATTTCCATGAATTTCTCTTCGTTGTTCGTTCTAGTCACCGCTTGCATTTCTTATCGCTAATTCTTATTTGTGCTTGTTGGTCCCGTTATTTCCATGAATTTGTCTTCGTTGTTCTTCGTAATTCTTATTTTACTTATATACTTATTTCTAGTTATTTTAACATATTTACTCTTATTTCATAGATGCTTATATTTATTGTCTTATACTAATATATATTATTACATGATTTTAATTTATTATATATATAGGTAGTATAAGTACATTATTAAATTCATTATTTTGTTAGTTTAGATTATGTATATAAGTAGTATAAATAGAAAAGTATAAGTTTAGTGTGAAAAATTTAAAATTATTGTGTGACGTAGGATTTTGCGTCATCACAACGTGACACCTTGATTTGCACTGCGGATGGTTCTCACACTTTTGGCCGGAATGCAGTAAATGATATATAAGTGAAAATATGCTGGAATGCAGCAATGAATAAATGCAATTCTGACAAATTTTGTGAGAACCAAACGCCGTGGCAAATATTTACAAGTAATAATTATGTTATGAAATAACATCCTCCCCGGCATTGACCGATGGTCAATTATGGAAAGGTGGTTACAAATTCGCCTTCGTCTTCTCGCTGTCGTGGGATGTTTCGTTGACGAGGTATTGGCGGGAGGTGTGGAAGTCGTTTAATGAGCTTTCTATGCAGAAGACATCCGATGATACTGATGACAATGCCTAATGTTAAGGCCAAATACCCAAATGAAAAATGATGGTAGCTCGTTTCTTGAAGTCGTCTTGGTAGATCTGTTAACTCTGGTGTGTTGAGTGCCTTTTGCAAGGTTTCGATTTGGTTGAGTCTGGTGACGTATCTCTCTTCCTGGTTGTCTTGGAAGATGGACTGATTGGGTTTTGCAACGTCGGAGATGGTCCCAAAATTCGTGAATGAGCCCAGAGTTTCGGTGGATATGGTGCGGCTTCCCAGGAGGGTAGCAAATTCAGTTTTTAGGATGCAATTGGAACTGAGGATTAGTAGTCCTGATCCTTCCAGAAATTGTTGTGCGATTTCTGTGCCACAGATAGTTGTAATTTGTGTGATTTCCTTAACCGCGAACATCCATTGGTTGGTAATACTTGTTTTGATCCAGACCTTTCGTTCTGCCTTTTTTAACTCGCATAATCGCTTAGTTTGATTGTAGAATAGGCTTATTTCATATGCACATATATCTGCCCCCTTTTGGTAAATAGGTTGTGTATTTGGGCATAGATATATTTGTTCGGCGATTAGCTGACATTGACCTAGCTTCTCTGGATCAGTGGGAAAGTAGCTGTTTCGTGGTAGGGCGATCGCTAGAATTGGTGTAGATAGGCTTATGGTCACCACACTGTCGTTCATAAAGACTGGAATCGGGATTAGGCGATAGAAGTTGAACGAGTCCGCTCCTCGTAGGGGAAGTATGACTCGAAAGATCACATGATTTTCTGTAGCTCTGCCTTGTACCTTCATTAATTTCTACATCGAGAGTAAGTTGTTTTGGTCGCCTGGTATTTCTGTGTTTGACGGCAGATGGCCTCGGATCCTTCGAACTTCGGACTCCATCTGTTGTGCGGATAATAATAGTGGACTGATTTGTCCATGATGAGCATTAATGACGACATCAATTAAGGCCGCTTGTGTTCGTTGGAGATTTGCGGATGCTAGTGTTAGTTCCAAGCCTATAGATGTTAATAGTTGTAAAGTTTGGCTTTCTTGCAATTGGAGCTCGTTCGTTTGAAGTCGGGTGGTAATGTTGCTGAGCTTACTTTCAAACCGTGCGAAAGTTTTTGCAGCGTCTTCTTGATTAAGCTTCATAATGTTGAGTGTTGAGTCAATGATAGATGTGTGATTTTTTAGGCACTGAAGCAAGTATTCTTCATTCATTTGGGCATTTGCAAATTTCTCGGACATCTCGGTGGCGTAAATGTTATCTAGGATCCCAAACAGGGAATTTGCGATGTTTCCTACTATGTTGAAAGCCCCTCTTTTTTGTCTTCGGGTGGCTAGTAGGCTGTTACTTAATCGCAACTCGTTTTATGTATGTTGGAGTTGAGAGATCAAGTCTACGCAGAAAGGTTGCTGTTGCATTAGTCCGCATAGGTGCTCAAGAGTGCTTGTACCGTTTGCGAAAGCTTGCATTTCCAGTTGCATTGGCGCCAAATCGTAATATATAATGAGATTCCATTCACTTGACACTACGTGGCCTTTTCCTATCTGTTCGTAGTGAATTCCCGTGATGGGCCCGAATTTCCGGACTGTGATGGGCTGACTAGCCACCAATGCGAGAAAGAGGAGTGTCACCAAGGTCAACACAGTGTTGGGAGATGTTGCTCTGATTTTTTGTCTCTTTGGCGGCCTGCTGGATGTGTGTTTTTCATCATTGCTTCTAGTCTTGCTGCTGCTCGTGCTTGGTTGATTTGAATCTTCTAGTGATGAGTCTTTTAGTTGAGGAAGGGGGGCTAAGTTATGAATGGCCCTTTTTATTACTCCCTTTGCTGTTTGAACTTCGGCAACTCGAACTAGGTGGTCCTGTCCTTGGTAAGTCTTAATAATTCTTCCCAAGGGCCACTGGAGTGGGGCCAGGTTATCGTCCTTCAGAGGAACCATCATTCCAGGTTCCACGTTTGCACTTGATTCCTTCCACTTATGTCGGAATTGTAGCTCACTTAGGTATTCCTTGGACCACCTTCTCCAAAAGTCATGCTTTAAATGGGAAACTAATTTCCATCGTGTCAATAAAGACAGTTTACTTGGTGCTGCCGAGGCGTCAACTGATGATGTTAGTGGCTCTCCAATTAGAAAGTGGCCGGGTGTTAAAGCGGACATATAATTTGGATTAGATGACATTGGTGTCAGTGGTCTGGAGTTCAGGATAGCCTCGATGTAAACCATTACTGTTTCCAACTCTTCGTAAGTTAATGCTGCGCCTGATGCCCCTCGAATGAAGAGATATTTTGCGGATTTAACCGCTGCTTCCCACAGTCCTCCAAAGTGTGGGGCCCTTGGAGGAATAAAGTGGAAGTGGATGCCTTTATCGCTGCATGTCCTGCTGATATGAGTCTGAGCAGCTTCGTCATGAATCGCTTCTTTTAAGTCTGCTAATTGATTTTTCGCACCAACGAAATTTGTTGCATTGTCGCAATATAAATTTTGACAGTGTCCTCTTCTTCCAATGAAGCGTTTCAGACATCTGATGAATGTGTCAGTGGTTAAATCGCCAACAATCTCTAGATGAACTGCCTTTGTGGCAAAGCAGCAGAAGATTGCGACATATGCCTTCGTTGGTCTCTTTCCGCGCGTTTTGTGGTGATTCCAAAAGGGGCCGCAGAAGTCTACTCCTGAGTTAAGGAAAGGCCGTGCCGGTTGGACTCTTGAAGCTGGTAGATCTCCCATCATATGGTGAAACAATTTGGGCTTTCCCTTGGTGCAACGAACGCAGTTTTGTACCACCGATCGACACATTTGTTTTCTCTTCACAGGCCAAAAACGTTGTCGAAATTGGGCTAACAACGTCTGCGGTCCACAATGGTAGTGTTCTTCGTGGAACCATTTTAAGAGAAGCTTCACCAAGGGGTCGTTGTATGGCAAAACTAATGGATGTTTGGCTTCATATGAGATGGCGGATGCATCGAGACGACCTCCTACTCGAAATAAGCCTTCATCATCCAGGAATGGGTTAAGTTCGCTGATTGCGCTGGATTTGCTTACGTTAATCTTTTTGGTCAACGCCGTGATCTCTTCTTTAAAATCCGATTGTTGTATGGCGTGAACTATGACGTTAAGTGCCTTCTGATGTTCTGCTGGTGTGAGATGTATTGAGGATTCCCTTGCTTTCTTCTGGTTCCTGCAGTGCTTCGTGAATCGTAGAACGTAGGCCACAATGTGGATAAGTGACTTGAAGGAACCTCGATGATTAATTTTATAAATGATGTCTTCCACTTCTCCATGCGCTGCAACTGTCGACGTGAACGTTGACTCTTTCCTTTCCATGTCCACAGTACTGAGCGAGTTGCCACAATATGGTTTCAGCCAGGTGTTATTTTTACCATGCAAAAACAACGGACCGTAAAACCATAAGTTTTTAGATCTGAACTGTCCTGGTGGTACTCCTCGTGACAGTAAATCCGCTGGATTTGCTGTTGACTTCACATGCCGCCACTGGATCGCATCTGACAACCCTTGAATCTTGGAAATTCGATTGGCAACAAAAGTGTGGAAGGATGTGGTTTGAGAGTTTATCCAAGCCAGAACGATTTCTGAGTCGGACCAGAAATATGTTGGAATTTCTCCTAACTTAAGGTCGTGTTTGACTCTGTCTGCCAGCTGGGCGCCAAGTACTGCAGCACATAGTTCCAAGCTTGGTAGTGTTTGCCTTTTAAGTGGAGCCACTCGAGATTTGGCACACAGAATTCGATAATGATCTCTTCCTTGCTGGTTGATCTGGTGTATGCGACTGCTCCATACGCCTTTTCTGATGCGTCGCAGAAGATGTGTAGTTGCAGAGAGTCCCGTGTACCTTGAGAAAGTGAGTGCGATACCTTGTCCATCTGAGGTGTAGGTTCTGTGGTATTTCTTCATCCCATGATAATTTCGCCTGCCACAGTTCTTGAATTAGAATTTTCGCGGTGATTACCACTGGTGCGAGAATTCCTAATGGATCGAAGATGCTGGCTACATCCGATAATATTGTTCGCTTTGTTGGACGTGTTGGTGTTAAATTTTGCACCTTTATGAAAAATTGGTCGGTCTTGGGTAGCCATGTTAGCCCCAAGGTTTTTACCATATCGCCGACGTCATTGCTGAAATCTAAGTTAACTTCTTGATCCTCCTTGGCTACATTCTGAAAGAGGGCAGGATGGTTGGCACACCATTTCCTTAGCTTAAATCCAGCTGTGTTCAAGATTGCGTTAAGCTGTTTTTGAATATCCTTAGTAACCTGGAGATTGTCAGCGCCCGTTAGGCAGTCATCGACGTAGAAGTCATTCAGGAGGGTTGCGGCACCAAGAGGATGTGTTAAGGAGTTTTTTGTACCCAGTTCCTGCAAGCACTTTGTTGCGAGATAGGGCGCAGATCTTGTTCCATATGTGACGGTGTTTAACTGGTAATAGTTGAGAGCTTGATTGTTATCGGCTCTCTAAGCAATGAGCTGATATTTGCGATCGCTTGGATGGATCCAAATTTGTCGATACATTTGTTGTATATCGCATGTTAAAAAGTATTTTGGCAAGCGAAAACGTAGGAGAATTGAAAACTTTGAGTTGTTGGTCCGATGTGCATGATGTCATTGAGGGCTATTCCAGTTGATGACAGCTTAACGCAATCTTGAACACAGCTGGATTTAAGCTAAGGAAATGGTGTGCCTGCCATCGAAGACTACCCGTAACTTTGTCGTGCTGCTTTCAAGCCTCAGGATGCAATGGTGGGGAATGAAGTATGTGGGAGGTGCGATGGTTTTTATGTCAATTTTGGACATGTCAATTTTTCTAACGCTTCGTACTCCGCCATGAACTGGACATATTGTTGTTTTATGTCAGCATCCCTGGAGAAACGTCTTTCTAGCCCGTGAAATCTGGAAATGGCTACGTGCTTTGAGTCACCCGAAACTGATGTGTTTTCGGTGAATGGAAGCCTGACCATAAACCGCCCATCATTGTGTCATACCGTATTCTGGGTGAAATGAGACTCACATAATTTTTCTGCTGGTGATAGGATCCTAATACCTTGTGTGACTTCTTCTAATTCCCAGAACCTCTCTAGTTGATGGTTTACCTCGTCGTCGGTATAGATGTAGCAAGACGGCTGTCCTGGGGTACTATCAGCAATCTTTCCGGTGAGTATCCATCCAAGCACTGTTTTGTATAGAGTGGGTCCTCCTCGCTTTAATGTGATTTTTTCCGTTGACAATAAATCGTGGTAGAGTTCTGCTCCTAACAATACGTCGATGGTTCCAGGCCGGAAAAAGTGCGGATCTGCGTAATGGATGTCTTTGGGCAGGTTCAATGTTGAAGGGTCCAGCTGATGTGTGGGCTGCTGTGAGACAATTGTTGGAAGTACGAATGCATTGACCTGATTAACATATTGATTGTATCGCGACTTTAGATTGATCACTACTTGATGTCGTACGGCATTCCTTTTGCTGCCAATGCCTTCTAATTGTGCAACGGTTGGTTGTGTAGACAATCCCAATTGGTGGGTGAGTTTGTTGGTAATGAGGTTCACCTGTGATCCGGAGTCCAAGAGTGCTCGGCATTTTATCGTGCTTCCATTGCTGTCGATCAGGTTGATGACTGCAGTGCTGAGAAGCACGTATCCATTGGGCATTGATTGTCTGGAGGTTGCTGTGGCACTAAGGTTGATTGAGGTCGTCGTAGCACTACTTTGATTAGTAATACGTTGAGACTGATTAGTCAATTCTGCTACCTTTTTTACGGACTCTATATTCTTCTTGGTAGATTCGAAATGTAGCAGAGTGTTATGCTTTTTGTTGCATTTTGTACAATTTCTGGACGCGCAGTTTTTAGTAACGTGCCCAGATTTCAAACAATTAATGCATAAATTTTGTTCTTTCGCCAAGTCAAAACGGTTGGTGATCGAAAGTTGCAAAAACTTTGGGCACGCGAATAATGGATGGAATTTGTCATTGCATGCTTTACATTTTTGCACATTTTGAGTAGTGGTCATTGAGGTTAGCGGTTTAATCACTGATGATTTCTCTTTGTGTCCCACAGCTTCCAATGATTGGAAACGACCTTCCAGAAACCTTAGAAGATCCTTAATGGATGGCACTTCTCGGGGATCCTTTAGCGATTGCTCATATGCCATGTGAGTCCCCCTATCCATTTTTTTTATCACCAGATGTAACAGTATGGGATCCCATGACGTCGTTTCGATGCCCATGTTTCCTAAGGCGAGCAAGGTCTCCGCATTTGTGTCGTGCAGATTTTTTATGGCAGTTACAGATGTGTGATCTGCCATTTGTCTGGGATGGTTGAATAATTTGTCCATTAAGGCCGAAGTGATTAGGCGTTTGTTGTTGTACCGATGTTGCAGCATTTCCCAGGCGGTTTGATAATTTTCTTCCGTGAGCGGAAGATGTCTGATGAGTTTTTCGGCTTCACCCACCGAATTGCTCTTGAGGGTGGTACCTCTTACCATCTTTTGGATGTCAGGAAGTGGTTTCGAATGGATGAGCTGGTTAAACAAGTCATGGAATTGCCGCCACTTGAGGTAATCTCCTTAAAATTTCGGCAGAGTAATCTTAGGCAGATAGTCGACTGGAACATGCATTGGTGAAACGTCGACTGAAATTTTGCCTTTATTTTGCAGTTCCATGAGCTGATCATGCACATCAGCCTCGATTTGAAGGTAATTGTTGAAATCGTAATTGGTTGTAGTGCTGTCATCGATATGCTCCCAAATTTTGTCATGGAGATCTTGGACTGTTTGCCAGTGGTGTGCAATGATTTTTGCTTCGTGGTGTAGTACTGCTGAGACCGTGGTGGGTCACTTAAAGCAGTTTGCAGCATCTCCTGCACGAATGCAATCAGCATCTGCTGTTTGCGAATAAGGATAGCCACTCTTTGGTGTATTGGGCCATCCTGTCGAGCTGTAGATTGTTCGTTGGCAGCTGGCGTTGAGGTTCTCGGATCTTGGGCAGCCTCGAACTTCATGGCTTGAATCAGAGCTTGCATATATTTTCGTGCCTCGTTGTATTTCTCCGACACAATGCTATATATGCCCTTCTTAATGTATGGATGCTCGGAAGTCAGCTCTTGAACCTTCAGTATTTGGTCGTTTTTCTCGTCGATTTTCTGCCATAACTCGTCGAGCTCTACCAACTTCCTCTCCACGTAATCCAAGGTCCTGCGATCCTTCGCCGTCTTCTTAAAATTGCTGATTGTTTTCTGGAGGGCGATAACATTTTCATCCTGCATCTGGACGAGTCCTTCCAAATTGCTCATCTTGGTTGTTGTTGTGGGACCTCAAGCTGGAACAATTTCTAGTGTTGATGAAGTGAGAAGAATCTCTTGTGTTGATGAAGCGACAAGAATCTCTAGCGTTGATGAAGTGAGAAGAATCTCTTGTGTTGATGAAGCGACAAGAATCTCTAGCGTTGATGAAGTGAAAAGAATCTCGCCGGGGCCTCCAATGTTTAATTCCACACGTTGTAGTTATCTACCTCGGCACTTGAACCGATGTAGATGAGTGTGGAAGGGATGAGTTCAACTCTGGCACTTTAACCAGGATGAATTGTTTGTTATTTATTTAATTAATTTATTTGAATTCAACGCTGGCACTTGAACCAGGATGAATTGTTGGTTAAAACGCGAGTCAAAAGTAAGACAATAACACAAAGCTTTGAATTCTGACTGCCTGTTTATTTCGAAGGGTTTTTAATTTATAGATAAAATTTACAACACACAAACGCTCACATATAAGTGATAAAATTTACAACACACAGACGCTTACATATAAGTGCAGCGTGGGAAACTGTAGCGCTGGCCAAACGTCGCTGCGTAGACAAATTTTGACTGCGTTCCTTGGCCAGCGCAAACAAAAGTGTTACGTGACACCTTGATTTGCACTGCGGATGGTTCTCACACTTTTGGCCGGAATGCAGTAAATGATATATAAGTGAAAATATGCTGGAAGGCAGCAATGAATAAATGCAATTCTGACAAATTTTGTGAGAACCAAACGCCGTGGCAAATATTTACAAGTAATAATTATGTTATGAAATAACATCCTCCCCGGCATTGACCGATGGTCAATTATGGAAAGGTGGTTACAAATTCGCCTTCGTCTTCTCGCTGTCGTGGGATGTTTCGTTGACGAGGTATTGGCGGGAGGTTTGGAAGTCGTTTAATGAGCTTTCTATGCAGAAGACATCCGATGATACTGATGACAATGCCTAATGTTAAGGCCAAATACCCAAATGAAAAATGATTGTAGCTCGTTTCTTGAAGTCGTCTTGGTAGATCTGTTAACTCTGGTGTGTTGAGTGCCTTTTGCAAGGTTTCGATTTGGTTGAGTCTGGTGACGTATCTATCTTCCTGGTTGTCTTGGAAGATGGACTGATTGGGTTTTGCAACGTCGGAGATGGTCCCAAAATTCGTGAATGAGCCCAGAGTTTCGGTGGATATGGTGCGGCTTCCCAGGAGGGTAGCAAATTCAGTTTTTAGGATGCAATTGGAACTGAGGATTAGTAGTCCTGATCCTTCCAGAAATTGTTGTGCGATTTCTGTGCCACAGATAGTTGTAATTTGTGTGATTTCCTTAACCGCGAACATCCATTGGTTGGTAGTACTTGTTTTGACCCAGACCTCTCGTTCTGCCTTTTTTAACTCGCATAATCGCTTAGTTTGATTGTAGAATAGGCTTATTTCACATGCACATATATCTGCCCCCTTTTGGTAAATAGGTTGTGTATTTGGGCATAGATATATTTGTTCGGCGAGTAGCTGACATTGACCTAGCTTCTCTGGATCAGTGGGAAAGTAGCTGTTTCGTGGTAGGGCGATCGCTAGAATTGGTGTAGATAGGCTTATGGTCACCACACTGTCGTTCATAAAGACTGGAATCGGGATTAGGCGATAGAAGTTGAACGAGTCCGCTCCTCGTAGGGGAAGTATGACTCGAAAGATCACATGATTTTCTGTAACTCTGCCTTGTACCTTCATTAATTTGTACATCGAGAGTAAGTTGTTTTGGTCGCCTGGTATTTCTGTGTTTGACGGCAGATGGCCTCGGATCCTTCGAACTTCGGACTCCATCTGTTGTGCGGATAATAATAGTGCGGATAATAATAGATTTGTCCATGATGAGCATTGATGAGGACATCAATTAAGGCCGCTTGTGTTCGTTGGAGATTTGCGGATGCTAGTGTTAGTTCCAAGCCTATAGATGTTAATAGTTGTAAAGTTTGGCTTTCTTGCAATTGGAGCTCGTTCGTTTGAAGTCGGGTGGTAATGTTGCTGAGCTTACTTTCAAACCGTGCGAAAGTTTTTGCAGCGTCTTCTTGATTAAGCTTCATAATGTTGAGTGTTGAGTCAATGATAGATGTGTGATTTTTTAGGCACTGAAGCATGTATTCTTCATTAATTTGGGCATTTGCAAATTTCTCGGACATCTCGGTGGCGTAAATGTTATCTAGGATCCCAAACAGGGAATTTGCGATGTTTCCTACTACGTTGAAAGCCCCTCTTTTTTGTCTTCGGGTGGCTAGTAGGCTGTTACTTAATCGCAACTCGTTTTCTGTATGTTAGAGTTGAGAGATCAAGTCTACGCAGAAATTTTGCTGTTGCATTAGTCCGCATAGGTGCTCAAGAGTCCTTGAACCGTTTGCGAAAGCTTGCATTTCCAGTTGCATTGGCGCCAAATCGTAATATATAATGAGATTCCATTCACTTGACACTACGTGACCTTTTCCTATCTGTTCGTAGTGAATTCCCGTGATGGGCCCGAATTTCCGGACTGTGATGGGCTGACTAGCCACCAATGCGAGAAAGAGGAGTGCCACCAAGGTCAACACAGTGTTGGGAGATGTTGCTCTGATTTTTTGTCTCTTTGGCGGCCTGCAAGGATGTGTGTTTTTCATCATTGCTTCTAGTCAGCAGCAAGACTAGACTCGTGCTTGGTTGATTTGAATCTTCTAGTGATGAGTTTTTTAGTTGAGGAAGGGGGGCTAAGTTATGAATGGCCCTTTTTATTACTCCCTTTGCTGTTTGAACTTCGGCAACTCGAACTAGGTGGTCCTGTCCTTGGTAAGTCTTAATAATTCTTCCCAAGGGCCACTGGAGTGGGGCCAGGTTATCGTCCTTCAGAGGAACCATCATTCCAGGTTCCACGTTTGCACTTGATTCCTTCCACTTATGTCGGAATTGTAGCTCACTTAGGTATTCCTTGGACCACCTTCTCCAAAAGTCATGCTTTAAATGGGAAACTAATTTCCATCGTGTCAATAAAGACAGTTTACTTGGTGCTGCCGAGGCGTCAATTGATGATGTTAGTGGCTCTCCAATTAGAAAGTGGCCGGGTGTTAAAGCGGACATATCATTTGGATTAGATGACATTGGTGTCAGTGGTCTGGAGTTCAGGATAGCCTCGATGTCAATCATTACTGTTTCCAACTCTTCGTAAGTTAATGCTGCGCCTGATGCCCCTCGAACGAAGAGATATTTTGCGGATTTAACCGCTGCTTCCCACAGTCCTCCAAAGTGTGGGGCCCTTGGAGGAATAAAGTGGAAGTGGATGCCTTTATCGCTGCATGTCCTGCTGATATGAGTCTGAGCAGCTTCGCCATGAATCGCTTCTTTTAAGTCTGCTAATTGATTTTTCGCACCAACGAAATTTGTTGCATTGTCGCAATATAAATTTTGACAGTGTCCTCTTCTTCCAATGAAGCGTTTCAGACATCTGATGAATGCGTCAGTGGTTAAATCGCCAACAATCTCTAGATGAACTGCCTTTGTGGCAAAGTAGCAGAAGATTGCGACATATGCCTTCGTTGGTCTCTTTCTGCGCGTTTTGTGGTGATTCAAAAAGGGGCCGCAGAAGTCTACTCCTGAGTTAAGGAAAGGCCGTGCCGGTTGGACTCTTGAAGCTGGTAGATCTCCCATCATCTGGTGAAACAATTTGGGCTTTCCCTTGGTGCAACGAACGCAGTTTTGTACCACCGATCGACACATTTGTTTTCTCTTCACAGGCCAAAAACGTTGTCGAAATTGGGCTAACAACGTCTGCGGTCCACAATGGTAGTGTTCTTCGTGGAACCATTTTAAGAGAAGCTTCACCAAGGGGTCGTTGTATGGCAAAACTAATGGATGTTTGGCTTCATATGAGATGGCGGATGCATCGAGACGACCTCCTACTCGAAATAAGCCTTCATCATCCAGGAATGGGTTAATTTCGCTGATTGCGCTGGATTTGCTTACGCTAATCTTTTTGGTCAACGCCGTGATCTCTTCTTTAAAATCCGATTGTTGTATGGCGTGAACTATGACGTTAAGTGCCTTCTGATGTTCTGCTGGTGTGAGATGTATTGAGGATTCCCTTGCTTTCTTCTGGTTCCTGCAGTGCTTCGTGAATCGTAGAACGTAGGCCACAATGTGGATAAGTGACTTGAAGGAACCTCGATGATTAATTTTATAAATGATGTCTTCCACTTCTCCATGCGCTGCAACTGTCGACGTGAACGTTGACTCTTTCCTTTCCATGTCAACAGTACTGAGCGAGGTGCCACAATATGGTTTCAGCCAGGTGTTATTTTTACCATGCAAAAACAACGGACCGTAAAACCATAAGTTTTTAGATCTCAACTGTCCTGGTGGTACTCCTCGTGACAGTAAATCCGCTGGATTTGCTGTTGACTTCACATGCCGCCACTGGATCGCATCTGACAACCCTTGAATCTTGGAAATTCGATTGGCAACAAAAGTGTGGAAGGATGTGGTTTGAGAGTTTATCCAAGCCAGAACGATTTCTGAGTCGGACCAGAAATATGTTGGAATTTCTCCTAACTTAAGGTCGTGTTTGACTCTGTCTGACACCTGGGCGCCAAGTACTGCAGCACATAGTTCCAAGCGTGGTAGTGTTTGCCTTTTAAGTGGAGCCACTCGAGATTTGGCACACAGAATTCGCACGATAATGATCTCTTCCTTGCTGGTTGATCTGGTGTATGCGACTGCTCCATACGCCTTTTCTGATGCGTCGCAGAAGATGTGTAGTTGCAGAGAGTCCCGTGTACCTTGAGAAAGTGAGTGCGATACCTTGTCCATCTAAGGTGTAGGTTCTGTGGTATTTCTTCATCCCATGATAATTTCGCCTGCCACAGTTCTTGAATTAGAATTTTCGCGGTGATTACCACTGGTGCGAGAATTCCTAATGGATCGAAGATGCTGGCTACATCCGATAATATTGTTCGCTTTGTTGGACGTGTTGGTGTTAAATTTTGCACCTTTATGAAAAATTGGTCGGTCTTGGGTAGCCATGTTAGCCCCAAGGTTTTTACCATATCGCCGACGTCATTGCTGAAATCTAAGTTAACTTCTTGATCCTCCTTGGCTACATTCTGAAGGAGGGCAGGATGGTTGGGACACCATTTCCTTAGCTTGAATCCAGCTGTGTTCAAGATTGCGTTAAGCTGTTTTTGAATATCCTTAGTAACCTGGAGATTGTCAGCGCCCGTCAGGCAGTCATCGACGTAGAAGTCATTCAGGAGGGTTGCGGCACCAAGAGGATGCGTTAAGGAGTCTTTTTTACCCAGTTCCTGCAAGCACTTTGTTGCGAGATAGGGCGCAGATCTTGTTCCATATGTGACGGTGTTTAACTGGTAATAGTTGAGATCTTGATTGTTATCGGCTCTCCAAGCAATGAGCTGATATTTGCGATCGCTTGGATGGATCCAAATTTGTCGATACATTTGTTGTATATCGCATGTGAAAAAGTATTTTGGCAAGCGAAAACGTAGGAGAATTGAAAACTTTGAGTTGTTGGTCCGATGTGCATGATGTCGTTGAGGGCTATTCCAGTTGATGACCTTGATGATGCATCGAAGACTACGTAACTTTGTCGTGCTGCTTTCAGGCCTCAGGATGCAATGGTGGGGAATGAAGTATGTGGAAGGTGCGATGGTTTTTATGTCAATTTTGGACATGTGTCCTAACGCTTCGTACTCCGCCATGAACTGGACATATTGTTGTTTTATGTCAGCATCCCTGGAGAAACGTCTTTCTAGCCCGTGAAATCTGGAAATGGCTACGTGCTTTGAGTCACCCAAAACTGATGTGTTTTCGGTGAATGGAAACCTGACCATAAACCGTCCATCATTGTGTCTTACCGTATTCTGGGTGAAATGAGACTCACATAATTTTTCTGCTGGTGATAGGATCCTAATACCTTGTGTGACTTCTTCTAATTCCCAGAACCTCTCTAGTTGATGGTTTACCTCGTCGTCGGTATAGATGTAGCAAGACGGCTGTCCTGGGGTACTATCAGCAATCTTTCCGGTGAGTATCCATCCAAGCACTGTTTTGTATAGAGTGGGTCCTCCTCGCTTTAATGTGATTTTTTCTGTTGACAATAAATCGTGGTAGAGTTCTGCTCCTAACAATACGTCGATGGTTCCAGGCCGGAAAAAGTGCGGATCTGCGTACTGGATGTCTTTGGGCAGGTTCAATGTTGAAGGGTCCAGCTGATGTGTGGGCTGCTGTGAGACAATTGTTGGAAGTACGAATGCCTTGACCTGATTAAAATATTGATTGTATCGCGATTGTAGATTGATCACTACTTGATGTCGTACGGCATTCCTTTTTGCTGCCAATGCCTTCTAATTGTGCAACGGTTGGTTGTGTAGACAATCCCAATTGGTGGGTGAGTTTGTTGGTAATGAGGTTCACCTATGATCCGGAGTCCAAGAGTGCTCGGCATTTTATCGTGCTTCCATTGCTGTCGATCAGGTTGATGACTGCAGTGCTGAGAAGCACGTATCCATTGGGCATTGATTGTCTGGGATCCCAGGTTGCTGTGGCACTGGGATCCCAGGTTGCTGTGGCACTAAGGTTGATTGAGGTCGTCGTAGCACTACTTTGATTAGTAATACGTTGAGACTGATTAGTCAATTCTGCTACCTTTTTTACGGACTCTATATTCTTCTTGGTAGATTCAAAATGTAGCAGAGTGTTATGCTTTTTTGCATTTTGTACAATTTCTGGACGCGCAGTTTTTAGTAACGTGCCCAGATTTCAAACAATTAATGCATAAATTTTGTTCTTTCGCCAAGTCAAAACGGTTGGTGACCGAAAGTTGCAAAAACTTTGGGCACGCGAATAATGGATGGAATTTGTCATTGCATGCTTTACATTTTTGCACATTTTGAGTAGTGGTCATTGAGGTTAGCGGTTTAATCACTGATGATTTCTCTTTGTGTCCCACAGCTTCCAATGATTGGATCCAGAAACCTTAGAAGATCCTTAATGGATGGCACTTCTCGGGGATCCTTTAGCGATTGCTCATATGCCATGTGAGTCCCCCTATCCATTTTTTTTATCACCAGATGTATCAGTATGGGATCCCATGACGTCGTTTCGATGCCCATGTTTCCTAAGGCGAGCAAGGTCTCCGCATTTGTGTCGTGCAGATTTTTGATGGCAGTTACAGATGTGTGATCTGCCATTTGTCTGGGATGGTTGAATAATTTGTCCATTAAGGCCGAAGTGATTAGGCGTTTGTTGTTGTACCGATGTTGCAGCATTTCCCAGGCGGTTTGATAATTTTCTTCCGTGAGCGGAAGATGTCTGATGAGTTTTTCGGCTTCACCCACCAAATTGCTCTTGAGGTACCACATCTTTTGGATGTCAGGAAGTGGTTTCGAATGGATGAGCTGGTTAAGCAAGTCATGGAATTGCCGCCACTTGAGGTAATCTCCTTCAAATTTCGGCAGAGTAATCTTAGGCAGATAGTCGACTGGAACATGCATTGGTGAAACGTCGACTGAAATTTTGCCATTATTTTGCAGTTCCATGAGCTGATCATGCACATCAGCCTCGATTTGAAGGTAATTGTTGAAATCGTAATCGGTTGTAGTGCTGTCATCGATATGCTCCCAAATTTTGTCATGGAGATCTTGGACTGCTTGCCAGTGGTGTGCAATGATTTTGGCTTCGTGGTGTAGTACTGCTGAGACCGTGGTGGGTCACTTAAAGCAGTTTGCAGCATCTCCTGCACGAATGCAATCAGCATCTGCTGTTTGCGAATAAGGATAGCCACTCTTTGGTGTATTGGGCCATCCTGTCGAGCTGTAGATTGTTCGTTGGCAGCTGGCGTTGAGGTTCTCGGATCTTGGGCAGCATCGAACTTCATGGCTTGAATCAGAGCTTGCATATATTTTCGTGCCTCGTTGTATTTCTCCGACACAATGCTATATATGCCCTTCTTAATGTATGGATGCTCGGAAGTCAGCTCTTGAACCTTCAGTATTTGGTCGTTTTTCTCGTCGATTTTCTGCCATAACTCGTCGAGCTCTACCAACTTCCTCTCCACGTAATCCAAGGTCCTGCGATCCTTCGCCGTCTTCTTAAATTGCTCATCTTGGTTGTTGTTGTGGGACCTCAAGCTGGAACAATTTCTAGTGTTGATGAAGTGAGAAGAATCTCTTGTGTTGATGAAGCGACAAGAATCTCTAGCGTTGATGAAGTGAGAAGAATCTCTTGTGTTGATGAAGCGACAAGAATCTCTAGCGTTGATGAAGTGAAAAGAATCTCGCCGGGGCCTCCAATGTTTAATTCCACACGTTGTAGTTATCTACCTCGGCACTTGAACCGATGTAGATGAGTGTGGAAGGGATGAGTTCAACTCTGGCACTTTAACCAGTATGAATTGTTTCTTATTTATTTAATTAATTTATTTGAATTCAACGCTGGCACTTGAACCAGGATGAATTGTTGGTTAAAACGCGAGTCAAAAGTAAGACAATAACACAAAGCTTTGAATTCTGACTGCCTGTTTATTTCGAAGGGTTTTTAATTTATAGATAAAATTTACAACACACAGACGCTCACATATAAGTGATAAAGTTTACAACACACAGACGCTCACATATAAGTGCAGCGTGGGAAACTGTAGCGCTGGCCAAGCGTCGCTGCGTAGACAAATTTTGACTGCGTTCCTTGGCCAGCGCAAACAAAAGTGTTACGTGACACCTTGATTTGCACTGCGGATGGTTCTCACACTTTTGGCCGGAATGCAGTAAGTGATATATAAGTGAAAATATGCTGGAATGCAGCAATGAATAAATGCAATTCTGACAAATTTTGTGAGAACCAAACGCCGTGGCAAATATTTACAAGTAATAATTATGTTATGAAATAACATCCTCCCCGGCATTGACCGATGGTCAATTATGGAAAGGTGGTTACAAATTCGCCTCCGTCTTCTCGCTGTCGTGGGATGTTTCGTTGACGAGGTATTGGCGGGAGGTTTGGAAGTCGTTTAATGAGCTTTCTATGCAGAAGACATCCGATGATACTGATGACAATGCCTAATGTTAAGGCCAAATACCCAAATGAAAAATGATGGTAGCTCGTTTCTTGAAGTCGTCTTGGTAGATCTGTTAACTCTGGTGTGTTGAGTGCCTTTTGCAAGGTTTCGATTTCGTTGAGTCTGGTGACGTATCTATCTTCCTGGTTGTCTTGGAAGATGGACTGATTGGGTTTTGCAACGTCGGAGATGGTCCCAAAATTCGTGAATGAGCCCAGAGTTTCGGTGGATATGGTGCGGCTTCCCAGGAGGGTAGCAAATTCAGTTTTTAGGATGCAATTGGAACTGAGGATTAGTAGTCCTGATCCTTCCAGAAATTGTTGTGCGATTTCTGTGCCACAGATAGTTGTAATTTGTGTGATTTCCTTAACCGCGAACATCCATTGGTTGGTAGTACTTGTTTTGACCCAGACCTCTCGTTCTGCCTTTTTTAACTCGCATAATCGCTTAGTTTGATTGTAGAATAGGCTTATTTCACATGCACATATATCTGCCCCCTTTTGGTAAATAGGTTGTGTATTTGGGCATAGATATATTTGTTCGGCGAGTAGCTGACATTGACCTAGCTTCTCTGGATCAGTGGGAAAGTAGCTGTTTCGTGGTAGGGCGATCGCTAGAATTGGTGTAGATAGGCTTATGGTCACCACACTGTCGTTCATAAAGACTGGAATCGGGATTAGGCGATAGAAGTTGAACGAGTCCGCTCCTCGTAGGGGAAGTATGACTCGAAAGATCACATGATTTTCTGTAGCTCTGCCTTGTACCTTCATTAATTTGTACATCGAGAGTAAGTTGTTTTGGTCGCCTGGTATTTCTGTGTTTGACGGCAGATGGCCTCGGATCCTTCGAACTTCGGACTCCATCTGTTGTGCGGATAATAATAGTGGACTGATTTGTCCATGATGAGCATTGATGAGGACATCAATTAAGGCCGCTTGTGTTCGTTGGAGATTTGCGGATGTTAGTGTTAGTTCCAAGCCTATAGATGTTAATAGTTGTAAAGTTTGGCTTTCTTGCAATTGGAGCTCGTTCGTTTGAAGTCGGGTGGTAATGTTGCTGAGCTTACTTTCAAACCGTGCGAAAGTTTTTGCAGCGTCGTCTTGATTAAGCTTCATAATGTTGAGTGTTGAGTCAATGATAGATGTGTGATTTTTTAGGCACTGAAGCAAGTATTCTTCATTAATTTGGGCATTTGCAAATTTCTCGGACATCTCGGTGGCGTAAATGTTATCTAGGATCCCAAACAGGGAATTTGCGATGTTTCCTACTATGTTGAAAGCCCCTCTTTTTTGTCTTCGGGTGGCTAGTAGGCTGTTACTTAATCGCAACTCGTTTTCTGTATGTTAGAGTTGAGAGATCAAGTCTACGCAGAAAGGTTGCTGCTGCATTAGTCCGCATAGGTGCTCAAGAGTCCTTGTACCGTTTGCAAAAGCTTGCATTTCCAGTTACATTGGCGCCAAATCGTAATATATAATGAGATTCCATTCACTTGACACTACGTGACCTTTTCCTATCTGTTCGTAGTGAATTCCCGTGATGGGCCCGAATTTCCGGACTGTGATGGGCTGACTAGCCACCAATGCGAGAAAGAGGAGTGCCACCAAGGTCAACACAGTGTTGGGAGATGTTGCTCTGATTTTTTGTCTCTTTGGCGGCCTGCAAGGATGTGTGTTTTTCATCATTGCTTCTAGTCAGCAGCAAGACTAGACTCGTGCTTGGTTGATTTGAATCTTCTAGTGATGAGTTTTTTAGTTGAGGAAGGGGGGCTAAGTTATGAATGGCCCTTTTTATTACTCCCTTTGCTGTTTGAACTTCGGCAACTCGAACTAGGTGGTCCTGTCCTTGGTAAGTCTTAATAATTCTTCCCAAGGGCCACTGGAGTGGGGCCAGGTTATCGTCCTTCAGAGGAACCATCATTCCAGGTTCCACGTTTGCACTTGATTCCTTCCACTTATGTCGGAATTGTAGCTCACTTAGGTATTCCTTGGACCACCTTCTCCAAAAGTCATGCTTTAAATGGGAAACTAATTTCCATCGTGTCAATAAAGACAGTTTACTTGGTGCTGCCGAGGCGTCAATTGATGATGTTAGTGGCTCTCCAATTAGAAAGTGGCCGGGTGTTAAAGCGGACATATCATTTGGATTAGATGACATTGGTGTCAGTGGTCTGGAGTTCAGGATAGCCTCGATGTCAATCATTACTGTTTCCAACTCTTCGTAAGTTAATGCTGCGCCTGATGCCCCTCGAACGAAGAGATATTTTGCGGATTTAACCGCTGCTTCCCACAGTCCTCCAAAGTGTGGGGCCCTTGGAGGAATAAAGTGGAAGTGGATGCCTTTATCGCTGCATGTCCTGCTGATATGAGTCTGAGCAGCTTCGCCATGAATCGCTTCTTTTAAGTCTGCTAATTGATTTTTCGCACCAACGAAATTTGTTGCATTGTCGCAATATAAATTTTGACAGTGTCCTCTTCTTCCAATGAAGCGTTTCAGACATCTGATGAATGCGTCAGTGGTTAAATCGCCAACAATCTCTAGATGAACTGCCTTTGTGGCAAAGTAGCAGAAGATTGCGACATATGCCTTCGTTGGTCTCTTTCCGCGCGTTTTGTGGTGATTCCAAAAGGGGCCGCAGAAGTCTACTCCTGAGTTAAGGAAAGGCCGTGCCGGTTGGACTCTTGAAGCTGGTAGATCTCCCATCATCTGGTGAAACAATTTGGGCTTTCCCTTGGTGCAACGAACGCAGTTTTGTACCACCGATCGACACATTTGTTTTCTCTTCACAGGCCAAAAACGTTGTCGAAATTGGGCTAACAACGTCTGCGGTCCACAATGGTAGTGTTCTTCGTGGAACCATTTTAAGAGAAAGAAGAAGCTTCACCAAGGGGTCGTTGTATGGCAAAACTAATGGATGTTTGGCTTCATATGAGATGGCGGATGCATCGAGACGACCTCCTACTCGAAATAAGCCTTCATCATCCAGGAATGGGTTAAGTTCGCTGATTGCGCTGGATTTGCTTACGCTAATCTTTTTGGTCAACGCCGTGATCTCTTCTTTAAAATCCGATTGTTGTATGGCGTGAACTATGACGTTAAGTGCCTTCTGATGTTCTGCTGGTGTGAGATGTATTGAGGATTCCCTTGCTTTCTTCTGGTTCCTGCAGTGCTTCGTGAATCGTAGAACGTAGGCCACAATGTGGATAAGTGACTTGAAGGAACCTCGATGATTAATTTTATAAATGATGTCTTCCATTTCTCCATGCGCTGCAACTGTCGACGTGAACGTTGTCTCTTTCCTTTCCATGTCCACAGTACTGAGCGAGGTGCCACAATATGGTTTCAGCCAGGTGTTATTTTTACCATGCAAAAACAACGGACCGTAAAACCATAAGTTTTTAGATCTCAACTGTCCTGGTGGTACTCCTCGTGACAGTAAATCCGCTGGATTTGCTGTTGACTTCACATGCCGCCACTGGATCGCATCTGACAACCCTTGAATCTTGGAAATTCGATTGGCAACAAAAGTGTGGAAGGATGTGGTTTGAGAGTTTATCCAAGCCAGAACGATTTCTGAGTCGGACCAGAAATATGTTGGAATTTCTCCTAACTTAAGGTCGTGTTTGACTCTGTCTGACACCTGGGCGCCAAGTACTGCAGCACATAGTTCCAAGCGTGGTAGTGTTTGCCTTTTAAGTGGAGCCACTCGAGATTTGGCACACAGAATTCGCACGATAATGATCTCTTCCTTGCTGGTTGATCTGGTGTATGCGACTGCTCCATACGCCTTTTCTGATGCGTCGCAGAAGATGTGTAGTTGCAGAGAGTCCCGTGTACCTTGAGAAAGTGAGTGCGATACCTTGTCCATCTAAGGTGTAGGTTCTGTGGTATTTCTTCATCCCATGATAATTTCGCCTGCCACAGTTCTTGAATTAGAATTTTCGCGGTGATTACCACTGGTGCGAGAATTCCTAATGGATCGAAGATGCTGGCTACATCCGATAATATTGTTCGCTTTGTTGGACGTGTTGGTGTTAAATTTTGCACCTTTATGAAAAATTGGTCGGTCTTGGGTAGCCATGTTAGCCCCAAGGTTTTTACCATATCGCCGACGTCATTGCTGAAATCTAAGTTAACTTCTTGATCCTCCTCGGCTACATTCTGAAGGAGGGCAGGATGGTTGGCACACCATTTCCTTACCTTGAATCCAGCTGTGTTCAAGATTGCGTTAAGCTGTTTTTGAATATCCTTAGTAACCTGGAGATTGTCAGCGCCCGTTAGGCAGTCATCGACGTAGAAGTCATTCAGGAGGGTTGCGGCACCAAGAGGATGCGTTAAGGAGTCTTTTTTACCCAGTTCCTGCAAGCACTTTGTTGCGAGATAGGGCGCAGATCTTGTTCCATATGTGAGGGTGTTTAACTGGTAATAGTTGAGATCTTGATTGTTATCGGCTCTCCAAGCAATGAGCTGATATTTGCGATCGCTTGGATGGATCCAAATTTGTCGATACATTTGTTGTATATCGCATGTGAAAAAGTATTTTGGCAAGCGAAAACGTAGGAGAATTGAAAACTTTGAGTTGTTGGTCCGATGTGCATGATGTCGTTGAGGGCTATTCCAGTTGATGACCTTGATGATGCATCGAAGACTACGTAACTTTGTCGTGCTGCTTTCAGGCCTCAGGATGCAATGGTGGGGAATGAAGTATGTGGAAGGTGCGATGGTTTTTATGTCAATTTTGGACATGTGTCCTAACGCTTCGTACTCCGCCATGAACTGGACATATTGTTGTTTTATGTCAGCATCCCTGGAGAAACGTCTTTCTAGCCCGTGAAATCTGGAAATGGCTACGTGCTTTGAGTCACCCAAAACTGATGTGTTTTCGGTGAATGGAAGCCTGACCATAAACCGTCCATCATTGTGTCTTACCGTATTCTGGGTGAAATGAGACTCACATAATTTTTCTGCTGGTGATAGGATCCTAATACCTTGTGTGACTTCTTCTAATTCCCAGAACCTCTCTAGTTGATGGTTTACCTCGTCGTCGGTATAGATGTAGCAAGACGGCTGTCCTGGGGTACTATCAGCAATCTTTCCGGTGAGTATCCATCCAAGCACTGTTTTGTATAGAGTGGGTCCTCCTCGCTTTAATGTGATTTTTTCTGTTGACAATAAATCGTGGTAGAGTTCTGCTCCTAACAATACGTCGATGGTTCCAGGCCGGAAAAAGTGCGGATCTGCGTACTGGATGTCTTTGGGCAGGTTCAATGTTGAAGGGTCCAGCTGATGTGTGGGCTGCTGTGAGACAATTGTTGGAAGTACGAATGCCTTGACCTGATTAAAATATTGATTGTATCGCGATTGTAGATTGATCACTACTTGATGTCGTACGGCATTCCTTTTTGCTGCCAATGCCTTCTAATTGTGCAACGGTTGGTTGTGTAGACAATCCCAATTGGTGGGTGAGTTTGTTGGTAATGAGGTTCACCTGTGATCCGGAGTCCAAGAGTGCTCGGCATTTTATCGTGCTTCCATTGCTGTCGATCAGGTTGATGACTGCAGTGCTGAGAAGCACGTATCCATTGGGCATTGATTGTCTGGAGGTTGCTGTGGCACTAAGGTTGATTGAGGTCGTCGTAGCACTACTTTGATTAGTAATACGTTGAGACTGATTAGTCAATTCTGCTACCTTTTTTACGGACTCTATATTCTTCTTGGTAGATTCAAAATGTAGCAGAGTGTTATGCTTTTTGTTGCATTTTGTACAATTTCTGGACGCGCAGTTTTTAGTAACGTGCCCAGATTTCAAACAATTAATGCATAAATTTTGTTCTTTCGCCAAGTCAAAACGGTTGGTGACCGAAAGTTGCAAAAACTTTGGACACGCGAATAATGGATGGAATTTGTCATTGCATGCTTTACATTTTTGCACATTTTGAGTAGTGGTCATTGAGGTTAGCGGTTTAATCACTGATGATTTCTCTTTGTGTCCCACAGCTTCCAATGATTGGACCCAGAAACCTTAGAAGATCCTTAATGGATGGCACTTCTCGGGGATCCTTTAGCGATTGCTCATATGCCATGTGAGTCCCCCTATCCATTTTTTTTATCACCAGATGTATCAGTATGGGATCCCATGACATCGTTTCGATGCCCATGTTTCCTAAGGCGAGCAAGGTCTCCGCATTTGTGTCGTGCAGATTTTTGATGGCAGTTACAGATGTGTGATCTGCCATTTGTCTGGGATGGTTGAATAATTTGTCCATTAAGGCCGAAGTGATTAGGCGTTTGTTGTTGTACCGATGTTGCAGCATTTCCCAGGCGGTTTGATAATTTTCTTCCGTGAGCGGAAGATGTCTGATGAGTTTTTCGGCTTCACCCACCAAATTGCTCTTGAGGTACCACATCTTTTGGATGTCAGGAAGTGGTTTCGAATGGATGAGCTGGTTAAGCAAGTCATGGAATTGCCGCCACTTGAGGTAATCTCCTTCAAATTTCGGCAGAGTAATCTTAGGCAGATAGTCGACTGGAACATGCATTGGTGAAACGTCGACTGAAATTTTGCCATTATTTTGCAGTTCCATGAGCTGATCATGCACATCAGCCTCGATTTGAAGGTAATTGTTGAAATCGTAATCGGTTGTAGTGCTGTCATCGATATGCTCCCAAATTTTGTCATGGAGATCTTGGACTGCTTGCCAGTGGTGTGCAATGATTTTTGCTTCGTGGTGTAGTACTGCTGAGACCGTGGTGGGTCACTTAAAGCAGTTTGCAGCATCTCCTGCACGAATGCAATCAGCATCTGCTGTTTGCGAATAAGGATAGCCACTCTTTGGTGTATTGGGCCATCCTGTCGAGCTGTAGATTGTTCGTTGGCAGCTGGCGTTGAGGTTCTCGGATCTTGGGCAGCATCGAACTTCATGGCTTGAATCAGAGCTTGCATATATTTTCGTGCCTCGTTGTATTTCTCCGACACAATGCTATATATGCCCTTCTTAATGTATGGATGCTCGGAAGTCAGCTCTTGAACCTTCAGTATTTGGTCGTTTTTCTCGTCGATTTTCTGCCATAACTCGTCGAGCTCTACCAACTTCCTCTCCACGTAATCCAAGGTCCTGCGATCCTTCGCCGTCTTCTTAAAATTGCTGATTGTTTTCTGGAGGGCGATGACATTTTCATCCTGCATCTGGACGAGTCCTTCCAAATTGCTCATCTTGGTTGTTGTTGTGGGACCTCAAGCTGGAACAATTTCTAGTGTTGATGACGTGAGAAGAATCTCTTGTGTTGATGAAGCGACAAGAATCTCTAGCGTTGATGAAGTGAGAAGAATCTCTTGTGTTGATGAAGCGACAAGAATCTCTAGCGTTGATGAAGTGAAAAGAATCTCGCCGGGGCCTCCAATGTTTAATTCCACACGTTGTAGTTATCTACCTCGGCACTTGAACCGATGTAGATGAGTGTGGAAGGGATGAGTTCAACTCTGGCACTTTAACCAGGATGAATGGTTTGTTATTTATTTAATTAATTTATTTGAATTCAACGCTGGCACTTGAACCAGGATGAATTGTTGGTTAAAACGCGAGTCAAAAGTAAGACAATAACACAAAGCTTTGAATTCTGACTGCCTGTTTATTTCGAAGGGTTTTCAATTTATAGATAAAATTTACAACACACAGACGCTCACATATAAGTGATAAAATTTACAACACACAGACGCTCACATATAAGTGCAGCGTGGGAAACTGTAGCGCTGGCCAAGCGACGCTGCGTAGACAAATTTTGACTGCGTTCCTTGGCCAGCGCAAACAAAAGTGTTACGTGACACCTTGATTTGCACTGCGGATGGTTCTCACACTTTTGGCCGGAATGCAGTAAATGATATATAAGTGAAAATATGCTGGAATGCAGCAATGAATAAATGCAATTCTGACAAATTTTGTGAGAACCAAACGCCGTGGCAAATATTTACAAGTAATAATTATGTTATGAAATAACATCCTCCCCGGCATTGACCGATGGTCAATTATGGAAAGGTGGTTACAAATTCGCCTTCGTCTTCTCGCTGTCGTGGGATGTTTCGTTGACGAGGTATTGGCGGGAGGTTTGGAAGTCGTTTAATGAGCTTTCTATGCAGAAGACATCCGATGATACTGATGACAATGCCTAATGTTAAGGCCAAATACCCAAATGAAAAATGATTGTAGCTCGTTTCTTGAAGTCGTCTTGGTAGATCTGTTAACTCTGGTGTGTTGAGTGCCTTTTGCAAGGTTTCGATTTCGTTGAGTCTGGTGACGTATCTATCTTCCTGGTTGTCTTGGAAGATGGACTGATTGGGTTTTGCAACGTCGGAGATGGTCCCAAAATTCGTGAATGAGCCCAGAGTTTCGGTGGATATGGTGCGGCTTCCCAGGAGGGTAGCAAATTCAGTTTTTAGGATGCAATTGGAACTGAGGATTAGTAGTCCTGATCCTTCCAGAAATTGTTGTGCGATTTCTGTGCCACAGATAGTTGTAATTTGTGTGATTTCCTTAACCGCGAACATCCATTGGTTGGTAGTACTTGTTTTGACCCAGACCTCTCGTTCTGCCTTTTTTAACTCGCATAATCGCTTAGTTTGATTGTAGAATAGGCTTATTTCACATGCACATATATCTGCCCCCTTTTGGTAAATAGGTTGTGTATTTGGGCATAGATATATTTGTTCGGCGAGTAGCTGACATTGACCTAGCTTCTCTGGATCAGTGGGAAAGTAGCTGTTTCGTGGTAGGGCGATCGCTAGAATTGGTGTAGATAGGCTTATGGTCACCACACTGTCGTTCATAAAGACTGGAATCGGGATTAGGCGATAGAAGTTGAACGAGTCCGCTCCTCGTAGGGGAAGTATGACTCGAAAGATCACATGATTTTCTGTAGCTCTGCCTTGTACCTTCATTAATTTGTACATCGAGAGTAAGTTGTTTTGGTCGCCTGGTATTTCTGTGTTTGACGGCAGATGGCCTCGGATCCTTCGAACTTCGGACTCCATCTGTTGTGCGGATAATAATAGTGGACTGATTTGTCCATGATGAGCATTGATGAGGATATCAATTAAGGCCGCTTGTGTTCGTTGGAGATTTGCGGATGTTAGTGTTAGTTCCAAGCCTATAGATGTTAATAGTTGTAAAGTTTGGCTTTCTTGCAATTGGAGCTCGTTCGTTTGAAGTCGGGTGGTAATGTTGCTGAGCTTACTTTCAAACCGTGCGAAAATTTTTGCAGCGTCTTCTTGATTAAGCTTCATAATGTTGAGTGTTGAGTCAATGATAGATGTGTGATTTTTTAGGCACTGAAGCAAGTATTCTTCATTAATTTGGGCATTTGCAAATTTCTCGGACATCTCGGTGGCGTAAATGTTATCTAGGATCCCAAACAGGGAACTTGCGATGTTTCCTACTATGTTGAAAGCCCCTCTTTTTTGTCTTCGGGTGGCTAGTAGGCTGTTACTTAATCGCAACTCGTTTTCTGTATGTTAGAGTTGAGAGATCAAGTCTACGCAGAAAGGTTGCTGCTGCATTAGTCCGCATAGGTGCTCAAGAGTCCTTGTACCGTTTGCAAAAGCTTGCATTTCCAGTTACATTGGCGCCAAATCGTAATATATAATGAGATTCCATTCACTTGACACTACGTGACCTTTTCCTATCTGTTCGTAGTGAATTCCCGTGATGGGCCCGAATTTCCGGACTGTGATGGGCTGACTAGCCACCAATGCGAGAAAGAGGAGTGCCACCAAGGTCAACACAGTGTTGGGAGATGTTGCTCTGATTTTTTGTCTCTTTGGCGGCCTGCAAGGATGTGTGTTTTTCATCATTGCTTCTAGTCAGCAGCAAGACTAGACTCGTGCTTGGTTGATTTGAATCTTCTAGTGATGAGTTTTTTAGTTGAGGAAGGGGGGCTAAGTTATGAATGGCCCTTTTTATTACTCCCTTTGCTGTTTGAACTTCGGCAACTCGAACTAGGTGGTCCTGTCCTTGGTAAGTCTTAATAATTCTTCCCAAGGGCCACTGGAGTGGGGCCAGGTTATCGTCCTTCAGAGGAACCATCATTCCAGGTTCCACGTTTGCACTTGATTCCTTCCACTTATGTCGGAATTGTAGCTCACTTAGGTATTCCTTGGACCACCTTCTCCAAAAGTCATGCTTTAAATGGGAAACTAATTTCCATCGTGTCAATAAAGACAGTTTACTTGGTGCTGCCGAGGCGTCAATTGATGATGTTAGTGGCTCTCCAATTAGAAAGTGGCCGGGTGTTAAAGCGGACATATCATTTGGATTAGATGACATTGGTGTCAGTGGTCTGGAGTTCAGGATAGCCTCGATGTCAATCATTACTGTTTCCAACTCTTCGTAAGTTAATGCTGCGCCTGATGCCCCTCGAACGAAGAGATATTTTGCGGATTTAACCGCTGCTTCCCACAGTCCTCCAAAGTGTGGGGCCCTTGGAGGAATAAAGTGGAAGTGGATGCCTTTATCGCTGCATGTCCTGCTGATATGAGTCTGAGCAGCTTCGCCATGAATCGCTTCTTTTAAGTCTGCTAATTGATTTTTCGCACCAACGAAATTTGTTGCATTGTCGCAATATAAATTTTGACAGTGTCCTCTTTTTCCAATGAAGCGTTTCAGACATCTGATGAATGCGTCAGTGGTTAAATCGCCAACAATCTCTAGATGAACTGCCTTTGTGGCAAAGTAGCAGAAGATTGCGACATATGCCTTCGTTGGTCTCTTTCCGCGCGTTTTGTGGTGATTCAAAAAGGGGCCGCAGAAGTCTACTCCTGAGTTAAGGAAAGGCCGTGCCGGTTGGACTCTTGAAGCTGGTAGATCTCCCATCATCTGGTGAAACAATTTGGGCTTTCCCTTGGTGCAACGAACGCAGTTTTGTACCACCGATCGACACATTTGTTTTCTCTTCACAGGCCAAAAACGTTGTCGAAATTGGGCTAACAACGTCTGCGGTCCACAATGGTAGTGTTCTTCGTGGAACCATTTTAAGAGAAGCTTCACCAAGGGGTCGTTGTATGGCAAAACTAATGGATGTTTGGCTTCATATGAGATGGCGGATGCATCGAGACGACCTCCTACTCGAAATAAGCCTTCATCATCCAGGAATGGGTTAAGTTCGCTGATTGCGCTGGATTTGCTTACGCTAATCTTTTTGGTCAACGCCGTGATCTCTTGACGTTAAGTGCCTTCTGATGTTCTGCTGGTGTGAGATGTATTGAGGATTCCCTTGCTTTCTTCTGGTTCCTGCAGTGCTTCGTGAATCGTAGAACGTAGGCCACAATGTGGATAAGTGACTTGAAGGAACCTCGATGATTAATTTTATAAATGATGTCTTCCACTTCTCCATGCGCTGCAACTGTCGACGTGAACGTTGACTCTTTCCTTTCCATGTCCACAGTACTGAGCGAGGTGCCACAATATGGTTTCAGCCAGGTGTTATTTTTACCATGCAAAAACAACGGACCGTAAAACCATAAGTTTTTAGATCTCAACTGTCCTGGTGGTACTCCTCGTGACAGTAAATCCGCTGGATTTGCTGTTGACTTCACATGCCGCCACTGGATCGCATCTGACAATCCTTGAATCTTGGAAATTCGATTGGCAACAAAAGTGTGGAAGGATGTGGTTTGAGAGTTTATCCAAGCCAGAACGATTTCTGAGTCGGACCAGAAATATGTTGGAATTTCTCCTAACTTAAGGTCGTGTTTGACTCTGTCTGCCAGCTGGGCGCCAAGTACTGCAGCACATAGTTCCAAGCTTGGTAGTGTTTGCCTTTTAAGTGGAGCCACTCGAGATTTGGCACACAGAATTCGCACGATAATGATCTCTTCCTTGCTGGTTGATCTGGTGTATGCGACTGCTCCATACGCCTTTTCTGATGCGTCGCAGAAGATGTGTAGTTGCAGAGAGTCCCGTGTACCTTGAGAAAGTGAGTGCGATACCTTGTCCATCTGAGGTGTAGGTTCTGTGGTATTTCTTCATCCCATGATAATTTCGCCTGCCACAGTTCTTGAATTAGAATTTTCGCGGTGATTACCACTGGTGCGAGAATTCCTAATGGATCGAAGATGCTGGCTACATCCGAAAATATTGTTCGCTTTGTTGGACTTGTTGGTGTTAAATTTTGCACCTCTATGAAAAATTGGTCGGTCTTGGGTAGCCATGTTAGCCCCAAGGTTTTTACCATATCGCCGACGTCATTGCTGAAATCTAAGTTAACTTCTTGATCCTCCTTGGCTACATTCTGAAGGAGGGCATGATGGTTGGCACACCATTTCCTTAGCTTAAATCCAGCTGTGTTCAAGATTGCGTTAAGCTGTTTTTGAATATCCTTAGTAACCTGGAGATTGTCAGCGCCCGTTAGGCAGTCATCGACGTAGAAGTCATTCAGGAGGGTTGCGGCACCAAGAGGATGTGTTAAGGAGTTTTTTGTACCCAGTTCCTGCAAGCACTTTGTTGCGAGAGAGGGCGCAGATCTTGTTCCATATGTGACGGTGTTTAACTGGTAATAGTTGAGAGCTTGATTGTTATCGGCTCTCTAAGCAATGAGCTGATATTTGCGATCGCTTGGATGGATCCAAATTTGTCGATACATTTGTTGTATATCGCATGTGAAAAAGTATTTTGGCAAGCGAAAACGTAGGAGAATTGAAAACCTTGAGTTGTTGGTCCGATGTGCATGATGTCATTGAGGGCTATTCCAGTTGATGACAGCTTAACGCAATCTTGAACACAGCTGGATTTAAGCTAAGGAAATGGTGTGCCTGCCATCGAAGACTACCCGTAACTTTGTCGTGCTGCTTTCAAGCCTCAGGATGCAATGGTGGGGAATGAAGTATGTGGGAGGTGCGATGGTTTTTATGTCAATTTTGGACATGTGTCCTAACGCTTCGTACTCCGCCATGAACTGGACATATTGTTGTTTTATGTCAGCATCCCTGGAGAAACGTCTTTCTAGCCCGTGAAATCTGGAAATGGCTACGTGCTTTGAGTCACCCGAAACTGATGTGTTTTCGGTGAATGGAAGCCTGACCATAAACCGCCCATCATTGTGTCTTACCGTATTCTGGGTGAAATGAGACTCACATAATTTTTCTGCTGGTGATAGGATCCTAATACCTTGTGTGACTTCTTCTAATTCCCAGAACCTCTCTAGTTGATGGTTTACCTCGTCGTCGGTATAGATGTAGCAAGACGGCTGTCCTGGGGTACTATCAGCAATCTTTCCGGTGAGTATCCATCCAAGCACTGTTTTGTATAGAGTGGGTCCTCCTCGCTTTAATGTGATTTTTTCTGTTGACAATAAATCGTGGTAGAGTTCTGCTCCTAACAATACGTCTATGGTTCCAGGCCGGAAAAAGTGCGGTTCTGCGTACTGGATGTCTTTGGGCAGGTTCAATGCTGAAGGGTCCAGCTGATGTGTGGGCTGCTGTGAGACAATTGTTGGAAGTACGAATGCCTTGACCTGATTAACATATTGATTGTATCGCGACTGTAGATTGATCACTACTTGATGTCGTACGGCATTCCTTTTGCTGCCAATGCCTTCTAATTGTGCAACGGTTGGTTGTGTAGACAATCCCAATTGGTGGGTGAGTTTGTTGGTAATGAGGTTCACCTGTGATCCGGAGTCCAAGAGTGCTCGGCATTTTATCGTGCTTCCATTGCTGTCGATCAGGTTGATGACTGCAGTGCTGAGAAGCACGTATCCATTGGGCATTTATTGTCTGCAGGTTGCTGTGGCACTAAGGTTGATTGAGGTCGTCGTGGCACTACTTTGATTAGTAATACGTTGAGACTGATTAGTCAATTCTGCTACCTTTTTTACGGACTCTGTATTCTTCTTGGTAGATTCGAAATGTAGCAGAGTGTTATGCTTTTTGTTGCATTTTGTACAATTTCTGGACGCGCAGTTTTTAGTAACGTGCCCAGATTTCAAACAATTAATGCATAAATTTTGTTCTTTCGCCAAGTAAAAACGGTTGGTGACCGAAAGTTGCAAAAACTTTGGGCACGCGAATAATGGATGGAATTTGTCATTGCATGCTTTACATTTTTGCACATTTTGAGTAGTGGTCATTGAGGTTAGCGGTTTAATCACTGATGATTTCTCTTTGTGTCCCACAGCTTCCAATGATTGGAAACGACCTTCCAGAAACCTTAGAAGATCCTTAATGGATGGCACTTCTCGGGGATCCTTTAGCGATTGCTCATATGCCATGTGAGTCCCCCTATCCATTTTTTTTATCACCAGATGTAACAGTATGGGATCCCATGACGTCGTTTCGATGCCCATGTTTCCTAAGGCGAGCAAGGTCTCCGCATTTGTGTCGTGCAGATTTTTTATGGCAGTTACAGATGTGTGATCTGCCATTTGTCTGGGATGGTTGAATAATTTGTCCATTAAGGCCGAAGTGATTAGGCGTTTGTTGTTGTACCGATGTTGCAGCATTTCCCAGGCGGTTTGATAATTTTCTTCCGTGAGCGGAAGATGTCTGATGAGTTTTTCGGCTTCACCCACCAAATTGCTCTTGAGGTACCACATCTTTTGGATGTCAGGAAGTGGTTTCGAATGGATGAGCTGGTTAAGCAAGTCATGGAATTGCCGCCACTTGAGGTAATCTCCTTCAAATTTCGGCAGAGTAATCTTAGGCAGATAGTCGACTGGAACATGCATTGGTGAAACGTCGACTGAAATTTTGCCATTATTTTGCAGTTCCATGAGCTGATCATGCACATCAGCCTCGATTTGAAGGTAATTGTTGAAATCGTAATCGGTTGTAGTGCTGTCATCGATATGCTCCCAAATTTTGTCATGGAGATCTTGGACTGCTTGCCAGTGGTGTGCAATGATTTTTGCTTCGTGGTGTAGTACTGCTGAGACCGTGGTGGGTCACTTAAAGCAGTTTGCAGCATCTCCTGCACGAATGCAATCAGCATCTGCTGTTTGCGAATAAGGATAGCCACTCTTTGGTGCATTGGGCCATCCTGTCGAGCTGTAGATTGTTCGTTGGCAGCTGGCGTTGAGGTTCTCGGATCTTGGGCAGCCTCGAACTTCATGGCTTGAATCAGAGCTTGCATATATTTTCGTGCCTCGTTGTATTTCTCCGACACAATGCTATATATGCCCTTCTTAATGTATGGATGCTCGGAAGTCAGCTCTTGAACCTTCAGTATTTGGTCGTTTTTCTCGTCGATTTTCTGCCATAACTCGTCGAGCTCTACCAACTTCCTCTCCACGTAATCCAAGGTCCTGCGATCCTTCGCGATAACATTTTCATCCTGCATCTGGACGAGTCCTTCCAAATTGCTCATCTTGGTTGTTGTTGTGGGACCTCAAGCTGGAACAATTTCTAGTGTTGATGAAGTGAGAAGAATCTCTTGTGTTGATGAAGCGACAAGAATCTCTAGCGTTGATGAAGTGAGAAGAATCTCTTGTGTTGATGAAGCGACAAGAATCTCTAGCGTTGATGAAGTGAAAAGAATCTCTCCGGGGCCTCCAATGTTTAATTCCACACGTTGTAGTTATCTACCTCGGCACTTGAACCGATGTAGATGAGTGTGGAAGGGATGAGTTCAACTCTGGCACTTTAACCAGGATGAATTGTTTGTTATTTATTTAATTAATTTATTTGAATTCAACGCTGGCACTTGAACCAGGATGAATTGTTGGTTAAAACGCGAGTCAAAAGTAAGACAATAACACAAAGCTTTGAATTCTGACTGCCTGTTTATTTCGAAGGGTTTTTAATTTATAGATAAAATTTACAACACACAGACGCTCACATATAAGTGATAAAATTTACAACACACAGACGCTCACATATAAGTGCAGCGTGGGAAACTATAGCGCTGGCCAAACGTCGCTGCGTAGACAAATTTTGACTGCGTTCCTTGGCCAGCGCAAACAAAAGTGTTACGTGACACTTTGATTTGCACTGCGGATGGTTCTCACACTTTTGGCCGGAATGCAGTAAATGATATATAAGTGAAAATATGCTGGAATGCAGCAATGAATAAATGCAATTCTGACAAATTTTGTGAGAACCAAACGCCGTGGCAAATATTTACAAGTAATAATTATGTTATGAAATAACATCCTCCCCGGCATTGACCGATGGTCAATTATGGAAAGGTGGTTACAAATTCGCCTCCGTCTTCTCGCTGTCGTGGGATGTTTCGTTGACGAGGTATTGGCGGGGGGTTTGGAAGTCGTTTAATGAGCTTTCTATGCAGAAGACATCCGATGATACTGATGACAATGCCTAATGTTAAGGCCAAATACCCAAATGAAAAATGATGGTAGCTCGTTTCTTGAAGTCGTCTTGGTAGATCTGTTAACTCTGGTGTGTTGAGTGCCTTTTGCAAGGTTTCGATTTGGTTGAGTCTGGTGACGTATCTATCTTCCTGGTTGTCTTGGAAGATGGACTGATTGGGTTTTGCAACGTCGGAGATGGTCCCAAAATTCGTGAATGAGCCCAGAGTTTCGGTGGATATGGTGCGGCTTCCCAGGAGGGTAGCAAATTCAGTTTTTAGGATGCAATTGGAACTGAGGATTAGTAGTCCTGATCCTTCCAGAAATTGTTGTGCGATTTCTGTGCCACAGATAGTTGTAATTTGTGTGATTTCCTTAACCGCGAACATCCATTGGTTGGTAGTACTTGTTTTGACCCAGACCTCTCGTTCTGCCTTTTTTAACTCGCATAATCGCTTAGTTTGATTGTAGAATAGGCTTACTTCATATGCACATATATCTGCCCCCTTTTGGTAAATAGGTTGTGTATTTGGGCATAGATATATTTGTTCGGCGAGTAGCTGACATTGACCTAGCTTCTCTGGATCAGTGGGAAAGTAGCTGTTTCGTGGTAGGGCGATCGCTAGAATTGGTGTAGATAGGCTTATGGTCACCACACTGTCGTTCATAAAGACTGGAATCGGGATTAGGCGATAGAAGTTGAACGAGTCCGCTCCTCGTAGGGGAAGTATGAATCGAAATATCACATGATTTTCTGTAACTCTGCCTTGTACCTTCATTAATTTGTACATCGAGAGTAAGTTGTTTTGGTCCCCTGGTATTTCTGTGTTTGACGGCAGATGGCCTCGGATCCTTCGAACTTCGGACTCCATCTGTTGTGCGGATAATAATAGTGGACTGATTTGTCCATGATGAGCATTGATGAGGACATCAATTAAGGCCGCTTGTGTTCGTTGGAGATTTGCGGATGCTAGTGTTAGTTCCAAGCCTATAGATGTTAATAGTTGTAAAGTTTGGCTTTCTTGCAATTGGAGCTCGTTCGTTTGAAGTCGGGTGGTAATGTTGCTGAGCTTACTTTCAAACCGTGCGAAAGTTTTTGCAGCGTCTTCTTGATTAAGCTTCATAATGTTGAGTGTTGAGTCAATGATAGATGTGTGATTTTTTAGGCACTGAAGCATGTATTCTTCATTAATTTGGGCATTTGCAAATTTCTCGGACATCTCGGTGGCGTAAATGTTATCTAGGATCCCAAACAGGGAATTTGCGATGTTTCCTACTATGTTGAAAGCCCCTCTTTTTTGTCTTCGGGTGGCTAGTAGGCTGTTACTTAATCGCAACTCGTTTTCTGTATGTTAGAGTTGAGAGATCAAGTCTACGCAGAAATTTTGCTGTTGCATTAGTCCGCATAGGTGCTCAAGAGTCCTTGTACCGTTTGCGAAAGCTTGCATTTCCAGTTGCATTGGCGCCAAATCGTAATATATAATGAGATTCCATTCACTTGACACTACGTGGCCTTTTCCTATCTGTTCGTAGTGAATTCCCGTGATGGGCCCGAATTTCCGGACTGTGATGGGCTGACTAGCCACCAATGCGAGAAAGAGGAGTGTCACCAAGGTCAACACAGTGTTGGGAGATGTTGCTCTGATTTTTTGTCTCTTTGGCGGCCTGCTGGATGTGTGTTTTTCATCATTGCTTCTAGTCTTGCTGCTGCTCGTGCTTGGTTGATTTGAATCTTCTAGTGATGAGTCTTTTAGTTGAGGAAGGGGGGCTAAGTTATGAATGGCCCTTTTTATTACTCCCTTTGCTGTTTGAACTTCGGCAACTCGAACTAAGTGGTCCTGTCCTTGGTAAGTCTTAATAATTCTTCCCAAGGGCCACTGGAGTGGGGCCAGGTTATCGTCCTTCAGAGGAACCATCATTCCAGGTTCCACGTTTGCCCTTGATTCCTTCCACTTATGTCGGAATTGTAGCTCACTTAGGTATTCTTTGGACCACCTTCTCCAAAAGTCATGCTTTAAATGGGAAACTAATTTCCATCGTGTCAATAAAGACAGTTTACTTGGTGCTGCCGAGGCGTCAATTGATGATGTTAGTGGCTCTCCAATTAGAAAGTGGCCGGGTGTTAAAGCGGACATATCATTTGGATTAGATGACATTGGTGTCAGTGGTCTGGAGTTCAGGATAGCCTCGATGTCAATCATTACTGTTTCCAACTCTTCGTAAGTTAATGCTGCGCCTGATGCCCCTCGAACGAAGAGATATTTTGCGGATTTAACCGCTGCTTCCCACAGTCCTCCAAAGTGTGGGGCCCTTGGAGGAATAAAGTGGAAGTGGATGCCTTTATCGCTGCATGTCCTGCTGATATGAGTCTGAGCAGCTTCGTCATGAATCGCTTCTTTTAAGTCTGCTAATTGATTTTTCGCACCAACGAAATTGTTGTGTTGACAGTGTCCTCTTCTTCCAATGAAGCGTTTCAGACATCTGATGAATGCGTCAGTGGTTAAATCGCCAACAATCTCTAGATGAACTGCCTTTGTGGCAAAGCAGCAGAAGATTGCGACATATGCCTTCGTTGGTCTCTTTCCGCGCGTTTTGTGGTGATTCCAAAAGGGGCCGCAGAAGTCTACTCCTGAGTTAAGGAAAGGCCGTGCCGGTTGGACTCTTGAAGCTGGTAGATCTCCCATCATCTGGTGAAACAATTTGGGCTTCGCCTTGGTGCAACGAACGCAGTTTTGTACCACCGATCGACACATTTGTTTTCTCTTCACAGGCCAAAAACGTTGTCGAAATTGGGCTAACAACGTCTGCGGTCCACAATGGTAGTGTTCTTCGTGGAACCATTTTAAGAGAAGCTTCACAAAGGGGTCGTTGTATGGCAAAACTAATGGATGTTTGGCTTCATATGAGATGGCGGATGCATCGAGACGTGTTCGCTTTGTTGGACGTGTTGGTGTTAAATTTTGCACCTCTATGAAAAATTGGTCGGTCTTGGGTAGCCATGTTAGCCCCAAGGTTTTTACCATATCGCCGACGTCATTGCTGAAATCTAAGTTAACTTCTTGATCCTCCTTGGCTACATTCTGAAGGAGGGCAGGATGGTTGACACACCATTTCCTTACCTTGAATCCAGCTGTGTTCAAGATTGCGTTAAGCTGTTTTTGAATATCCTTAGTAACCTGGAGATTGTCAGCGCCCGTTAGGCAGTCATCGACGTAGAAGTCATTCAGGAGGGTTGCGGCACCAAGAGGATGCGTTAAGGAGTCTTTTTTACCCAGTTCCTGCAAGCACCTTGTTGCGAGATAGGGCGCAGATCTTGTTCCATATGTGACGGTGTTTAACTGGTAATAGTTGAGAGCTTGACTGTTGTCGGCTCTCCAAGCAATGAGCTGATATTTGCGATTGCTTGGATGGATCCAAATTGGTCGATACATTTGTTGTATATCGCATGTGAAGAAGTATTTTGGCAAGCGAAAACGTTGGAGAATTGAAAACTTTGAGTTGTTGGTCCGATGTGCATGATGTCGTTGAGGGCTATTCCAGTTGATGACCTTGATGATGCATCGAAGACTACCCGTAACTTTGTCGTGCTGCTTTCAGGCCTCAGGATGCAATGGTGGGGAATGAAGTGTGTGGGAGGTGCGATGGTTTTTATGTCAATTTTGGACAGGACACATGTCCGTACGCTTCGTACTCCGCCATGAACTGGACATATTGTTGTTTTATGTCAGCATCCCTGGAGAAACGTCTTTCTAGCCCGTGAAATCTGGAAATGGCTACGTGCTTTGAGTCACCCAAAACTGATGTGTTTTCGGTGAATGGAAGCCTGACCATAAACCGTCCATCATTGTGTCTTACCGTATTCTGGGTGAAATGAGACTCACATAATTTTTCTGCTGGTGATAGGATTCTAATACCTTGCGTGACTTCTTCTAATTCCCAGAACCTCTCTAGTTGATGGTTTACCTCGTCGTCGGTATAGATGTAGCAAGACGGCTGTCCTGGGGTACTATCAGCAATCTTTCCGGTGAGTATCCATCCAAGCACTGTTTTGTATAGAGTGGGTCCTCCTCGCTTTAAAGTGATTTTTTCCGTTGACAATAAATCGTGGTAGAGTTCTGCTCCTAACAATACGTCGATGGTTCCAGGCCGGAAAAAGTGCGGATCTGCGTAATGGATGTCTTTGGGCAGGTTCAATGTTGAAGGGTCCAGCTGATGTGTGGGCTGCTGTGAGACAATTGTTGGAAGTACGAATGCCTTGACCTGATTAAAATATTGATTGTATCGCGATTGTAGATTGATCACTACTTGATGTCGTACGGCATTCCTTTTGCTGCCAATGCCTTCTAATTGTGCAACGGTTGGTTGTGTAGACAATCCCAATTGGTGGGTGAGTTTGTTGGTAATGAGGTTCACCTGTGATCCGGAGTCCAAGAGTGCTCGGCATTTTATCGTGCTTCCATTGCTGTCGATCAGGTTGATGACTGCAGTGCTGAGAAGCACGTATCCATTGGGCATTGATTGTCTGGAGGTTGCTGTGGCACTAAGGTTGATTGAGGTCGTCGTAGCACTACTTTGATTAGTAATACGTTGAGACTGATTAGTCAATTCTGCTACCTTTTTTACGGACTCTATATTCTTCTTGGTAGATTCGAAATGTAGCAGAGTGTTATGCTTTTTGTTGCATTTTGTACAATTTCTGGACGCGCAGTTTTTAGTAACGTGCCCAGATTTCAAACAATTAATGCATAAATTTTGTTCTTTCGCCAAGTCAAAACGGTTGGTGACCGAAAGTTGCAAAAACTCTGGGCACGCGAATAATGGATGGAATTTGTCATTGCATGCTTTACATTTTTGCACATTTTGAGTAGTGGTCATTGAGGTTAGCGGTTTAATCACTGATGATTTCTCTTTGTGTCCCACAGCTTCCAATGATTGGAAACGACCTTCCAGAAACCTTATAAGATCCTTAATGGATGGCACTTCTCGGGGATCCTTTAGCGATTGCTCATATGCCATGTGAGTCCCCCTATCCATTTTTTTTATCACCAGATGTATCAGTATGGGATCCCATGACGTCGTTTCGATGCCCATGTTTCCTAAGGCGAGCAAGGTCTCCGCAGTTGTGTCGTGCAGATTTTTGATGGCAGTTACAGATGTGTGATCTGCCATTTGTCTGGGATGGTTGAATAATTTGTCCATTAAGGCCGAAGTGATTAGGCGTTTGTTGTTGTACCGATGTTGCAGCATTTTCCAGGCGGTTTGATAATTTTCTTCCGTGAGCGGAAGATGTCTGATGAGTTTTTCGGCTTCACCCACCAAATTGCTCTTGAGGTACCACATCTTTTGGATGTCAGGAAGTGGTTTCGAATGGATGAGCTGGTTAAACAAGTCATGGAATTGCCGCCACTTGAGGTAATCTCCTTCAAATTTCGGCAGAGTAATCTTAGGCAGATAGTCGACTGGAACATGCATTGGTGAAACGTCGACTGAAATTTTGCCTTTATTTTGCAGCTCCATGAGCTGATCATGCACATCAGCCTCGATTTGAAGGTAATTGTTGAAATCGTAATCGGTTGTAGTGCTGTCATCGATATGCTCCCAAATTTTGTCATGGAGATCTTGGACTGCTTCCCAGTGGTGTGCAATTTTTGCCTTCGTGGTGTAGTGCTGCTGAGACCGTGGTGGGTCACTTAAAGCAGTTTGCAGCATCTCCTGCACGATTGCAATCAGCATCTGCTGTTTGCGAATAAGGATAGCCACTCTTTGGTGTATTGGGCCATCCTGTCGAGCTGTAGATTGTTCGTTGGCAGCTGGCGTTGAGGTTCTCGGATCTTGGGCAGCCTCGAACTTCATGGCTTGAATCAGAGCTTGCATACATTTTCGTGCCTCGTTGTATTTCTCCGACACAATGCTATATATGCCCTTCTTAATGTATGGATGCTCGGAAGTCAGCTCTTGAACCTTCAGTATTTGGTCGTTTTTCTCGTCGATTTTCTGCCATAACTCGTCAAGCTCTACCAACTTCCTCTCCACGTAATCCAAGGTCCTGCGATCCTTCGCCGTCTTCTTAAAATTGCTGATTGTTTTCTGGAGGGCGATGACATTTTCATCCTGCATCTGGACGAGTCCTTCTAAATTGCTCATCTTGGTTGTTGTTGTGGGACCTCAAGCTGGAACAATTTCTAGTGTTGATGAAGTGAGAAGAATCTCTTGTGTTGATGAAGCGACAAGAATCTCTAGCGTTGATGAAGTGAGAAGAATCTCTTGTGTTGATGAAGCGACAAGAATCTCTAGCGTTGATGAAGTGAAAAGAATCTCGCCGGGGCCTCCAATGTTTAATTCCACACGTTGTAGTTATCTACCTCGGCACTTGAACCGATGTAGATGAGTGTGGAAGGGATGAGTTCAACTCTGGCACTTTAACCAGGATGAATGGTTTGTTATTTATTTAATTAATTTATTTGAATTCAACGCTGGCACTTGAACCAGGATGAATTGTTGGTTAAAACGCGAGTCAAAAGTAAGACAATAACACAAAGCTTTGAATTCTGACTGCCTGTTTATTTCGAAGGGTTTTCAATTTATAGATAAAATTTACAACACACAGACGCTCACATATAAGTGATAAAATTTACAACACACAGACGCTCACATATAAGTGCAGCGTGGGAAACTGTAGCGCTGGCCAAGCGACGCTGCGTAGACAAATTTTGACTGCGTTCCTTGGCCAGCGCAAACAAAAGTGTTACGTGACACCTTGATTTGCACTGCGGATGGTTCTCACACTTTTGGCCGGAATGCAGTAAATGATATATAAGTGAAAATATGCTGGAATGCAGCAATGAATAAATGCAATTCTGACAAATTTTGTGAGAACCAAACGCCGTGGCAAATATTTACAAGTAATAATTATGTTATGAAATAACATCCTCCCCGGCATTGACCGATGGTCAATTATGGAAAGGTGGTTACAAATTCGCCTTCGTCTTCTCGCTGTCGTGGGATGTTTCGTTGACGAGGTATTGGCGGGAGGTTTGGAAGTCGTTTAATGAGCTTTCTATGCAGAAGACATCCGATGATACTGATGACAATGCCTAATGTTAAGGCCAAATACCCAAATGAAAAATGATTGTAGCTCGTTTCTTGAAGTCGTCTTGGTAGATCTGTTAACTATGGTGTGTTGAGTGCCTTTTGCAAGGTTTCGATTTGGTTGAGTCTGGTGACGTATCTATCTTCCTGGTTGTCTTGGAAGATGGACTGATTGGGTTTTGCAACGTCGGAGATGGTCCCAAAATTCGTGAATGAGCCCAGAGTTTCGGTGGATATGGTGCGGCTTCCCAGGAGGGTAGCAAATTCAGTTTTTAGGATGCAATTGGAACTGAGGATTAGTAGTCCTGATCCTTCCAGAAATTGTTGTGCGATTTCTGTGCCACAGATAGTTGTAATTTGTGTGATTTCCTTAACCGCGAACATCCATTGGTTGGTAGTACTTGTTTTGACCCAGACCTCTCGTTCTGCCTTTTTTAACTCGCATAATCGCTTAGTTTGATTGTAGAATAGGCTTATTTCACATGCACATATATCTGCCCCCTTTTGGTAAATAGGTTGTGTATTTGGGCATAGATATATTTGTTCGGCGAGTAGCTGACATTGACCTAGCTTCTCTGGATCAGTGGGAAAGTAGCTGTTTCGTGGTAGGGCGATCGCTAGAATTGGTGTAGATAGGCTTATGGTCACCACACTGTCGTTCATAAAGACTGGAATCGGGATTAGGCGATAGAAGTTGAACGAGTCCGCTCCTCGTAGGGGAAGTATGACTCGAAAGATCACATGATTTTCTGTAGCTCTGCCTTGTACCTTCATTAATTTGTACATCGATAGTAAGTTGTTTTGGTCGCCTGGTATTTCTGTGTTTGACGGCAGATGGCCTCGGATCCTTCGAACTTCGGACTCCATCTGTTGTGCGGATAATAATAGTGGACTGATTTGTCCATGATGAGCATTGATGAGGACATCAATTAAGGCCGCTTGTGTTCGTTGGAGATTTGCGGATGTTAGTGTTAGTTCCAAGCCTATAGATGTTAATAGTTGTAAAGTTTGGCTTTCTTGCAATTGGAGCTCGTTCGTTTGAAGTCGGGTGGTAATGTTGCTGAGCTTACTTTCAAACCGTGCGAAAGTTTTTGCAGCGTCTTCTTGATTAAGCTTCATAATGTTGAGTGTTGAGTCAATGATAGATGTGTGATTTTTTAGGCACTGAAGCAAGTATTCTTCATTAATTTGGGCATTTGCAAATTTCTCGGACATCTCGGTGGCGTAAATGTTATCTAGGATCCCAAACAGGGAATTTGCGATGTTTCCTACTATGTTGAAAGCCCCTCTTTTTTGTCTTCGGGTGGCTAGTAGGCTGTTACTTAATCGCAACTCGTTTTCTGTATGTTAGAGTTGAGAGATCAAGTCTACGCAGAAAGGTTGCTGCTGCATTAGTCCGCATAGGTGCTCAAGAGTCCTTGTACCGTTTGCAAAAGCTTGCATTTCCAGTTACATTGGCGCCAAATCGTAATATATAATGAGATTCCATTCACTTGACACTACGTGACCTTTTCCTATCTGTTCGTAGTGAATTCCCGTGATGGGCCCGAATTTCCGGACTGTGATGGGCTGACTAGCCACCAATGCGAGAAAGAGGAGTGCCACCAAGGTCAACACAGTGTTGGGAGATGTTGCTCTGATTTTTTGTCTCTTTGGCGGCCTGCAAGGATGTGTGTTTTTCATCATTGCTTCTAGTCAGCAGCAAGACTAGACTCGTGCTTGGTTGATTTGAATCTTCTAGTGATGAGTTTTTTAGTTGAGGAAGGGGGGCTAAGTTATGAATGGCCCTTTTTATTACTCCCTTTGCTGTTTGAACTTCGGCAACTCGAACTAGGTGGTCCTGTCCTTGGTAAGTCTTAATAATTCTTCCCAAGGGCCACTGGAGTGGGGCCAGGTTATCGTCCTTCAGAGGAACCATCATTCCAGGTTCCACGTTTGCACTTGATTCCTTCCACTTATGTCGGAATTGTAGCTCACTTAGGTATTCCTTGGACCACCTTCTCCAAAAGTCATGCTTTAAATGGGAAACTAATTTCCATCGTGTCAATAAAGACAGTTTACTTGGTGCTGCCGAGGCGTCAATTGATGATGTTAGTGGCTCTCCAATTAGAAAGTGGCCGGGTGTTAAAGCGGACATATCATTTGGATTAGATGACATTGGTGTCAGTGGTCTGGAGTTCAGGATAGCCTCGATGTCAATCATTACTGTTTCCAACTCTTCGTAAGTTAATGCTGCGCCTGATGCCCCTCGAACGAAGAGATATTTTGCGGATTTAACCGCTGCTTCCCACAGTCCTCCAAAGTGTGGGGCCCTTGGAGGAATAAAGTGGAAGTGGATGCCTTTATCGCTGCATGTCCTGCTGATATGAGTCTGAGCAGCTTCGCCATGAATCGCTTCTTTTAAGTCTGCTAATTGATTTTTCGCACCAACGAAATTTGTTGCATTGTCGCAATATAAATTTTGACAGTGTCCTCTTCTTCCAATGAAGCGTTTCAGACATCTGATAAATGCGTCAGTGGTTAAATCGCCAACAATCTCTAGATGAACTGCCTTTGTGGCAAAGTAGCAGAAGATTGCGACATATGCCTTCGTTGGTCTCTTTCCGCGCGTTTTGTGGTGATTCCAAAAGGGGCCGCAGAAGTCTACTCCTGAGTTAAGGAAAGGCCGTGCCGGTTTGACTCTTGAAGCTGGTAGATCTCCCATCATCTGGTGAAACAATTTGGGCTTTCCCTTGGTGCAACGAACGCAGTTTTGTACCACCGATCGACACATTTGTTTTCTCTTCACAGGCCAAAAACGTTGTCGAAATTGGGCTAACAACGTCTGCGGTCCACAATGGTAGTGTTCTTCGTGGAACCATTTTAAGAGAAGCTTCACCAAGGGGTCGTTGTATGGCAAAACTAATGGATGTTTGGCTTCATATGAGATGGCGGATGCATCGAGACGACCTCCTACTCGAAATAAGCCTTCATCATCCAGGAATGGGTTAAGTTCGCTGATTGCGCTGGATTTGCTTACGCTAATCTTTTTGGTCAACGCCGTGATCTCTTCTTTAAAATCCGATTGTTGTATGGCGTGAACTATGACGTTAAGTGCCTTCTGATGTTCTGCTGGTGTGAGATGTATTGAGGATTCCCTTGCTTTCTTCTGGTTCCTGCAGTGCTTCGTGAATCGTAGAACGTAGGCCACAATGTGGATAAGTGACTTGAAGGAACCTCGATGATTAATTTTATAAATGATGTCTTCCACTTCTCCATGCGCTGCAACTGTCGACGTGAACGTTGACTCTTTCCTTTCCATGTCCACAGTACTGAGCGAGGTGCCACAATATGGTTTCAGCCAGGTGTTATTTTTACCATGCAAAAACAACGGACCGTAAAACCATAAGTTTTTAGATCTCAACTGTCCTGGTGGTACTCCTCGTGACAGTAAATCCGCTGGATTTGCTGTTGACTTCACATGCCGCCACTGGATCGCATCTGACAATCCTTGAATCTTGGAAATTCGATTGGCAACAAAAGTGTGGAAGGATGTGGTTTGAGAGTTTATCCAAGCCAGAACGATTTCTGAGTCGGACCAGAAATATGTTGGAATTTCTCCTAACTTAAGGTCGTGTTTGACTCTGTCTGACACCTGGGCGCCAAGTACTGCAGCACATAGTTACAAGCGTGGTAGTGTTTGCCTTTTAAGTGGAGCCACTCGAGATTTGGCACACAGAATTCGCACGATAATGATCTCTTCCTTGCTGGTTGATCTGGTGTATGCGACTGCTCCATACGCCTTTTCTGATGCGTCGCAGAAGATGTGTAGTTGCAGAGAGTCCCGTGTACCTTGAGAAAGTGAGTGCGATACCTTGTCCATCTAAGGTGTAGGTTCTGTGGTATTTCTTCATCCCATGATAATTTCGCCTGCCACAGTTCTTGAATTAGAATTTTCGCGGTGATTACCACTGGTGCGAGAATTCCTAATGGATCGAAGATGCTGGCTACATCCGATAATATTGTTCGCTTTGTTGGACGTGTTGGTGTTAAATTTTGCACCTTTTTGAAAAATTGGTCGGTCTTGGGTAGCCATGTTAGCCCCAAGGTTTTTACCATATCGCCGACGTCATTGCTGAAATCTAAGTTAACTTCTTGATCCTCCTTGGCTACATTCTGAAGGAGGGCAGGATGGTTGGCACACCATTTCCTTAGCTTGAATCCAGCTGTGTTCAAGATTGCGTTAAGCTGTTTTTGAATATCCTTAGTAACCTGGAGATTGTCAGCGCCCGTTAGGCAGTCATCGACGTAGAAGTCATTCAGGAGGGTTGCGGCACCAAGAGGATGCGTTAAGGAGTCTTTTTTACCCAGTTCCTGCAAGCACTTTGTTGCGAGATAGGGCGCAGATCTTGTTCCATATGTGACGGTGTTTAACTGGTAATAGTTGAGATCTTGATTGTTATCGGCTCTCCAAGCAATGAGCTGATATTTGCGATCGCTTGGATGGATCCAAATTTGTCGATACATTTGTTGTATATCGCATGTGAAAAAGTATTTTGGCAAGCGAAAACGTAGGAGAATTGAAAACTTTGAGTTGTTGGTCCGATGTGCATGATGTCGTTGAGGGCTATTCCAGTTGATGACCTTGATGATGCATCGAAGACTACGTAACTTTGTCGTGCTGCTTTCAGGCCTCAGGATGCAATGGTGGGGAATGAAGTATGTGGGAGGTGCGATGGTTTTTATGTCAATTTTGGACATGTGTCCTAACGCTTCGTACTCCGCCATGAACTGGACATATTGTTGTTTTATGTCAGCATCCCTGGAGAAACGTCTTTCTAGCCCGTGAAATCTGGAAATGGCTACGTGCTTTGAGTCACCCAAAACTGATGTGTTTTCGGTGAATGGAAGCCTGACCATAAACCGTCCATCATTGTGTCTTACCGTATTCTGGGTGAAATGAGACTCACATAATTTTCCTGCTGGTGATAGGATCCTAATACCTTGTGTGACTTCTTCTAATTCCCAGAACCTCTCTAGTTGATGGTTTACCTCGTCGTCGGTATAGATGTAGCAAGACGGCTGTCCTGGGGTACTATCAGCAATCTTTCCGGTGAGTATCCATCCAAGCACTGTTTTGTATAGAGTGAGTCCTCCTCGCTTTAATGTGATTTTTTCCGTTGACAATAAATCGTGGTAGAGTTCTGCTCCTAACAATACGTCGATGGTTCCAGGCCGGAAAAAGTGCGGATCTGCGTACTGGATGTCTTTGGGCAGGTTCAATGTTGAAGGGTCCAGCTGATGTGTGGGCTGCTGTGAGACAATTGTTGGAAGTACGAATGCCTTGACCTGATTAAAATATTGATTGTATCGCGATTGTAGATTGATCACTACTTGATGTCGTACGGCATTCCTTTTTGCTGCCAATGCCTTCTAATTGTGCAACGGTTGGTTGTGTAGACAATCCCAATTGGTGGGTGAGTTTGTTGGTAATGAGGTTCACCTGTGATCCGGAGTCCAAGAGTGCTCGGCATTTTATCGTGCTTCCATTGCTGTCGATCAGGTTGATGACTGCAGTGCTGAGAAGCACGTATCCATTGGGCATTGATTGTCTGGAGGTTGCTGTGGCACTAAGGTTGATTGAGGTCGTCGTAGCACTACTTTGATTAGTAATACGTTGAGACTGATTAGTCAATTCTGCTACATTTTTTACGGACTCTATATTCTTCTTTGTAGATTCAAAATGTAGCAGAGTGTTATGCTTTTTGTTGCATTTTGTACAATTTCTGTACGCGCAGTTTTTAGTAACGTACCCAGATTTCAAACAATTAATGCATAAATTTTGTTCTTTCGCCAAGTCAAAACGGTTGGTGACCGAAAGTTGCAAAAACTTTGGGCACGTGAATAATGGATGGAATTTGTCATTGCATGCTTTACATTTTTGCACATTTTGAGTAGTGGTCATTGAGGTTAGCGGTTTAATCACTGATGATTTCTCTTTGTGTCCCACAGCTTCCAATGATTGGATCCAGAAACCTTAGAAGATCCTTAATGGATGGCACTTCTCGGGGATCCTTTAGCGATTGCTCATATGCCATGTGAGTCCCCCTATCCATTTTTTTTATCACCAGATGTATCAGTATGGGATCCCATGACGTCGTTTCGATGCCCATGTTTCCTAAGGCGAGCAAGGTCTCCGCATTTGTGTCGTGCAGATTTTTGATGGCAGTTACAGATGTGTGATCTGCCATTTGTCTGGGATGGTTGAATAATTTGTCCATTAAGGTCGAAGTGATTAGGCGTTTGTTGTTGTACCGATGTTGCAGCATTTCCCAGGCGGTTTGATAATTTTCTTCCGTGAGCGGAAGATGTCTGATGAGTTTTTCGGCTTCACCCACCAAATTGCTCTTGAGGTACCACATCTTTTGGATGTCAGGAAGTGGTTTCGAATGGATGAGCTGGTTAAGCAAGTCATGGAATTGCCGCCACTTGAGGTAATCTCCTTCAAATTTCGGCAGAGTAATCTTAGGCAGATAGTCGACTGGAACATGCATTGGTGAAACGTCGACTGAAATTTTGCCATTATTTTGCAGTTCCATGAGCTGATCATGCACATCAGCCTCGATTTGAAGGTAATTGTTGAAATCGTAATCGGTTGTAGTGCTGTCATCGATATGCTCCCAAATTTTGTCATGGAGATCTTGGACTGCTTGCCAGTGGTGTGCAATGATTTTTGCTTCGTGGTGTAGTACTGCTGAGACCGTGGTGGGTCACTTAAAGCAGTTTGCAGCATCTCCTGCACGAATGCAATCAGCATCTGCTGTTTGCGAATAAGGATAGCCACTCTTTGGTGTATTGGGCCATCCTGTCGAGCTGTAGATTGTTCGTTGGCAGCTGGCGTTGAGGTTCTCGGATCTTGGGCAGCCTCGAACTTCATGGCTTGAAACAGAGCTTGCATATATTTTCGTGCCTCGTTGTATTTCTCCGACACAATGCTATATATGCCCTTCTTAATGTATGGATGCTCGGAAGTCAGCTCTTGAACCTTCAGTATTTGGTCGTTTTTCTCGTCGATTTTCTGCCATAACTCGTCGAGCTCTACCAACTTCCTCTCCACGTAATCCAAGGTCCTGCGATCCTTCGCCGTCTTCTTAAAATTGCTGATTGTTTTCTGGAGGGCGATAACATTTTCATCCTGCATCTGGACGAGTCCTTCCAAATTGCTCATCTTGGTTGTTGTTGTGGGACCTCAAGCTGGAACAATTTCTATTGTTGATGAAGTGAGAAGAATCTCTTGTGTTGATGAAGCGACAAGAATCTCTAGCGTTGATGAAGTGAGAAGAATCTCTTGTGTTGATGAAGCGACAAGAATCTCTAGCGTTGATGAAGTGAAAAGAATCTCGCCGGGGCCTCCAATGTTTAATTCCACACGTTGTAGTTATCTACCTCGGCACTTGAACCGATGTAGATGAGTGTGGAAGGGATGAGTTCAACTCTGGCACTTTAACCAGGATGAATTGTTTCTTATTTATTTAATTAATTTATTTGAATTCAACGTTGGCACTTGAACCAGGATGAATTGTTGGTTAAAACGCGAGTCAAAAGTAAGACAATAACACAAAGCTTTGAATTCTGACTGCCTGTTTATTTCGAAGGGTTTTTAATTTATAGATAAAATTTACAACACACAGACGCTCACATATAAGTGATAAAATTTACAACACACAGACGCTCACATATAAGTGCAGCGTGGGAAACTGTAGCGCTGGCCAAGCGACGCTGCGTAGACAAATTTTGACTGCGTTCCTTGGCCAGCGCAAACAAAAGTGTTACGTGACACCTTGATTTGCACTGCGGATGGTTCTCACACTTTTGGCCGGAATGCAGTAAATGATATATAAGTGAAAATATGCTGGAATGCAGCAATGAATAAATGCAATTCTGACAAATTTTGTGAGAACCAAACGCCGTGGCAAATATTTACAAGTAATAATTATGTTATGAAATAACATCCTCCCCGGCATTGACCGATGGTCAATTATGGAAAGGTGGTTACAAATTCGCCTTCGTCTTCTCGCTGTCGTGGGATGTTTCGTTGACGAGGTATTGGCGGGAGGTTTGGAAGTCGTTTAATGAGCTTTCTATGCAGAAGACATCCGATGATACTGATGACAATGCCTAATGTTAAGGCCAAATACCTTTAAATACTTACCTTTGTTAAGGCCAAGTGCCTTTTGCAAGGTTTCGATTTGGTTGAGTCTGGTGACGTATCTATCTTCCTGGTTGTCTTGGAAGATGGACTGATTGGGTTTTGCAACGTCGGAGATGGTCCCAAAATTCGTGAATGAGCCCAGAGTTTCGGTGGATATGGTGCGGCTTCCCAGGAGGGTAGCAAATTCAATTTTTAGGATGCAATTGGAACTGAGGATTAGTAGTCCTGATCCTTCCAGAAATTGTTGTGCGATTTCTGTGCCACAGATAGTTGTAATTTGTGTGATTTCCTTAACCGCGAACATCCATTGGTTGGTAGTACTTGTTTTGACCCAGACCTCTCGTTCTGCCTTTTTTAACTCGCATAATCGCTTAGTTTGATTGTAGAATAGGCTTATTTCACATGCACATATATCTGCCCCCTTTTGGTAAATAGGTTGTGTATTTGGGCATAGATATATTTGTTCGGCGAGTAGCTGACATTGACCTAGCTTCTCTGGATCAGTGGGAAAGTAGCTGTTTCGTGGTAGGGCGATCGCTAGAATTGGTGTAGATAGGCTTATGGTCACCACACTGTCGTTCATAAAGACTGGAATCGGGATTAGGCGATAGAAGTTGAACGAGTCCGCTCCTCGTAGGGGAAGTATGACTCGAAAGATCACATGATTTTCTGTAGCTCTGCCTTGTACCTTCATTAATTTGTACATCGAGAGTAAGTTGTTTTGGTCGCCTGGTATTTCTGTGTTTGACGGCAGATGGCCTCGGATCCTTCGAACTTCGGACTCCATCTGTTGTGCGGATAATAATAGTGGACTGATTTGTCCATGATGAGCATTGATGAGGACATCAATTAAGGCCGCTTGTGTTCGTTGGAGATTTGCGGATGTTAGTGTTAGTTCCAAGCCTATAGATGTTAATAGTTGTAAAGTTTGGCTTTCTTGCAATTGGAGATCGTTCGTTTGAAGTCGGGTGGTAATGTTGCTGAGCTTACTTTCAAACCGTGCGAAAGTTTTTGCAGCGTCTTCTTGATTAAGCTTCATAATGTTGAGTGTTGAGTCAATTATAGATGTGTGATTTTTTAGGCACTGAAGCAAGTATTCTTCATTAATTTGGGCATTTGCAAATTTCTCGGACATCTCGGTGGCGTAAATGTTATCTAGGATCCCAAACAGGGAATTTGCGATGTTTCCTACTATGTTGAAAGCCCCTCTTTTTTGTCTTCGGGTGGCTAGTAGGCTGTTACTTAATCGCAACTCGTTTTCTGTATGTTAGAGTTGAGAGATCAAGTCTACGCAGAAAGGTTGCTGCTGCATTAGTCCGCATAGGTGCTCAAGAGTCCTTGTACCGTTTGCAAAAGCTTGCATTTCCAGTTACATTGGCGCCAAATCGTAATATATAATGAGATTCCATTCACTTGACACTACGTGACCTTTTCCTATGTGTTCGTAGTGAATTCCCGTGATGGGCCCGAATTTCCGGACTGTGATGGGCTGACTAGCCACCAATGCGAGAAAGAGGAGTGCCACCAAGGTCAACACAGTGTTGGGAGATGTTGCTCTGATTTTTTGTCTCTTTGGCGGCCTGCAAGGATGTGTGTTTTTCATCATTGCTTCTAGTCAGCAGCAAGACTAGACTCGTGCTTGGTTGATTTGAATCTTCTAGTGATGAGTTTTTTAGTTGAGGAAGGGGGGCTAAGTTATGAATGGCCCTTTTTATTACTCCCTTTGCTGTTTGAACTTCGGCAACTCGAACTAGGTGGTCCTGTCCTTGGTAAGTCTTAATAATTCTTCCCAAGGGCCACTGGAGTGGGGCCAGGTTATCGTCCTTCAGAGGAACCATCATTCCAGGTTCCACGTTTGCACTTGATTCCTTCCACTTATGTCGGAATTGTAGCTCACTTAGGTATTCCTTGGACCACCTTCTCCAAAAGTCATGCTTTAAATGGGAAACTAATTTCCATCGTGTCAATAAAGACAGTTTACTTGGTGCTGCCGAGGCGTCAATTGATGATGTTAGTGGCTCTCCAATTAGAAAGTGGCCGGGTGTTAAAGCGGACATATCATTTGGATTAGATGACATTGGTGTCAGTGGTCTGGAGTTCAGGATAGAATCCATGTCAATCATTACTGTTTCCAAATCTTCGTAAGTTAATGCTGCGCCTGATGCCCCTCGAACGAAGAGATATTTTGCGGATTTAACCGCTGCTTCCCACAGTCCTCCAAAGTGTGGGGCCCTTGGAGGAATAAAGTGGAAGTGGATGCCTTTATCGCTGCATGTCCTGCTGATATGAGTCTGAGCAGCTTCGTCATGAATCGCTTCTTTTAAGTCTGCTAATTGATTTTTCGCACCAACGAAATTTGTTGCATTGTCGCAATATAAATTTTGACAGTGTCCTCTTCTTCCAATGAAGCGTTTCAGACATCTGATAAATGCGTCAGTGGTTAAATCGCCAACAATCTCTAGATGAACTGCCTTTGTGGCAAAGTAGCAGAAGATTGCGACATATGCCTTCGTTGGTCTCTTTCCGCGCGTTTTGTGGTGATTCCAAAAGGGGCCGCAGAAGTCTACTCCTGAGTTAAGGAAAGGCCGTGCCGGTTGGACTCTTGAAGCTGGTAGATCTCCCATCATCTGGTGAAACAATTTGGGCTTTCCCTTGGTGCAACGAACGCAGTTTTGTACCACCGATCGACACATTTGTTTTCTCTTCACAGGCCAAAAACGTTGTCGAAATTGGGCTAACAACGTCTGCGGTCCACAATGGTAGTGTTCTTCGTGGAACCATTTTAAGAGAAGCTTCACCAAGGGGTCGTTGTATGGCAAAACTAATGGATGTTTGGCTTCATATGAGATGGCGGATGCATCGAGACGACCTCCTACTCGAAATGAGCCTTCATCATTCAGGAATGGGTTAAGTTCGCTGATTGCGCTGGATTTGCTTACGCTAATCTTTTTGGTCAACGCCGTGATCTCTTCTTTAAAATCCGATTGTTGTATGGCGTGAACTATGACGTTAAGTGCCTTCTGATGTTCTGCTGGTGTGAGATGTATTGAGGATTCCCTTGCTTTCTTCTGGTTCCTGCAGTGCTTCGTGAATCGTAGAACGTAGGCCACAATGTGGATAAGTGACTTGAAGGAACCTCGATGATTAATTTTATAAATGATGTCTTCCACTTCTCCATGCGCTGCAACTGTCGACGTGAACGTTGACTCTTTCTTTCCATGTCCACAGTACTGAGCGAGGTGCCACAATATGGTTTCAGCCAGGTGTTATTTTTACCATGCAAAAACAACGGACCGTAAAACCATAAGTTTTTAGATCTCAACTGTCCTGGTGGTACTCCTCGTGACAGTAAATCCGCTGGATTTGCTGTTGACTTCACATGCCGCCACTGGATCGCATCTGACAATCCTTGAATCTTGGAAATTCGATTGGCAACAAAAGTGTGGAAGGATGTGGTTTGAGAGTTTATCCAAGCCAGAACGATTTCTGAGTCGGACCAGAAATATGTTGGAATTTCTCCTAACTTAAGGTCGTGTTTGACTCTGTCTGACACCTGGGCGCCAAGTACTGCAGCACATAGTTACAAGCGTGGTAGTGTTTGCCTTTTAAGTGGAGCCACTCGAGATTTGGCACACAGAATTCGCACGATAATGATCTCTTCCTTGCTGGTTGATCTGGTGTATGCGACTGCTCCATACGCCTTTTCTGATGCGTCGCAGAAGATGTGTAGTTGCAGAGAGTCCCGTGTACCTTGAGAAAGTGAGTGCGATACCTTGTCCATCTAAGGTGTAGGTTCTGTGGTATTTCTTCATCCCATGATAATTTCGCCTGCCACAGTTCTTGAATTAGAATTTTCGCGGTGATTACCACTGGTGCGAGAATTCCTAATGGATCGAAGATGCTGGCTACATCCGATAATATTGTTCGCTTTGTTGGACGTGTTGGTGTTAAATTTTGCACCTTTATGAAAAATTGGTCGGTCTTAGGTAGCCATGTTAGCCCCAAGGTTTTTACCATATCGCCGACGTCATTGCTGAAACCTAAGTTAACTTCTTGATCCTCCTTGGCTACATTCTGAAGGAGGGCAGGATGGTTGGCACACCATTTCCTTAGCTTGAATCCAGCTGTATTCAAGATTGCGTTAAGCTGTTTTTGAATATCCTTAGTAACCTGGAGATTGTCAGCGCCCGTTAGGCAGTCATCGACGTAGAAGTCATTCAGGAGGGTTGCGGCACCAAGAGGATGCGTTAAGGAGTCTTTTTTACCCAGTTCCTGCAAGCACTTTGTTGCGAGATAGGGCGCAGATCTTGTTCCATATGCGACGGTGTTTAACTGGTAATAGTTGAGATCTTGATTGTTATCGGCTCTCCAAGCAATGAGCTGATATTTGCGATCGCTTGGATGGATCCAAATTTGTCGATACATTTGTTGTATATCGCATGTGAAAAAGTATTTTGGCAAGCGAAAACGTAGGAGAATTGAAAACTTTGAGTTGTTGGTCCGATGTGCATGATGTCGTTGAGGGCTATTCCAGTTGATGACCTTGATGATGCATCGAAGACTACGTAACTTTGTCGTGCTGCTTTCAGGCCTCAGGATGCAATGGTGGGGAATGAAGTATGTGGGAGGTGCGATGGTTTTTATGTCAATTTTGGACATGTGTCCTAACGCTTCGTACTCCGCCATGAACTGGACATATTGTTGTTTTATGTCAGCATCCCTGGAGAAACGTCTTTCTAGCCCGTGAAATCTGGAAATGGCTACGTGCTTTGAGTCACCCAAAACTGATGTGTTTTCGGTGAATGGAAGCCTGACCATAAACCGTCCATCATTGTGTCTTACCGTATTCTGGGTGAAATGAGACTCACATAATTTTCCTGCTGGTGATAGGATCCTAATACCTTGTGTGACTTCTTCTAATTCCCAGAACCTCTCTAGTTGATGGTTTACCTCGTCGTCGGTATAGATGTAGCAAGACGGCTGTCCTGGGGTACTATCAGCAATCTTTCCGGTGAGTATCCATCCAAGCACTGTTTTGTATAGAGTGGGTCCTCCTCGCTTTAATGTGATTTTTTCTGTTGACAATAAATCGTGGTAGAGTTCTGCTCCTAACAATACGTCGATGGTTCCAGGCCGGAAAAAGTGCGGATCTGCGTACTGGATGTCTTTGGGCAGGTTCAATGTTGAAGGGTCCAGCTGATGTGTGGGCTGCTGTGAGACAATTGTTGGAAGTACGAATGCCTTGACCTGATTAAAATATTGATTGTATCGCGATTGTAGATTGATCACTACTTGATGTCGTACGGCATTCCTTTTTGCTGCCAATGCCTTCTAATTGTGCAACGGTTGGTTGTGTAGACAATCCCAATTGGTGGGTGAGTTTGTTGGTAATGAGGTTCACCTGTGATCCGGAGTCCAAGAGTGCTCGGCATTTTATCGTGCTTCCATTGCTGTCGATCAGGTTGATGACTGCAGTGCTGAGAAGCACGTATCCATTGGGCATTGATTGTCTGGAGGTTGCTGTGGCACTAAGGTTGATTGAGGTCGTCGTAGCACTACTTTGATTAGTAATACGTTGAGACTGATTAGTCAATTCTGCTACCTTTTTTACGGACTCTATATTCTTCTTGGTAGATTCGAAATGTAGCAGAGTGTTATGCTTTTTGTTGCATTTTGTACAATTTCTGGACGCGCAGTTTTTAGTAACGTGCCCAGATTTCAAACAATTAATGCATAAATTTTGTTCTTTCGCCAAGTCAAAACGGTTGGTGACCGAAAGTTGCAAGAACTTTGGGCACGCGAATAATGGATGGAATTTGTCATTGCATGCTTTACATTTTTGCACATTTTGAGTAGTGGTCATTGAGGTTAGCGGTTTAATCACTGATGATTTCTCTTTGTGTCCCACAGCTTCCAATGATTGGATCCAGAAACCTTAGAAGATCCTTAATGGATGGCACTTCTCGGGGATCCTTTAGCGATTGCTCATATGCCATGTGAGTCCCCCTATCCATTTTTTTTATCACCAGATGTATCAGTATGGGATCCCATGACGTCGTTTCGATGCCCATGTTTCCTAAGGCGAGCAAGGTCTCCGCATTTGTGTCGTGCAGATTTTTGATGGCAGTTACAGATGTGTGATCTGCCATTTGTCTGGGATGGTTGAATAATTTGTCCATTAAGGCCGAAGTGATTAGGCGTTTGTTGTTGTACCGATGTTGCAGCATTTCCCAGGCGGTTTGATAATTTTCTTCCGTGAGCGGAAGATGTCTGATGAGTTTTTCGGCTTCACCCACCAAATTGCTCTTGAGGTACCACATCTTTTGGATGTCAGGAAGTGGTTTCGAATGGATGAGCTGGTTAAGCAAGTCATGGAATTGCCGCCACTTGAGGTAATCTCCTTCAAATTTCGGCAGAGTAATCTTAGGCAGATAGTCGACTGGAACATGCATTGGTGAAACGTCGACTGAAATTTTGCCATTATTTTGCAGTTCCATGAGCTGATCATGCACATCAGCCTCGATTTGAAGGTAATTGTTGAAATCGTAATCGGTTGTAGTGCTGTCATCGATATGCTCCCAAATTTTGTCATGGAGATCTTGGACTGCTTGCCAGTGGTGTGCAATGATTTTTGCTTCGTGGTGTAGTACTGCTGAGACCGTGGTGGGCCACTTAAAGCAGTTTGCAGCATCTCCTGCACGAATGCAATCAGCATCTGCTGTTTGCGAATAAGGATAGCCACTCTTTGGTGTATTGGGCCATCCTGTCGAGCTGTAGATTGTTCGTTGGCAGCTGGCGTTGAGGTTCTCGGATCTTGGGCAGCCTCGAACTTCATGGCTTGAAACAGAGCTTGCATATATTTTCGTGCCTCGTTGTATTTCTCCGACACAATGCTATATATGCCCTTCTTAATGTATGGATGCTCGGAAGTCAGCTCACTATTTGGTCGTTTTTCTCGTCGATTTTCTGCCATAACTCGTCGAGCTCTACCAACTTCCTCTCCACGTAATCCAAGGTCCTGCGATCCTTCGCCGTCTTCTTAAAATTGCTGATTGTTTTCTGGAGGGCGATGACATTTTCATCCTGCATCTGGACGAGTCCTTCCAAATTGCTCATCTTGGTTGTTGTTGTGGGACCTCAAGCTGGAACAATTTCTAGTGTTGATGAAGTGAGAAGAATCTCTTGTGTTGATGAAGCGACAAGAATCTCTAGCGTTGATGAAGTGAGAAGAATCTCTTGTGTTGATGAAGCGACAAGAATCTCTAGCGTTGATGAAGTGAAAAGAATCTCGCCGGGGCCTCCAATGTTTAATTCCACACGTTGTAGTTATCTACCTCGGCACTTGAACCGATGTAGATGAGTGTGGAAGGGATGAGTTCAACTCTGGCACTTTAACCAGGATGAATTGTTTCTTATTTATTTAATTAATTTATTTGAATTCAACGCTGGCACTTGAACCAGGATGAATTGTTGGTTAAAACGCGAGTCAAAAGTAAGTAAAGCTAACACAAAGCTTTGAATTCTGACTGCCTGTTTATTTCGAAGGGTTTTTAATTTATAGATAAAATTTACAACACACAGACGCTCACATATAAGTGATAAAATTTACAACACACAGACGCTCACATATAAGTGCAGCGTGGGAAACTGTAGCGCTGGCCAAGCGTCGCTGCGTAGACAAATTTTGACTGCGTTCCTTGGCCAGCGCAAACAAAAGTGTTACGTTGTAACGATGTTTCTTAGGCCAGGATATAACTCAGCGAGTCCAGGATTTCGTTAAAGGAAAAGATTTATTCAAGGTTTGTTACATATATGACGGTGACTTCGAACGAATGCTATAGTGGGTAAGCCGTGTTGCTGTGTCGTGGAATCAGGCTTCGTAGCGTTGGGGTGCGTATGTTGATTAGGTTCTCCGAAAGTGAACGTAGGTGCTGACTGTACTTTCAGAGAGTATGCGTGGGTACTTGCTTAGCTCCGAGAGAGTATGCGTAGCCGTTGACCGTGTTCTGTAGGTGTATGCGTGGCCGTTGTGCTCTGAGAGAGTAGGCGTAGCCGTTGTGCTTCGAGAGAGTGTAGTACGTAGCCGTTGTGCTTCGAGAGAGAAGGCGTAGCCGTTGTGCTTCGATGTGCGCTGCTGTGCGCCGTTGTGACTGTGCTTCGGTGTGCGCTGCTGTGCGCCGCTGTGACTGTGCTTCGATGTGCGCTGCTGTGCGCCGCTGTGACTGTGCTTCGGTGTGCGCTGCTGTGCGCCGCTGTGACTGTGCTTCGGTGGATCGTGTGCTACTGTCGCATCTGTAACGTGTGCTACGAGTGCTGTTCTGGAACGTGTGCTACATGTGCTTCCCTGAAACGTGTGCTACGTGTGATTCACTGAAACGTGAGCTACATGTGCTTCACTGGAATGTGTGTTACATGTGCTTCTCTGGAAGGCGTGCTTCACGTGAAAGTGTGCTACGTGTGCTCTGCTGTGACTGTGCTTCGGTGTGCGCTGCTTGTGCCGACTGCGATTTGCGGAGCGCTCCCGGGTAGCAAGTACGTAGGATGGGAAGGACAGAAGACCAGGAAGATTTATCAAATCCGCCTACTTGGTCGGAGGGGAGGAGGATTGACCAGGAAGATTTATCAAATCCGCCTGCTTGGTCGGAGGGGAGGAGGATTGACCAGGAAGATTTATCAAATCCGCCTGCTTGGTCGGAGGGGAGGAGGATTGACCAGGAAGATTTATCAAATCCGCCTGCTTGGTCGAAGGGAAGGAGGATTGGCTGGAAGATTTATCAAATCCGCCTGCTTGGTCGGAGGGAAGGAGGATTGGCTGTGTACTGCACTTACCGCGGTGTTAGCTTTGACTGATGTTGATCGCATCGAGGCTGGCAACTGACTGACTCGTCTGGTTGAGCTTGTTCCTTTTATATGCTTGTGCGCGGATTTTGTTCCGCTGTGTACGTATGTTTTGTTCTCTCTTCTCTCGCTCTTTCTCGTAGGTATGCTTTCGTGCTTGTTGGTCCCGTTATTTCCATGAATTTCTCTTCGTTGTTCGTTCTAGTCACCGCTTGCATTTCTTATCGCTAATTCTTATTTGTGCTTGTTGGTCCCGTTATTTCCATGAATTTGTCTTCGTTGTTCTTCGTAATTCTTATTTTACTTATATACTTATTTCTAGTTATTTTAACATATTTACTCTTATTTCATAGTTGCTTATATTTATTGTCTTATACTAATATATATTATTACATGATTTTAATTTATTATATATATAGGTAGTATAAGTACATTATTAAATTCATTATTTTGTTAGTTTAGATTATGTATATAAGTAGTATAAATAGAAAAGTATAAGTTTAGTGTGAAAAATTTAAAATTATTGTGTGACGTAGGATTTTGCGTCATCACATCCCCTCCGTACTTTCCGTGACGACGAAGACGTTGACGTTCTTGGATTTAGCTATGATGACGATGTATGTGTGTCCGCCAATGTCGGTCATGAAGCGTCGTTGCTTTCCACGTGCTAGGGTTTGTTTGCTAGCTTCGATGCACTGTCGCAGCTCTTGCGGCCAGCAGTTCTCGGGAACGGGAGTCTTGTGTTTTGTTGGCTTCGGGTCGTCGTTCCTGGTCTCGTGACAAGTTGTGGTGGAATTTGCGCTTCTTTTGTTGTCGTTTGCTTCATCTTCGGAACTACTTGTGTCGACATTTGGCAACTGAATCATTGGTATCAGAACTCTCGGGTTCTCCTTACAGGCCAAATATCTGATGAGACGGGCTATTCGTCACCGAAAACGATCTATTTTTCGTTCCGTGACCGGGTTTCTTTGGTAGAACTCGTTTATTTGGGTCAGATTGGGAAGCCAGGTGCCAAACAGTTCGGCAAAGTATAGCATGTATACTCCACAATCGTTGGTGTTACTTTGTTGTGGAACTTTCACTTCTATTACCGGAAGGTCCTGTTCGCTGATTGTGGTGCTTGTTTCCATTTTCCGGTATCGGTGTTCCTCCTGGAAATACTCTCTAATGACCGCACCGAGTTGCACTCGTGTTCTACCGCTTAGTGAGTCCATAATTAGTATGGCGGCGTTTGGGAGGGTGGCTCCGGACTCGGGTGTTCGAATGGCTGCCGTGGGGTTGATGACAATCACAAGGTGCCAATGGGCGTTGTCGTTTACCGGTAGAATGATGCACTGCTTCTCAAACAAGTCGACGTTTCGTGTCCATCGTCTTACGGCCTCGTGTCTTTCGGCTGCTGGCGGAAGTGTTCCATCGCTTTTCTTCCGTGTTAGTCGCGTAAGGAAGTACGAGGAAAAAACGTACACTGCCGTCTGCTGTGCTTTTGGTAATCCTTCCTTCCATATCCATTGGAGGTATAGGTCGATGATTGAGTCATTCAGCCATTGACCTTTAGCGAGCCGTCTGTAATCCTCCCTGTAAATTGCTATCCCTTGCTTTTCCGGGTAGACACACAGGGCTTGCTGTACTTCAAGTGGGGGTTGCTGTTGTTGTGAAAGTTCCCGTTGTAGTGTTGCTTGTTGTTGCTGATGCAATAGGTTTTGCTGTATTGGCTGTTGTTGTTGTTGAAGTAGCTGTTGCTCTTGTTGCTGCTCTAGTAGTTGTTGTTGTTGTTGAAGTAGCTGTTGCTCTTGTTGCTGCTCTAGTATTTGTTGTTGTTGTTCTTGATGCCATAGCTGTTGCTCTTGTTGTTGTTGTGGTAACTGTTGTTGTTGTTGCTGGATAACTTCTGCTCGTTGCAAAAGCACTACTTCTTTCGTGTTGGTTCTTGACAGCTGTTCATTGTTTCCAGAAGGCCGAGCGCGAACCCTCAATCGTTGTCCTCGACCCATCTCTTCTATCCAATTGTGGCCCAAGGCTCGGATTCTAGATCGTTGATTGTCGAGAAAACGGTACCTCTCCCTCATCCGCTCCTTAGCTTCTTCTTTAATTTAATTTTTCTCTCTCTCTTTTGCGACTTATCTCGATGATGGTTGAGCACAGACTGATGTGTAGTCAGTGAAATAGTTCTTGCGTGCTTATTCTATTGCAATCGTATGGTGATCAGTATTGCTGCGGCGTTGGTATTTTTTTTTTCTCGGAAGGACTTGTTTTGGTGTTGACTGGATGACGACTGATACGCTGTGGGCGAGATTACTTTTGAATTGAGCTAAGCTGTGTTTTGGGGGGTTCCCCTAATGGAATTTCGGCGTGATTTCCGTGGAATATTTTTAATTCCTTAACATGGGCGGACCTGGTTTGAGTAGAGCCAATGCGTTGAATCTTGACTATAACTGGTGAGATGAAATTCAAAACTTTGTAGGTACCATCATAACGAGGGGCTAGTTTTGCCGCAAACCCATCACATGCCTTGGATAGATGGTGTTGCTTTACAAGTACGTGCTGTCCTATTTCCGGTTGCCACTGTCGTCGTCGCAGATTGTAACTACGTGCGTGTCTTGAGCTGCTCGTTCCAGATTACGTTGTACTATGCGGAAAACTTCCTTCAGTTGATTGGCTTTGTCATCAGGGTTTTGTGAGGTTTGTCCGCTTCCAAACGTCTTTTCGTTCGTGGCAGGCGTGGCTCGCGTCCTTGATTAAGGAAGGCTGGACTATAGCCGGTACTTTCGGAGACGCTGGTGTTAATTGCAAGGGTGATTTCTGGAAGTAACTCATCCCATTTTCTTTGGTTGCCTCCGGCGAGTTGGGATACCATGGTCTTGATCGTTCGGTTTGCCCTTTCAGTGGCATTCTCTTGTGGAGTGTAGGGTGCGGTGTATTGCTGTTTGACTCCGAGCTCTTGCATAAACTTCTGGAAGCTTTTGCTCGTAAATTGTGCTCCGTTGTCCGTAACCAAAATCTTTGGTACTCCGTACCGGGATAAAATACACTCCCGAAAAGCTTTCTTCACATTTGTTGCCGTGGCCTTGCGCATTGGAATTATTTCGGTCCACTTCGTAAATTTATCTATGAATACCAGCATCATGGTATTGCCATGGGTTGATCGAGGTAGTGGTCCAACGAAATCGGCGCATATGATTACCCATGGTTCGCTGGCTATTTGGGTCAGCATTTGTCCCGCAGGTTTTTGTTGGTTGGCTTTATAGCGTTGACAGGATTCGCATTGTCTTACATGGCGGCGTGCATCCCGGAACATTCCTGGCCAATAGTATAAATTTGCCAGTCGTGTGATGGTTTTTCGAATTCCCAGATGTCCAGCTGTTGGTGCATCATGGTTTTCTTTGAGTACCCGGTCTCGCATAGGTTTTGGGACACATAGTTTCCAAGACGCACATTCTTGGTCTCCACTCCGGTTAGCGATATGTCGGTAAAGCTGTTCTCCTTCTATCAGATAATCAGGGAACTTTGCAGGGTTCTGATGAATTTCAGAAATCTTGTTCTTTGTCCAGGAGCACGTGGTTTGGTCTAGCGGTTCTACCAGTGTTTGACAGAGCACTTCTCGGGGTTGTCGTGACAGCGCATCGGCGACGACGTTGAGTTTGCCTTTTCGATAGTGTACATCATAACGATACTGCTGCATCTCTAAAGCCCATCTTGCAATTCGTCCAGATGGATTTTCTATCGTGTTCAGCCACTTGAGTGCCAAATGGTCGGTGACTATGGAAAATTCGTACCCCTCGAGGTATTGTCTCATTTTCCTGATGCCCCAGATTATCGCCAGACATTCTTTCTCAGTCGGCGAGTAGTTTAATTCTGCTTTATTTAGTCGGCGACTGGCATACGCGATTACTCGTTCCTGTCCTTCTGCCTCTTGCGTGAGTACTACTCCCAACCCATGATCACTTGCGTCCGTTTGCAGCGTAAATTTCTTCTTAAAGTCGGGACATGTCAGTACCGGTGCCTCCGTGAGCAATGCTTTCAGGCGTTCGAATGCTTCCTGTTGTTGAGCTTCCCATTTAAAACGATGATTCTTTTTGAGTAAAGCCGTTAATGGCTGCACTACTTCTGAAAATGCTGGTACAAAGCGTCGGTACCAGGACGCTACTCCAAGACAGCGGCGTAATTCTCGTAGGTTTCCTGGTGGTTGCAATTCCTTTATTGCGGCGATTTTCTCTGGGTCGGTGTGTATCCCTTCGGCGGTTACCAGATGTCCAAGATATCTTATTTCAGTCTTAAAGAACTCGCATTTGTCGTTGTTTATCTTCAGATTTGCCTCACGTAATCGTTGGAAGACGCGGCGGAGGTTGCACATATGTTCTTCAACGGATCTGCCGGTGACGATGATGTCGTCTAAATAGGCGTAAGCGTAGGGTTCCAAGTCGGGTCCAATGACACTGTCGAGTGCGCGCTGGAACGTCGCGGGAGCCGAATGAAGACCAAAAGGCATGACCCGCCATTGAAATAGGCCACGCCCTGGCACCGTGAATGCAGTGTATCTCTTGCTTTCTGATTCCATAGGGATTTGCCAATACCAGTTCTTCAGGTCGATGGTGCTTATTAGTTTGGCGTCTCGCAGCTGGTTGAGTATGTGTTGAATTCGTGGGAGCGGATAGGCGTCCGGGACAGATTTTGCGTTGAGTTGCCTGTAATCCACACACATTCTCCATTGGCCATTTTTCTTCTTCACTAAAACTATAGGCGCACTATATGGACTATTTGATGGTTCAATTAACCCCTTTTCCAATAGCCCATCAATCTCAGTATTGATAACTTCTTGTTATCGTCCTTCAGAGGAACCATCATTCCAGGTTCCACGTTTGCACTTGATTCCTTCCACTTATGTCGGAATTGTAGCTCACTTAGGTATTCCTTGGACCACCTTCTCCAAAAGTCATGCTTTAAATGGGAAACTAATTTCCATCGTGTCAATAAAGACAGTTTACTTGGTGCTGCCGAGGCGTCAACTGATGATGTTAGTGGCTCTCCAATTAGAAAGTGGCCGGGTGTTAAAGCGGACATATAATTTGGATTAGATGACATTGGTGTCAGTGCTCTGGAGTTCAGGATAGCCTCGATGTAAACCATTACTGTTTCCAACTCTTCGTAAGTTAATGCTGCGCCTGATGCCCCTCGAACGAAGAGATATTTTGCGGATTTAACCGCTGCTTCCCACAGTCCTCCAAAGTGTGGGGCCCTTGGAGGAATAAAGTGGAAGTGGATGCCTTTATCGCTGCATGTCCTGCTGATATGAGTCTGAGCAGCTTCGTCATGAATCGCTTCTTTTAAGTCTGCTAATTGATTTTTCGCAGCAACGAAATTTGTTGCATTGTCGCAATATAAATTTTGACAGTGTCCTCTTCTTCCAATGAAGCGTTTCAGACATCTGATGAATGCGTCAGTGGTTAAATCGCCAACAAGCTCTAGATGAACTGCCTTTGTGGCAAAGCAGCAGAAGATTGCGACATATGCCTTCGTTGGTCTCTTTCCGCGCGTTTTGTGGTGATTCCAAAAGGGGCCGCAGAAGTCTACTCCTGAGTTAAGGAAAGGCCGTGCCGGTTGGACTCTTGAAGCTGGTAGATCTCCCATCATCTGGTGAAACAATTTGGGCTTCGCCTTGGTGCAACGAACGTAGTTTTGTACCACCGATCGACACATTTGTTTTCTCTTCACAGGCCAAAAACGTTGTCGAAATTGGGCTAACAACGTCTGCGGTCCACAATGGTAGTGTTCTTCGTGGAACCATTTTAAGAGAAGCTTCACCAAGGGGTCGTTGTATGGCAAAACTAATGGATGTTTGGCTTCATATGAGATGGCGGATGCATCGAGACGTGTTCGCTTTGTTGGACGTGTTGGTGTTAAATTTTGCACCTTTATGAAAAATTGGTCGGTCTTGGGTAGCCATGTTAGCCCCAAGGTTTTTACCATATCGCCGACGTCATTGCTGAAATCTAAGTTAACTTCTTGATCCTCCTTGGCTACATTCTGAAGGAGGGCAGGATGGTTGGCACACCATTTCCTTACCTTGAATCCAGCTGTGTTCAAGATTGCGTTAAGCTGTTTTTGAATATCCTTAGTAACCTGGAGATTGTCAGCGCCCGTTAGGCAGTCATCGACGTAGAAGTCATTCAGGAGGGTTGCGGCACCAAGAGGATGCGTTAAGGAGTCTTTTTTACCCAGTTCCTGCAAGCACTTTGTTGCGAGATAGGGCGCAGATCTTGTTCCATATGTGACGGTGTTTAACTGGTAATAGTTGAGAGCTTGACTGTTGTCGGCTCTCCAAGCAATGAGCTGATATTTGCGATTGCTTGGATGGATCCAAATTTGTCGATACATTTGTTGTATATCGCATGTGAAGAAGTATTTTGGCAAGCGAAAACGTAGGAGAATTGAAAACTTTGAGTTGTTGGTCCGATGTGCATGATGTCGTTGAGGGCTATTCCAGTTGATGACCTTGATGATGCATCGAAGACTACCCGTAACTTTGTCGTGCTGCTTTCAGGCCTCAGGATGCAATGGTGGGGAATGAAGTGTGTGGGAGGTGCGATGGTTTTTATGTCAATTTTGGACATGTGTCCTAACGCTTCGTACTCCGCCATGAACTGGACATATTGTTGTTTTATGTCAGCATCCCTGGAGAAACGTCTTTCTAGCCCGTGAAATCTGGAAATGGCTACGTGCTTTGAGTCACCCAAAACTGATGTGTTTTCGGTGAATGGAAGCCTGACCATAAACCGTCCATCATTGTGTCTTACCGTATTCTGGGTGAAATGAGACTCACATAATTTTTCTGCTGGTGATAGGATCCTAATACCTTGCGTGACTTCTTCTAATTCCCAGAACCTCTCTAGTTGATGGTTTACCTCGTCGTCGGTATAGATGTAGCAAGACGGCTGTCCTGGGGTACTATCAGCAATCTTTCCGGTGAGTATCCATCCAAGCACTGTTTTGTATAGAGTGGGTCCTCCTCGCTTTAATGTGATTTTTTCTGTTGACAATAAATCGTGGTAGAGTTCTGCTCCTAACAATACGTCGATGGTTCCAGGCCGGAAAAAGTGCGGATCTGCGTAATGGATGTCTTTGGGCAGGTTCAATGTTGAAGGGTCCAGCTGATGTGTGGGCTGCTGTGAGACAATTGTTGGAAGTACGAATGCCTTGACCTGATTAAAATATTGATTGTATCGCGATTGTAGATTGATCACTACTTGATGTCGTACGGCATTCCTTTTGCTGCCAATGCCTTCTAATTATGCAACGGTTGGTTGTGTAGACAATCCCAATTGGTGGGTGAGTTTGTTGGTAATGAGGTTCACCTGTGATCCGGAGTCCAAGAGTGCTCGGCATTTTATCGTGCTTCCATTGCTGTCGATCAGGTTGGTGACTGCAGTGCTGAGAAGCACGTATCCATTGGGCATTGATTGTCTGGAGGTTGCTGTGGCACTAAGGTTGATTGAGGTCGTCGTAGCACTATTTTGATTAGTAATACGTTGAGACTGATTAGTCAATTCTGCTACCTTTTTTACGGACTCTATATTCTTCTTGGTAGATTCGAAATGTAGCAGAGTGTTATGCTTTTTGTTGCATTTTGTACAATTTCTGGACGCGCAGTTTTTAGTAACGTGCCCAGATTTCAAACAATTAATGCATAAATTTTGTTCTTTCGCCAAGTCAAAACGGTTGGTGACCGAAAGTTGCAAGAACTTTGGGCACGCGAATAATGGATGGAATTTGTCATTGCATGCTTTACATTTTTGCACATTTTGAGTAGTGGTCATTGAGGTTAGCGGTTTAATCACTGATGATTTCTCTTTGTGTCCCACAGCTTCCAATGATTGGATCCAGAAACCTTAGAAGATCCTTAATGGATGGCACTTCTCGGGGATCCTTTAGCGATTGCTCATATGCCATGTGAGTCCCCCTATCCATTTTTTTTATCACCAGATGTATCAGTATGGGATCCCTTGACGTCGTTTCGATGCCCATGTTTCCTAAGGCGAGCAAGGTCTCCGCATTTGTGTCGTGCAGATTTTTGATGGCAGTTACAGATGTGTGATCTGCCATTTGTCTGGGATGGTTGAATAATTTGTCCATTAAGGCCGAAATGATTAGGCGTTTGTTGTTGTACCGATGTTGCAGCATTTCCCAGGCGGTTTGATAATTTTCTTCCGTGAGCGGAAGATGTCTGATGAGTTTTTCGGCTTCACCCACCAAATTGCTCTTGAGGTACCACATCTTTTGGATGTCAGGAAGTGGTTTCGAATGGATGAGCTGGTTAAGCAAGTCATGGAATTGCCGCCACTTGAGGTAATCTCCTTCAAATTTCGGCAGAGTAATCTTAGGCAGATAGTCGACTGGAACATGCATTGGTGAAACGTCGACTGAAATTTTGCCATTATTTTGCAGTTCTATGAGCTGATCATGCACATCAGCCTCGATTTGAAGGTAATTGTTGAAATCGTAATCGGTTGTAGTGCTGTCATCGATATGCTCCCAAATTTTGTCATGGAGATCTTGGACTGCTTGCCAGTGGTGTGCAATGATTTTTGCTTCGTGGTGTAGTACTGCTGAGACCGTGGTGGGTCACTTAAAGCAGTTTGCAGCATCTCCTGCACGAATGCAATCAGCATCTGCTGTTTGCGAATAAGGATAGCCACTCTTTGGTGTATTGGGCCATCCTGTCGAGCTGTAGATTGTTCGTTGGCAGCTGGCGTTGAGGTTCTCGGATCTTGGGCAGCCTCGAACTTCATGGCTTGAATCAGAGCTTGCATATATTTTCGTGCCTCGTTGTATTTCTCCGACACAATGCTATATATGCCCTTCTTAATGTATGGATGCTAGGAAGTCAGCTCTTGAACCTTCAGTATTTGGTCGTTTTTCTCGTCGATTTTCTGCCATAACTCGTCAAGTTCTACCAACTTCCTCTCCACGTAATCCAAGGTCTTGCGATCCTTCGCCGTCTTCTTAAAATTGCTGATTGTTTTCTGGAGGGCGATAACATTTTCATCCTGCATCTGGACGAGTCCTTCCAAATTGCTCATCTTGGTTGTTGTTGTGGGACCTCAAGCTGGAACAATTTCTAGTGTTGATGAAGTGAGAAGAATCTCTTGTGTTGATGAAGCGACAAGAATCTCTAGCGTTGATGAAGTGAGAAGAATCTCTTGTGTTGATGAAGCGACAAGAATCTCTAGCGTTGATGAAGTGAAAAGAATCTCGCCGGGGCCTCCAATGTTTAATTCCACACGTTGTAGTTATCTACCTCGGCACTTGAACCGATGTAGATGAGTGTGGAAGGGATGAGTTCAACTCTGGCACTTTAACCAGGATGAATTGTTTGTTATTTATTTAATTAATTTATTTGAATTCAACGCTGGCACTTGAACCAGGATGAATTGTTGGTTAAAACGCGAGTCAAAAGTAAGACAATAACACAAAGCTTTGAATTCTGACTGCCTGTTTATTTCGAAGGGTTTTTAATTTATAGATAAAATTTACAACACACAGACGCTCACATATAAGTGATAAAATTTACAACACACAGACGCTTACATATAAGTGCAGCGTGGGAAACTGTAGCGCTGGCCAAACGTCGCTGCGTAGACAAATTTTGACTGCGTTCCTTGGCCAGCGCAAACAAAAGTGTTACGTGACACCTTGATTTGCACTGCGGATGGTTCTCACACTTTTGGCCGGAATGCAGTAAATGATATATAAGTGAAAATATGCTGGAATGCAGCAATGAATAAATGCAATTCTGACAAATTTTGTGAGAACCAAACGCCGTGGCAAATATTTACAAGTAATAATTATGTTATGAAATAACATCCTTCCCGGCATTGACCGATGGTCAATTATGGAAAGGTGGTTACAAATTCGCCTTCGTCTTCTCGCTGTCGTGGGATGTTTCGTTGACGAGGTATTGGCGGGGGGTTTGGAAGTCGTTTAATGAGCTTTCTATGCAGAAGACATCCGATGATACTGATGACAATGCCTAATGTTAAGGCCAAATACCCAAATGAAAAATGATGGTAGCTCGTTTCTTGAAGTCGTCTTGGTAGATCTGTTAACTCTGGTGTGTTGAGTGCCTTTTGCAAGGTTTCGATTTGGTTGAGTCTGGTGACGTATCTATCTTCCTGGTTGTCTTGGAAGATGGACTGATTGGGTTTTGCAACGTCGGAGATGGTCCCAAAATTCGTGAATGAGCCCAGAGTTTCGGTGGATATGGTGCGGCTTCCCAGGAGGGTAGCAAATTCAGTTTTTAGGATGCAATTGGAACTGAGAATTAGTAGTCCTGATCTTTCCAGAAATTGTTGTGCGATTTCTGTGCCACAGATAGTTGAAATTTGTGTGATTTCCTTAACCGCGAACATCCATTGGTTGGTAGTACTTGTTTTGATCCAGACCTCTCGTTCTGCCTTAACTCGCATAATCGCTTAGTTTGATTGTAGAATAGGCTTATTTCACATGCACATATATCTGCCCCCTTTTGGTAAATAGGTTGTGTATTTGGGCATAGATATATTTGTTCGGCGAGTAGCTGTCATTGACCTAGCTTCTCTGGATCAGTGGGAAAGTAGCTGTTTCGTGGTAGGGCGATCGCTAGAATTGGTGTAGATAGGCTTATGGTCACCACACTGTCGTTCATAAAGACTGAAATCGGGATTAGGAAGTATGACTCGAAAGATCACATGATTTTCTGTAGCTCTGCCTTGTACCTTCATTAATTTCTACATCGAGAGTAAGTTGTTTTGGTCGCCTTGTATTTCTGTGTTTGACGGCAGATGGCCTCGGATCCTTCGAACTTCGGACTCCATCTGTTGTGCGGATAATAATAGTGGACTGATTTGTCCATGATGAGCATTGATGACGACATCAATTAAGGCCGCTTGTGTTCGTTGGAGATTTGCGGATGCTAGTGTTAGTTCCAAGCCTATAGATGTTAATAGTTGTAAAGTTTGGCTTTCTTGCAATTGGAGCTCGTTCGTTTGAAGTCGGGTGATAATGTTGCTGAGCTTACTTTCAAACCGTGCGAAAGTTTTTGCAGCGTCTTCTTGATTAAGCTTCATAATGTTGAGTGTTGAGTCAATGATAGATGTGTGATTTTTAGGCACTGAAGCAAGTATTCTTCATTAATTTGGTAGCAAATTTCTCGGACATCTCGGTGGCGTAAATGTTATCTAGGATCCCAAACAGGGAATTTGCGATGTTTCCTACTATGTTGAAAGCTTTTCTTTTTTGTTTTCGGGTGGCTAGTAGGCTGTTACTTAATCGCAACTCGTTTTATGTATGTTGGAGTTGAGAGATCAAGTCTACGCAGAAAGGTTGCTGTTGCATTAGTCCGCATAGATGCTCAAGAGTGCTTGTACCGTTTGCGAAAGCTTGCATTTCCAGTTGCATTGGTGCCAAATCGTAATATATAATGAGATTCCATTCACTTGACACTACGTGGCCTTTTCCTATCTGTTCGTAGTGAATTCCCGTGATGGGCCCGAATTTCCGGACTGTGATGGGCTGACTAGCCACCAATGCGAGAAAGAGGAGTGTCACCAAGGTCAACACAGTGTTGGGAGATGTTGCTCTGATTTTTTGTCTCTTTGGCGGCCTGCTGGATGTGTGTTTTTCATCATTGCTTCTAGTCTTGCTGCTGCTCGTGCTTGGTTGATTTGAATCTTCTAGTGATGAGTCTTTTAGTTGAGGAAGGGGGGCTAAGTTATGAATGGCCCTTTTTATTACTCCCTTTGCTGTTTGAACTTCGGCAACTCGAACTAAGTGGTCCTGTCCTTGGTAAGTCTTAATAATTCTTCCCAAGGGCCACTGGAGTGGGGCCAGGTTATCGTCCTTCAGAGGAACCATCATTCCAGGTTCCACGTTTGCACTTGATTCCTTCCACTTATGTCGGAATTGTAGCTCACTTAGGTATTCCTTGGACCACCTTCTCCAAAAGTCATGCTTTAAATGGGAAACTAATTTCCATCGTGTCAATAAAGACAGTTTACTTGGTGCTGCCGAGGCGTCAACTGATGATGTTAGTGGCTCTCCAATTAGAAAGTGGCCGGGTGTTAAAGCGGACATATAATTTGGATTAGATGACATTGGTGTCAGTGCTCTGGAGTTCAGGATAGCCTCGATGTAAACCATTATTGTTTCCAACTCTTCGTAAGTTAATGCTGCGCCTGATGCCCCTCGAACGAAGAGATATTTTGCGGATTTAACCGCTGCTTCCCACAGTCCTCCAAAGTGTGGGGCCCTTGGAGGAATAAAGTGGAAGTGGATGCCTTTATCGCTGCATGTCCTGCTGATATGAGTCTGAGCAGCTTCGTCATGAATCGCTTCTTTTAAGTCTGCTAATTGATTTTTCGCAGCAACGAAATTTGTTGCATTGTCGCAATATAAATTTTGACAGTGTCCTCTTCTTCCAATGAAGCGTTTCAGACATCTGATGAATGCGTCAATGGTTAAATCGCCAACAATCTCTAGATGAACTGCCTTTGTGGCAAAGCAGCAGAAGATTGCGACATATGCCTTCGTTGGTCTCTTTCCGCGCGTTTTGTGGTGATTCCAAAAGGGGCAGCAGAAGTCTACTCCTGAGTTAAGGAAAGGCCGTGCCGGTTGGACTCTTGAAGCTGGTAGATCTCCCATCATCTGGTGAAACAATTTGGGCTTCGCCTTGGTGCAACGAACGCAGTTTTGTACCACCGATCGACACATTTGTTTTCTTTTCACAGGCCAAAAACGTTGTCGAAATTGGGCTAACAACGTCTGCGGTCCACAATGGTAGTGTTCTTCGTGGAACCATTTTAAGAGAAGCTTCACCAAGGGGTCGTTGTATGGCAAAACTAATGGATGTTTGGCTTCATATGAGATGGCGGATGCATCGAGACGTGTTCGCTTTGTTGGACGTGTTGGTGTTAAATTTTACACCTTTATGAAAAATTGGTCAGTCTTGGGTAGCCATGTTAGCCCCAAGGTTTTTACCATATCGCCGACGTCATTGCTGAAATCTAAGTTAACTTCTTGATCCTCCTTGGCTACATTCTGAAGGAGGGCAGGATGGTTGGCACACCATTTCCTTACCTTGAATCCAGCTGTGTTCAAGATTGCGTTAAGCTGTTTTTGAATATCCTTAGTAACCTGGAGATTGTCAGCGCCCGTTAGGCAGTCATCGACGTAGAAGTCATTCAGGAGGGTTGCGGCACCAAGAGGATGCGTTAAGGAGTCTTTTTTACCCAGTTCCTGCAAGCACTTTGTTGCGAGATAGGGCGCAGATCTTGTTCCATATGTGACGGTGTTTAACTGGTAATAGTTGAGAGCTTGACTGTTGTCGGCTCTCCAAGCAATGAGCTGATATTTGCGATTGCTTGGATGGATCCAAATTTGTCGATACATTTGTTGTATATCGCATGTGAAGAAGTATTTTGGCAAGCGAAAACGTAGGAGAATTGAAAACTTTGAGTTGTTGGTCCGATGTGCATGATGTCGTTGAGGGCTATTCCAGTTGATGACCTTGATGATGCATCGAAGACTACCCGTAACTTTGTCGTGCTGCTTTCAGGCCTCAGGATGCAATGGTGGGGAATGAAGTGTGTGGGAGGTGCGATGGTTTTTATGTCAATTTTGGACATGTGTCCTAACGCTTCGTACTCCGCCATGAACTGGACATATTCTTGTTTTATGTCAGCATCCCTGGAGAAACGTCTTTCTAGCCCGTGAAATCTGGAAATGGCTACGTGCTTTGAGTCACCCAAAACTGATGTGTTTTCGGTGAATGGAAGCCTGACCATAAACCGTCCATCATTGTGTCTTACCGTATTCTGGGTGAAATGAGACTCACATAATTTTTCTGCTGGTGATAGGATCCTAATACCTTGTGTGACTTCTTCTAATTCCCAGAACCTCTCTAGTTGATGGTTTACCTCGTCGTCGGTATAGATGTAGCAAGACGGCTGTCCTGGGGTACTATCAGCAATCTTTCCGGTGAGTATCCATCCAAGCACTGTTTTGTATAGAGTGGGTCCTCCTCGCTTTAATGTGATTTTTTCTGTTGACAATAAATCGTGGTAGAGTTCTGCTCCTAACAATACGTCGTTGGTTCCAGGCCGGAAAAAGTGCGGATCTGCGTACTGGATGTTTTTGGGCAGGTTCAATGTTGAAGGGTCCAGCTGATGTGTGGGCTGCTGTGAGACAATTGTTGGAAGTACGAATGCCTTGACCTGATTAAAATATTGATTGTATCGCGATTGTAGATTGATCACTACTTGATGTCGTACGGCATTCCTTTTTGCTGCCAATGCCTTCTAATTGTGCAACGGTTGGTTGTGTAGACAATCCCAATTGGTGGGTGAGTTTATTGGTAATGAGGTTCACCTGTGATCCGGAGTCCAAGAGTGCTCGGCATTTTATCGTGCTTCCATTGCTGTCGATCAGGTTGATGACTGCAGTGCTGAGAAGCACGTATCCATTGGGCATTGATTGTCTGGAGGTTGCTGTGGCACTAAGGTTGATTGAGGTCGTCGTAGCACTACTTTGATTAGTAATACGTTGAGACTGATTAGTCAATTCTGCTACCTTTTTTACGGACTCTATATTCTTCTTGGTAGATTCAAAATGTAGCAGAGTGTTATGCTTTTTGTTGCATTTTGTACAATTTCTGGACGCGCAGTTTTTAGTAACGTGCCCAGATTTCAAACAATTAATGCATAAATTTTGTTCTTTCGCCAAGTCAAAACGGTTGGTGACCGAAAGTTGCAAAAACTTTGGGCACGCGAATAATGGATGGAATTTGTCATTGCATGCTTTACATTTTTGCACATTTTGAGTAGTGGTCATTGAGGTTAGCGGTTTAATCACTGATGATTTCTCTTTGTGTCCCACAGCTTCCAATGATTGGATCCAGAAACCTTAGAAGATCCTTAATGGATGGCACTTCTCGGGGATCCTTTAGCGATTGCTCATATGCCATGTGAGTCCCCCTATCCATTTTTTTATCACCAGATGTAACAGTATGGGATCCCATGACGTCGTTTCGATGCCCATGTTTCCTAAGGCGAGCAAGGTCTCCGCATTTGTGTCGTGCAGATTTTTTATGGCAGTTACAGATGTGTGATCTGCCATTTGTCTGGGATGGTTGAATAATTTGTCCATTAAGGCCGAAGTGATTAGGCGTTTGTTGTTGTACCGATGTTGCAGCATTTCCCAGGCGGTTTGATAATTTTCTTCCGTGAGCGGAAGATGTCTGATGAGTTTTTCGGCTTCACCCACCAAATTGCTCTTGAGGTACCACATCTTTTGGATGTCAGGAAGTGGTTTCGAATGGATGAGCTGGTTAAACAAGTCATGGAATTGCCGCCACTTGAGGTAATCTCCTTCAAATTTCGGCAGAGTAATCTTAGGCAGATAGTCGACTGGAACATGCATTGGTGAAACGTCGACTGAAATTTTGCCTTTATTTTGCAGTTCCATGAGCTGATCATGCACATCAGCCTCGATTTGAAGGTAATTGTTGAAATCGTAATCGGTTGTAGTGCTGTCATCGATATGCTCCCAAATTTTGTCATGGAGATCTTGGACTGCTTGCCAGTGGTGTGCAATGATTTTTGCTTCGTGGTGTAGTACTGCTGAGACCGTGGTGGGTCACTTAAAGCAGTTTGCAGCATCTCCTGAACGAATGCAATCAGCATCTGCTGTTTGCGAATAAGGATAGCCACTCTTTGGTGTATTGGGCCATCCTGTCGAGCTGTAGATTGTTCGTTGGCAGCTGGCGTTGAGGTTCTCGGATCTTGGGCAGCCTCGAACTTCATGGCTTGAATCAGAGCTTGCATATATTTTCGTGCCTCGTTGTATTTCTCCGACACAATGCTATATATGCCCTTCTTAATGTATGGATGCTCGGAAGTCAGCTCTTGAACCTTCAGTATTTGGTCGTTTTTCTCGTCGATTTTCTGCCATAACTCGTCGAGCTCTACCAACTTCCTCTCCACGTAATCCAAGGTCCTGCGATCCTTCGCCGTCTTCTTAAAATTGCTGATTGTTTTCTGGAGGGCGATAACATTTTCATCCTGCATCTGGACGAGTCCTTCCAAATTGCTCATCTTGGTTGTTGTTGTGGGACCTCAAGCTGGAACAATTTCTAGTGTTGATGAAGTGAGAAGAATCTCTTGTGTTGATGAAGCGACAAGAATCTCTAGCGTTGATGAAGTGAGAAGAATCTCTTGTGTTGATGAAGCGACAAGAATCTCTAGCGTTGATGAAGTGAAAAGAATCTCGCCGGGGCCTCCAATGTTTAATTCCACACGTTGTAGTTATCTACCTCGGCACTTGAACCGATGTAGATGAGTGTGGAAGGGATGAGTTCAACTCTGGCACTTTAACCAGGATGAATTGTTTGTTATTTATTTAATTAATTTATTTGAATTCAACGCTGGCACTTGAACCAGGATGAATTGTTGGTTAAAACGCGAGTCAAAAGTAAGACAATAACACAAAGCTTTGAATTCTGACTGCCTGTTTATTTCGAAGGGTTTTTAATTCATAGATAAAATTTACAACACACAGACGCTCACATATAAGTGATAAAATTTACAACACACAGACGCTTACATATAAGTGCAGCGTGGGAAACTGTAGCGCTGGCCAAACGTCGCTGCGTAGACAAATTTTGACTGCGTTCCTTGGCCAGCGCAAACAAAAGTGTTACGTGACACCTTGATTTGCACTGCGGATGGTTCTCACACTTTTGGCCGGAATGCAGTAAATGATATATAAGTGAAAATATGCTGGAATGCAGCAATGAATAAATGCAATTCTGACAAATTTTGTGAGAACCAAACGCCGTGGCAAATATTTACAAGTAATAATTATGTTATGAAATAACATCCTCCCCGGCATTGATCGATGGTCAATTATGGAAAGGTGGTTACAAATTCGCCTTCGTCTTCTCGCTGTCGTGGGATGTTTCGTTGACGAGGTATTGGCGGGGGGTTTGGAAGTCGTTTAATGAGCTTTCTATGCAGAAGACATCCGATGATACTGATGACAATGCCTAATGTTAAGGCCAAATACCCAAATGAAAAATGATGGTAGCTCGTTTCTTGAAGTCGTCTTGGTAGATCTGTTAACTCTGGTGTGTTGAGTGCCTTTTGCAAGGTTTCGATTTGGTTGAGTCTGGTGACGTATCTATCTTCCTGGTTGTCTTGGAAGATGGACTGATTGGGTTTTGCAACGTCGGAGATGGTCCCAGAATTCGTGAATGAGCCCAGAGTTTCGGTGGATATGGTGCGGCTTCCCAGGAGGGTAGCAAATTCAGTTTTTAGGATGCAATTGGAACTGAGAATTAGTAGTCCTGATCTTTCCAGAAATTGTTGTGCGATTTCTGTGCCACAGATAGTTGTAATTTGTGTGATTTCCTTAACCGCGAACATCCATTGGTTGGTAGTACTTGTTTTGATCCAGACCTCTCGTTCTGCCTTAACTCGCATAATCGCTTAGTTTGATTGTAGAATAGGCTTATTTCACATGCACATATATCTGCCCCCTTTTGGTAAATAGGTTGTGTATTTGGGCATAGATATATTTGTTCGGCGAGTAGCTGTCATTGACCTAGCTTCTCTGGATCAGTGGGAAAGTAGCTGTTTCGTGGTAGGGCGATCGCTAGAATTGGTGTAGATAGGCTTATGGTCACCACACTGTCGTTCATAAAGACTGAAATCGGGATTAGGAAGTATGACTCGAAAGATCACATGATTTTCTGTAGCTCTGCCTTGTACCTTCATTAATTTCTACATCGAGAGTAAGTTGTTTTGGTCGCCTTGTATTTCTGTGTTTGACGGCAGATGGCCTCGGATCCTTCGAACTTCGGACTCCATCTGTTGTGCGGATAATAATAGTGGACTGATTTGTCCATGATGAGCATTGATGACGACATCAATTAAGGCCGCTTGTGTTCGTTGGAGATTTGCGGATGCTAGTGTTAGTTCCAAGCCTATAGATGTTAATAGTTGTAAAGTTTGGCTTTCTTGCAATTGGAGCTCGTTCGTTTGAAGTCGGGTGATAATGTTGCTGAGCTTACTTTCAAACCGTGCGAAAGTTTTTGCAGCGTCTTCTTGATTAAGCTTCATAATGTTGAGTGTTGAGTCAATGATAGATGTGTGATTTTTAGGCACTGAAGCAAGTATTCTTCATTAATTTGGTAGCAAATTTCTCGGACATCTCGGTGGCGTAAATGTTATCTAGGATCCCAAACAGGGAATTTGCGATGTTTCCTACTATGTTGAAAGCTTTTCTTTTTTGTTTTCGGGTGGCTAGTAGGCTGTTACTTAATCGCAACTCGTTTTATGTATGTTGGAGTTGAGAGATCAAGTCTACGCAGAAAGGTTGCTGTTGCATTAGTCCGCATAGATGCTCAAGAGTGCTTGTACCGTTTGCGAAAGCTTGCATTTCCAGTTGCATTGGTGCCAAATCGTAATATATAATGAGATTCCATTCACTTGACACTACGTGGCCTTTTCCTATCTGTTCGTAGTGAATTCCCGTGATGGGCCCGAATTTCCGGACTGTGATGGGCTGACTAGCCACCAATGCGAGAAAGAGGAGTGTCACCAAGGTCAACACAGTGTTGGGAGATGTTGCTCTGATTTTTTGTCTCTTTGGCGGCCTGCTGGATGTGTGTTTTTCATCATTGCTTCTAGTCTTGCTGCTGCTCGTGCTTGGTTGATTTGAATCTTCTAGTGATGAGTCTTTTAGTTGAGGAAGGGGGGCTAAGTTATGAATGGCCCTTTTTATTACTCCCTTTGCAGTTTGAACTTCGGCAACTCGAACTAAGTGGTCCTGTCCTTGGTAAGTCTTAATAATTCTTCCCAAGGGCCACTGGAGTGGGGCCAGGTTATCGTCCTTCAGAGGAACCATCATTCCAGGTTCCACGTTTGCACTTGATTCCTTCCACTTATGTCGGAATTGTAGCTCACTTAGGTATTCCTTGGACCACCTTCTCCAAAAGTCATGCTTTAAATGGGAAACTAATTTCCATCGTGTCAATAAAGACAGTTTACTTGGTGCTGCCGAGGCGTCAACTGATGATGTTAGTGGCTCTCCAATTAGAAAGTGGCCGGGTGTTAAAGCGGACATATAATTTGGATTAGATGACATTGGTGTCAGTGCTCTGGAGTTCAGGATAGCCTCGATGTAAACCATTACTGTTTCCAACTCTTCGTAAGTTAATGCTGCGCCTGATGCCCCTCGAACGAAGAGATATTTTGCGGATTTAACCGCTGCTTCCCACAGTCCTCCAAAGTGTGGGGCCCTTGGAGGAATAAAGTGGAAGTGGATGCCTTTATCGCTGCATGTCCTGCTGATATGAGTCTGAGCAGCTTCGTCATGAATCGCTTCTTTTAAGTCTGCTAATTGATTTTTCGCAGCAACGAAATTTGTTGCATTGTCGCAATATAAATTTTGACAGTGTCCTCTTCTTCCAATGAAGCGTTTCAGACATCTGATGAATGCGTCAGTGGTTAAATCGCCAACAATCTCTAGATGAACTGCCTTTGTGGCAAAGCAGCAGAAGATTGCGACATATGCCTTCGTTGGTCTCTTTCCGCGCGTTTTGTGGTGATTCCAAAAGGGGCCGCAGAAGTCTACTCCTGAGTTAAGGAAAGGCCGTGCCGGTTGGACTCTTGAAGCTGGTAGATCTCCCATCATCTGGTGAAACAATTTGGGCTTCGCCTTGGTGCAACGAACGCAGTTTTGTACCACCGATCGACACATTTGTTTTCTTTTCACAGGCCAAAAACGTTGTCGAAATTGGGCTAACAACGTCTGCGGTCCACAATGGTAGTGTTCTTCGTGGAACCATTTTAAGAGAAGCTTCACCAAGGGGTCGTTGTATGGCAAAACTAATGGATGTTTGGCTTCATATGAGATGGCGGATGCATCGAGGGTTGCGGCACCAAGAGGATGCGTTAAGGAGTCTTTTTTACCCAGTTCCTGCAAGCACTTTGTTGCGAGATAGGGCGCAGATCTTGTTCCATATGTGACGGTGTTTAACTGGTAATAGTTGAGAGCTTGACTGTTGTCGGCTCTCCAAGCAATGAGCTGATATTTGCGATTGCTTGGATGGATCCAAATTTGTCGATACATTTGTTGTATATCGCATGTGAAGAAGTATTTTGGCAAGCGAAAACGTAGGAGAATTGAAAACTTTGAGTTGTTGGTCCGATGTGCATGATGTCGTTGAGGGCCATTCCAGTTGATGACCTTGATGATGCATCGAAGACTACCCGTAACTTTGTCGTGCTGCTTTCAGGCCTCAGGATGCAATGGTGGGGAATGAAGTATGTGGGAGGTGCGATGGTTTTTATGTCAATTTTGGACATGTGTCCTAACGCTTCGTACTCCGCCATGAACTGGACATATTGTTGTTTTATGTCAGCATCCCTGGAGAAACGTCTTTCTAGCCCGTGAAATCTGGAAATGGCTACGTGCTTTGAGTCACCCGAAACTGATGTGTTTTCGGTGAATGGAAGCCTGACCATAAACCGCCCATCATTGTGTCTTACCGTATTCTGGGTGAAATGAGACTCACATAATTTTTCTGCTGGTGATAGGATCCTAATACCTTGTGTGACTTCTTCTAATTCCCAGAACCTCTCTAGTTGATGGTTTACCTCGTCGTCGGTATAGATGTAGCAAGACGGCTGTCCTGGGGTACTATCAGCAATCTTTCCGGTGAGTATCCATCCAAGCACTGTTTTGTATAGAGTGGGTCCTCCTCGCTTTAATGTGATTTTTTCTGTTGACAATAAATCGTGGTAGAGTTCTGCTCCTAACAATACGTCTATGGTTCCAGGCCGGAAAAAGTGCGGTTCTGCGTACTGGATGTCTTTGGGCAGGTTCAATGCTGAAGGGTCCAGCTGATGTGTGGGCTGCTGTGAGACAATTGTTGGAAGTACGAATGCCTTGACCTGATTAACATATTGATTGTATCGCGACTGTAGATTGATCACTACTTGATGTCGTACGGCATTCCTTTTGCTGCCAATGCCTTCTAATTGTGCAACGGTTGGTTGTGTAGACAATCCCAATTGGTGGGTGAGTTTGTTGGTAATGAGGTTCACCTGTGATCCGGAGTCCAAGAGTGCTCGGCATTTTATCGTGCTTCCATTGCTGTCGATCAGGTTGATGACTGCAGTGCTGAGAAGCACGTATCCATTGGGCATTTATTGTCTGCAGGTTGCTGTGGCACTAAGGTTGATTGAGGTCGTCGTGGCACTACTTTGATTAGTAATACGTTGAGACTGATTAGTCAATTCTGCTACCTTTTTTACGGACTCTGTATTCTTCTTGGTAGATTCGAAATGTAGCAGAGTGTTATGCTTTTTGTTGCATTTTGTACAATTTCTGGACGCGCAGTTTTTAGTAACGTGCCCAGATTTCAAACAATTAATGCATAAATTTTGTTCTTTCGCCAAGTAAAAACGGTTGGTGACCGAAAGTTGCAAAAACTTTGGGCACGCGAATAATGGATGGAATTTGTCATTGCATGCTTTACATTTTTGCACATTTTGAGTAGTGGTCATTGAGGTTAGCGGTTTAATCACTGATGATTTCTCTTTGTGTCCCACAGCTTCCAATGATTGGAAACGACCTTCCAGAAACCTTAGAAGATCCTTAATGGATGGCACTTCTCGGGGATCCTTTAGCGATTGCTCATATGCCATGTGAGTCCCCCTATCCATTTTTTTTATCACCAGATGTAACAGTATGGGATCCCATGACGTCGTTTCGATGCCCATGTTTCCTAAGGCGAGCAAGGTCTCCGCATTTGTGTCGTGCAGATTTTTTATGGCAGTTACAGATGTGTGATCTGCCATTTGTCTGGGATGGTTGAATAATTTGTCCATTAAGGCCGAAGTGATTAGGCGTTTGTTGTTGTACCGATGTTGCAGCATTTCCCAGGCGGTTTGATAATTTTCTTCCGTGAGCGGAAGATGTCTGATGAGTTTTTCGGCTTCACCCACCAAATTGCTCTTGAGGTACCACATCTTTTGGATGTCAGGAAGTGGTTTCGAATGGATGAGCTGGTTAAGCAAGTCATGGAATTGCCGCCACTTGAGGTAATCTCCTTCAAATTTCGGCAGAGTAATCTTAGGCAGATAGTCGACTGGAACATGCATTGGTGAAACGTCGACTGAAATTTTGCCATTATTTTGCAGTTCCATGAGCTGATCATGCACATCAGCCTCGATTTGAAGGTAATTGTTGAAATCGTAATCGGTTGTAGTGCTGTCATCGATATGCTCCCAAATTTTGTCATGGAGATCTTGGACTGCTTGCCAGTGGTGTGCAATGATTTTTGCTTCGTGGTGTAGTACTGCTGAGACCGTGGTGGGTCACTTAAAGCAGTTTGCAGCATCTCCTGCACGAATGCAATCAGCATCTGCTGTTTGCGAATAAGGATAGCCACTCTTTGGTGCATTGGGCCATCCTGTCGAGCTGTAGATTGTTCGTTGGCAGCTGGCGTTGAGGTTCTCGGATCTTGGGCAGCCTCGAACTTCATGGCTTGAATCAGAGCTTGCATATATTTTCGTGCCTCGTTGTATTTCTCCGACACAATGCTATATATGCCCTTCTTAATGTATGGATGCTCGGAAGTCAGCTCTTGAACCTTCAGTATTTGGTCGTTTTTCTCGTCGATTTTCTGCCATAACTCGTCGAGCTCTACCAACTTCCTCTCCACGTAATCCAAGGTCCTGCGATCCTTCGCCGTCTTCTTAAAATTGCTGATTGTTTTCTGGAGGGCGATAACATTTTCATCCTGCATCTGGACGAGTCCTTCCAAATTGCTCATCTTGGTTGTTGTTGTGGGACCTCAAGCTGGAACAATTTCTAGTGTTGATGAAGTGAGAAGAATCTCTTGTGTTGATGAAGCGACAAGAATCTCTAGCGTTGATGAAGTGAGAAGAATCTCTTGTGTTGATGAAGCGACAAGAATCTCTAGCGTTGATGAAGTGAAAAGAATCTCGCCGGGGCCTCCAATGTTTAATTCCACACGTTGTAGTTATCTACCTCGGCACTTGAACCGATGTAGATGAGTGTGGAAGGGATGAGTTCAACTCTGGCACTTTAACCAGGATGAATTGTTTGTTATTTATTTAATTAATTTATTTGAATTCAACGCTGGCACTTGAACCAGGATGAATTGTTGGTTAAAACGCGAGTCAAAAGTAAGACAATAACACAAAGCTTTGAATTCTGACTGCCTGTTTATTTCGAAGGGTTTTTAATTCATAGATAAAATTTACAACACACAGACGCTCACATATAAGTGATAAAATTTACAACACACAGACGCTTACATATAAGTGCAGCGTGGGAAACTGTAGCGCTGGCCAAACGTCGCTGCGTAGACAAATTTTGACTGCGTTCCTTGGCCAGCGCAAACAAAAGTGTTACGTGACACCTTGATTTGCACTGCGGATGGTTCTCACACTTTTGGCCGGAATGCAGTAAATGATATATAAGTGAAAATATGCTGGAATGCAGCAATGAATAAATGCAATTCTGACAAATTTTGTGAGAACCAAACGCCGTGGCAAATATTTACAAGTAATAATTATGTTATGAAATAACATCCTCCCCGGCATTGATCGATGGTCAATTATGGAAAGGTGGTTACAAATTCGCCTTCGTCTTCTCGCTGTCGTGGGATGTTTCGTTGACGAGGTATTGGCGGGGGGTTTGGAAGTCGTTTAATGAGCTTTCTATGCAGAAGACATCCGATGATACTGATGACAATGCCTAATGTTAAGGCCAAATACCCAAATGAAAAATGATGGTAGCTCGTTTCTTGAAGTCGTCTTGGTAGATCTGTTAACTCTGGTGTGTTGAGTGCCTTTTGCAAGGTTTCGATTTGGTTGAGTCTGGTGACGTATCTATCTTCCTGGTTGTCTTGGAAGATGGACTGATTGGGTTTTGCAACGTCGGAGATGGTCCCAAAATTCGTGAATGAGCCCAGAGTTTCGGTGGATATGGTGCGGCTTCCCAGGAGGGTAGCAAATTCAGTTTTTAGGATGCAATTGGAACTGAGAATTAGTAGTCCTGATCTTTCCAGAAATTGTTGTGCGATTTCTGTGCCACAGATAGTTGTAATTTGTGTGATTTCCTTAACCGCGAACATCCATTGGTTGGTAGTACTTGTTTTGATCCAGACCTCTCGTTCTGCCTTAACTCGCATAATCGCTTAGTTTGATTGTAGAATAGGCTTATTTCACATGCACATATATCTGCCCCCTTTTGGTAAATAGGTTGTGTATTTGGGCATAGATATATTTGTTCGGCGAGTAGCTGTCATTGACCTAGCTTCTCTGGATCAGTGGGAAAGTAGCTGTTTCGTGGTAGGGCGATCGCTAGAATTGGTGTAGATAGGCTTATGGTCACCACACTGTCGTTCATAAAGACTGAAATCGGGATTAGGAAGTATGACTCGAAAGATCACATGATTTTCTGTAGCTCTGCCTTGTACCTTCATTAATTTCTACATCGAGAGTAAGTTGTTTTGGTCGCCTTGTATTTCTGTGTTTGACGGCAGATGGCCTCGGATCCTTCGAACTTCGGACTCCATCTGTTGTGCGGATAATAATAGTGGACTGATTTGTCCATGATGAGCATTGATGACGACATCAATTAAGGCCGCTTGTGTTCGTTGGAGATTTGCGGATGCTAGTGTTAGTTCCAAGCCTATAGATGTTAATAGTTGTAAAGTTTGGCTTTCTTGCAATTGGAGCTCGTTCGTTTGAAGTCGGGTGATAATGTTGCTGAGCTTACTTTCAAACCGTGCGAAAGTTTTTGCAGCGTCTTCTTGATTAAGCTTCATAATGTTGAGTGTTGAGTCAATGATAGATGTGTGATTTTTAGGCACTGAAGCAAGTATTCTTCATTAATTTGGTAGCAAATTTCTCGGACATCTCGGTGGCGTAAATGTTATCTAGGATCCCAAACAGGGAATTTGCGATGTTTCCTACTATGTTGAAAGCTTTTCTTTTTTGTTTTCGGGTGGCTAGTAGGCTGTTACTTAATCGCAACTCGTTTTATGTATGTTGGAGTTGAGAGATCAAGTCTACGCAGAAAGGTTGCTGTTGCATTAGTCCGCATAGATGCTCAAGAGTGCTTGTACCGTTTGCGAAAGCTTGCATTTCCAGTTGCATTGGTGCCAAATCGTAATATATAATGAGATTCCATTCACTTGACACTACGTGGCCTTTTCCTATCTGTTCGTAGTGAATTCCCGTGATGGGCCCGAATTTCCGGACTGTGATGGGCTGACTAGCCACCAATGCGAGAAAGAGGAGTGTCACCAAGGTCAACACAGTGTTGGGAGATGTTGCTCTGATTTTTTGTCTCTTTGGCGGCCTGCTGGATGTGTGTTTTTCATCATTGCTTCTAGTCTTGCTGCTGCTCGTGCTTGGTTGATTTGAATCTTCTAGTGATGAGTCTTTTAGTTGAGGAAGGGGGGCTAAGTTATGAATGGCCCTTTTTATTACTCCCTTTGCAGTTTGAACTTCGGCAACTCGAACTAAGTGGTCCTGTCCTTGGTAAGTCTTAATAATTCTTCCCAAGGGCCACTGGAGTGGGGCCAGGTTATCGTCCTTCAGAGGAACCATCATTCCAGGTTCCACGTTTGCACTTGATTCCTTCCACTTATGTCGGAATTGTAGCTCACTTAGGTATTCCTTGGACCACCTTCTCCAAAAGTCATGCTTTAAATGGGAAACTAATTTCCATCGTGTCAATAAAGACAGTTTACTTGGTGCTGCCGAGGCGTCAACTGATGATGTTAGTGGCTCTCCAATTAGAAAGTGGCCGGGTGTTAAAGCGGACATATAATTTGGATTAGATGACATTGGTGTCAGTGCTCTGGAGTTCAGGATAGCCTCGATGTAAACCATTACTGTTTCCAACTCTTCGTAAGTTAATGCTGCGCCTGATGCCCCTCGAACGAAGAGATATTTTGCGGATTTAACCGCTGCTTCCCACAGTCCTCCAAAGTGTGGGGCCCTTGGAGGAATAAAGTGGAAGTGGATGCCTTTATCGCTGCATGTCCTGCTGATATGAGTCTGAGCAGCTTCGTCATGAATCGCTTCTTTTAAGTCTGCTAATTGATTTTTCGCAGCAACGAAATTTGTTGCATTGTCGCAATATAAATTTTGACAGTGTCCTCTTCTTCCAATGAAGCGTTTCAGACATCTGATGAATGCGTCAGTGGTTAAATCGCCAACAATCTCTAGATGAACTGCCTTTGTGGCAAAGCAGCAGAAGATTGCGACATATGCCTTCGTTGGTCTCTTTCCGCGCGTTTTGTGGTGATTCCAAAAGGGGCCGCAGAAGTCTACTCCTGAGTTAAGGAAAGGCCGTGCCGGTTGGACTCTTGAAGCTGGTAGATCTCCCATCATCTGGTGAAACAATTTGGGCTTCGCCTTGGTGCAACGAACGCAGTTTTGTACCACCGATCGACACATTTGTTTTCTTTTCACAGGCCAAAAACGTTGTCGAAATTGGGCTAACAACGTCTGCGGTCCACAATGGTAGTGTTCTTCGTGGAACCATTTTAAGAGAAGCTTCACCAAGGGGTCGTTGTATGGCAAAACTAATGGATGTTTGGCTTCATATGAGATGGCGGATGCATCGAGGGTTGCGGCACCAAGAGGATGCGTTAAGGAGTCTTTTTTACCCAGTTCCTGCAAGCACTTTGTTGCGAGATAGGGCGCAGATCTTGTTCCATATGTGACGGTGTTTAACTGGTAATAGTTGAGAGCTTGACTGTTGTCGGCTCTCCAAGCAATGAGCTGATATTTGCGATTGCTTGGATGGATCCAAATTTGTCGATACATTTGTTGTATATCGCATGTGAAGAAGTATTTTGGCAAGCGAAAACGTAGGAGAATTGAAAACTTTGAGTTGTTGGTCCGATGTGCATGATGTCGTTGAGGGCCATTCCAGTTGATGACCTTGATGATGCATCGAAGACTACCCGTAACTTTGTCGTGCTGCTTTCAGGCCTCAGGATGCAATGGTGGGGAATGAAGTGTGTGGGAGGTGCGATGGTTTTTATGTCAATTTTGGACATGTGTCCTAACGCTTCGTACTCCGCCATGAACTGGACATATTGTTGTTTTATGTCAGCATCCCTGGAGAAACGTCTTTCTAGCCCGTGAAATCTGGAAATGGCTACGTGCTTTGAGTCACCCAAAACTGATGTGTTTTCGGTGAATGGAAGCCTGACCATAAACCGTCCATCATTGTGTCTTACCGTATTCTGGGTGAAATGAGACTCACATAATTTTTCTGCTGGTGATAGGATCCTAATACCTTGCGTGACTTCTTCTAATTCCCAGAACCTCTCTAGTTGATGGTTTACCTCGTCGTCGGTATAGATGTTGACAATAAATCGTGGTAGAGTTCTGCTCCTAACAATACGTCGATGGTTCCAGGCCGGAAAAAGTGCGGATCTGCGTAATGGATGTCTTTGGGCAGGTTCAATGTTGAAGGGTCCAGCTGATGTGTGGGCTGCTGTGAGACAATTGTTGGAAGTACGAATGCCTTGACCTGATTAAAATATTGATTGTATCGCGATTGTAGATTGATCACTACTTGATGTCGTACGGCATTCCTTTTGCTGCCAATGCCTTCTAATTATGCAACGGTTGGTTGTGTAGACAATCCCAATTGGTGGGTGAGTTTGTTGGTAATGAGGTTCACCTGTGATCCGGAGTCCAAGAGTGCTCGGCATTTTATCGTGCTTCCATTGCTGTCGATCAGGTTGGTGACTGCAGTGCTGAGAAGCACGTATCCATTGGGCATTGATTGTCTGGAGGTTGCTGTGGCACTAAGGTTGATTGAGGTCGTCGTAGCACTACTTTGATTAGTAATACGTTGAGACTGATTAGTCAATTCTGCTACCTTTTTTACGGACTCTATATTCTTCTTGGTAGATTCGAAATGTAGCAGAGTGTTATGCTTTTTGTTGCATTTTGTACAATTTCTGGACGCGCAGTTTTTAGTAACGTGCCCAGATTTCAAACAATTAATGCATAAATTTTGTTCTTTCGCCAAGTCAAAACGGTTGGTGACCGAAAGTTGCAAGAACTTTGGGCACGCGAATAATGGATGGAATTTGTCATTGCATGCTTTACATTTTTGCACATTTTGAGTAGTGGTCATTGAGGTTAGCGGTTTAATCACTGATGATTTCTCTTTGTGTCCCACAGCTTCCAATGATTGGATCCAGAAACCTTAGAAGATCCTTAATGGATGGCACTTCTCGGGGATCCTTTAGCGATTGCTCATATGCCATGTGAGTCCCCTATCCATTTTTTTTATCACCAGATGTATCAGTATGGGATCCCATGACGTCGTTTCGATGCCCATGTTTCCTAAGGCGAGCAAGGTCTCCGCATTTGTGTCGTGCAGATTTTTGATGGCAGTTACAGATGTGTGATCTGCCATTTGTCTGGGATGGTTGAATAATTTGTCCATTAAGGCCGAAGTGATTAGGCGTTTGTTGTTGTACCGATGTTGCAGCATTTCCCAGGCGGTTTGATAATTTTCTTCCGTGAGCGGAAGATGTCTGATGAGTTTTTCGGCTTCACCCACTAAATTGCTCTTGAGGTACCACATCTTTTGGATGTCAGGAAGTGGTTTCGAATGGATGAGCTGGTTAAACAAGTCATGGAATTGCCGCCACTTGAGGTAATCTCCTTAAAATTTCGGCAGAGTAATCTTAGGCAGATAGTCGACTGGAACATGCATTGGTGAAACGTCGACTGAAATTTTGCCTTTATTTTGCAGTTCCATGAGCTGATCATGCACATCAGCCTCGATTTGAAGGTAATTGTTGAAATCGTAATCGGTTGTAGTGCTGTCATCGATATGCTCCCAAATTTTGTCATGGAGATCTTGGACTGCTTGCCAGTGGTGTGCAATGATTTTTGCTTCGTGGTGTAGTACTGCTGAGACCGTGGTGGGTCACTTAAAGCAGTTTGCAGCATCTCCTGCACGAATGCAATCAGCATCTGCTGTTTGCGAATAAGGATAGCCACTCTTTGGTGTATTGGGCCATCCTGTCGAGCTGTAGATTGTTCGTTGGCAGCTGGCGTTGAGGTTCTCGGATCTTGGGCAGCCTCGAACTTCATGGCTTGAATCAGAGCTTGCATATATTTTCGTGCCTCGTTGTATTTCTCCGACACAATGCTATATATGCCCTTCTTAATGTATGGATGCTCGGAAGTCAGCTCTTGAACCTTCAGTATTTGGTCGTTTTTCTCGTCGATTTTCTGCCATAACTCGTCGAGCTCTACCAACTTCCTCTCCACGTAATCCAAGGTCCTGCGATCCTTCGCCGTCTTCTTAAAATTGCTGATTGTTTTCTGGAGGGCGATAACATTTTCATCCTGCATCTGGACGAGTCCTTCCAAATTGCTCATCTTGGTTGTTGTTGTGGGACCTCAAGCTGGAACAATTTCTAGTGTTGATGAAGTGAGAAGAATCTCTTGTGTTGATGAAGCGACAAGAATCTCTAGCGTTGATGAAGTGAGAAGAATCTCTTGTGTTGATGAAGCGACAAGAATCTCTAGCGTTGATGAAGTGAAAAGAATCTCGCCGGGGCCTCCAATGTTTAATTCCACACGTTGTAGTTATCTACCTCAAGGGATGAGTTCAACTCTGGCACTTTAACCAGGATGAATTGTTTGTTATTTATTTAATTAATTTATTTGAATTCAACGCTGGCACTTGAACCAGGATGAATTGTTGGTTAAAACGCGAGTCAAAAGTAAGACAATAACACAAAGCTTTGAATTCTGACTGCCTGTTTATTTCGAAGGGTTTTTAATTCATAGATAAAATTTACAACACACAGACGCTCACATATAAGTGATAAAATTTACAACACACAGACGCTTACATATAAGTGCAGCGTGGGAAACTGTAGCGCTGGCCAAACGTCGCTGCGTAGACAAATTTTGACTGCGTTCCTTGGCCAGCGCAAACAAAAGTGTTACGTGACACCTTGATTTGCACTGCGGATGGTTCTCACACTTTTGGCCGGAATGCAGTAAATGATATATAAGTGAAAATATGCTGGAATGCAGCAATGAATAAATGCAATTCTGACAAATTTTGTGAGAACCAAACGCCGTGGCAAATATTTACAAGTAATAATTATGTTATGAAATAACATCCTCCCCGGCATTGACCGATGGTCAATTATGGAAAGGTGGTTACAAATTCGCCTTCGTCTTCTCGCTGTCGTGGGATGTTTCGTTGACGAGGTATTGGCGGGGGGTTTGGAAGTCGTTTAATGAGCTTTCTATGCAGAAGACATCCGATGATACTGATGACAATGCCTAATGTTAAGGCCAAATACCCAATGAAAAATGATGGTAGCTCGTTTCTTGAAGTCGTCTTGGTAGATCTGTTAACTCTGGTGTGTTGAGTGCCTTTTGCAAGGTTTCGATTTGGTTGAGTCTGGTGACGTATCTATCTTCCTGATTGTCTTGGAAGATGGACTGATTGGGTTTTGCAACGTCGGAGATGGTCCCAAAATTCGTGAATGAGCCCAGAGTTTCGGTGGATATGGTGCGGCTTCCCAGGAGGGTAGCAAATTCAGTTTTTAGGATGCAATTGGAACTGAGAATTAGTAGTCCTGATCTTTCAAGAAATTGTTGTGCGATTTCTGTGCCACAGATAGTTGAAATTTGTGTGATTTCCTTAACCGCGAACATCCATTGGTTGGTAGTACTTGTTTTGATCCAGACCTCTCGTTCTGCCTTAACTCGCATAATCGCTTAGTTTGATTGTAGAATAGGCTTATTTCACATGCACATATATCTGCCCCCTTTTGGTAAATAGGTTGTGTATTTGGGCATAGATATATTTGTTCGGCGAGTAGCTGTCATTGACCTAGCTTCTCTGGATCAGTGGGAAAGTAGCTGTTTCGTGGTAGGGCGATCGCTAGAATTGGTGTAGATAGGCTTATGGTCACCACACTGTCGTTCATAAAGACTGAAATCGGGATTAGGAAGTATGACTCGAAAGATCACATGATTTTCTGTAGCTCTGCCTTGTACCTTCATTAATTTCTACATCGAGAGTAAGTTGTTTTGGTCGCCTGGTATTTCTGTGTTTGACGGCAGATGGCCTCGGATCCTTCGAACTTCGGACTCCATCTGTTGTGCGGATAATAATAGTGGACTGATTTGTCCATGATGAGCATTGATGACGACATCAATTAAGGCCGCTTGTGTTCGTTGGAGATTTGCGGATGCTAGTGTTAGTTCCAAGCCTATAGATGTTAATAGTTGTAAAGTTTGGCTTTCTTGCAATTGGAGCTCGTTCGTTTGAAGTCGGGTGATAATGTTGCTGAGCTTACTTTCAAACCGTGCGAAAGTTTTTGCAGCGTCTTCTTGATTAAGCTTCATAATGTTGAGTGTTGAGTCAATGATAGATGTGTGATTTTTAGGCACTGAAGCAAGTATTCTTCATTAATTTGGTAGCAAATTTCTCGGACATCTCGGTGGCGTAAATGTTATCTAGGATCCCAAACAGGGAATTTGCGATGTTTCCTACTATGTTGAAAGCTTTTCTTTTTTGTTTTCGGGTGGCTAGTAGGCTGTTACTTAATCGCAACTCGTTTTATGTATGTTGGAGTTGAGAGATCAAGTCTACGCAGAAAGGTTGCTGTTGCATTAGTCCGCATAGGTGCTCAAGAGTGCTTGTACCGTTTGCGAAAGCTTGCATTTCCAGTTGCATTGGTGCCAAATCGTAATATATAATGAGATTCCATTCACTTGACACTACGTGGCCTTTTCCTATCTGTTCGTAGTGAATTCCCGTGATGGGCCCGAATTTCCGGACTGTGATGGGCTGACTAGCCACCAATGCGAGAAAGAGGAGTGTCACCAAGGTCAACACAGTGTTGGGAGATGTTGCTTTGATTTTTTGTCTCTTTGGCGGCCTGCTGGATGTGTGTTTTTCATCATTGCTTCTAGTCTTGCTGCTGCTCGTGCTTGGTTGATTTGAATCTTCTAGTGATGAGTCTTTTAGTTGAGGAAGGGGGGCTAAGTTATGAATGGCCCTTTTTATTACTCCCTTTGCAGTTTGAACTTCGGCAACTCGAACTAAGTGGTCCTGTCCTTGGTAAGTCTTAATAATTCTTCCCAAGGGCCACTGGAGTGGGGCCAGGTTATCGTCCTTCAGAGGAACCATCATTCCAGGTTCCACGTTTGCACTTGATTCCTTCCACTTATGTCGGAATTGTAGCTCACTTAGGTATTCCTTGGACCACCTTCTCCAAAAGTCATGCTTTAAATGGGAAACTAATTTCCATCGTGTCAATAAAGACAGTTTACTTGGTGCTGCCGAGGCGTCAACTGATGATGTTAGTGGCTCTCCAATTAGAAAGTGGCCGGGTGTTAAAGCGGACATATAATTTGGATTAGATGACATTGGTGTCAGTGCTCTGGAGTTCAGGATAGCCTCGATGTAAACCATTACTGTTTCCAACTCTTCGTAAGTTAATGCTGCGCCTGATGCCCCTCGAACGAAAAGATATTTTGCGGATTTAACCGCTGCTTCCCACAGTCCTCCAAAGTGTGGGGCCCTTGGAGGAATAAAGTGGAAGTGGATGCCTTTATCGCTGCATGTCCTGCTGATATGAGTCTGAGCAGCTTCGTCATGAATCGCTTCTTTTAAGTCTGCTAATTGATTTTTCGCAGCAACGAAATTTGTTGCATTGTCGCAATATAAATTTTGACAGTGTCCTCTTCTTCCAATGAAGCGTTTCAGACATCTGATGAATGCGTCAGTGGTTAAATCGCCAACAATCTCTAGATGAACTGCCTTTGTGGCAAAGCAGCAGAAGATTGCGACATATGCCTTCGTTGGTCTCTTTCCGCGCGTTTTGTGGTGATTCCAAAAGGGGCCGCAGAAGTCTACTCCTGAGTTAAGGAAAGGCCGTGCCGGTTGGACTCTTGAAGCTGGTAGATCTCCCATCATCTGGTGAAACAATTTGGGCTTCGCCTTGGTGCAACGAACGCAGTTTTGTACCACCGATCGACACATTTGTTTTCTTTTCACAGGCCAAAAACGTTGTCGAAATTGGGCTAACAACGTCTGCGGTCCACAATGGTAGTGTTCTTCGTGGAACCATTTTAAGAGAAGCTTCACCAAGGGGTCGTTGTATGGCAAAACTAATGGATGTTTGGCTTCATATGAGATGGCGGATGCATCGAGGGTTGCGGCACCAAGAGGATGCGTTAAGGAGTCTTTTTTACCCAGTTCCTGCAAGCACTTTGTTGCGAGATAGGGCGCAGATCTTGTTCCATATGTGACGGTGTTTAACTGGTAATAGTTGAGAGCTTGACTGTTGTCGGCTCTCCAAGCAATGAGCTGATATTTGCGATTGCTTGGATGGATCCAAATTTGTCGATACATTTGTTGTATATCGCATGTGAAGAAGTATTTTGGCAAGCGAAAACGTAGGAGAATTGAAAACTTTGAGTTGTTGGTCCGATGTGCATGATGTCGTTGAGGGCCATTCCAGTTGATGACCTTGATGATGCATCGAAGACTACCCGTAACTTTGTCGTGCTGCTTTCAGGCCTCAGGATGCAATGGTGGGGAATGAAGTGTGTGGGAGGTGCGATGGTTTTTATGTCAATTTTGGACATGTGTCCTAACGCTTCGTACTCCGCCATGAACTGGACATATTGTTGTTTTATGTCAGCATCCCTGGAGAAACGTCTTTCTAGCCCGTGAAATCTGGAAATGGCTACGTGCTTTGAGTCACCCAAAACTGATGTGTTTTCGGTGAATGGAAGCCTGACCATAAACCGTCCATCATTGTGTCTTACCGTATTCTGGGTGAAATGAGACTCACATAATTTTTCTGCTGGTGATAGGATCCTAATACCTTGCGTGACTTCTTCTAATTCCCAGAACCTCTCTAGTTGATGGTTTACCTCGTCGTCGGTATAGATGTTGACAATAAATCGTGGTAGAGTTCTGCTCCTAACAATACGTCGATGGTTCCAGGCCGGAAAAAGTGCGGATCTGCGTAATGGATGTCTTTGGGCAGGTTCAATGTTGAAGGGTCCAGCTGATGTGTGGGCTGCTGTGAGACAATTGTTGGAAGTACGAATGCCTTGACCTGATTAAAATATTGATTGTATCGCGATTGTAGATTGATCACTACTTGATGTCGTACGGCATTCCTTTTGCTGCCAATGCCTTCTAATTATGCAACGGTTGGTTGTGTAGACAATCCCAATTGGTGGGTGAGTTTGTTGGTAATGAGGTTCACCTGTGATCCGGAGTCCAAGAGTGCTCGGCATTTTATCGTGCTTCCATTGCTGTCGATCAGGTTGGTGACTGCAGTGCTGAGAAGCACGTATCCATTGGGCATTGATTGTCTGGAGGTTGCTGTGGCACTAAGGTTGATTGAGGTCGTCGTAGCACTACTTTGATTAGTAATACGTTGAGACTGATTAGTCAATTCTGCTACCTTTTTTACGGACTCTATATTCTTCTTGGTAGATTCGAAATGTAGCAGAGTGTTATGCTTTTTGTTGCATTTTGTACAATTTCTGGACGCGCAGTTTTTAGTAACGTGCCCAGATTTCAAACAATTAATGCATAAATTTTGTTCTTTCGCCAAGTCAAAACGGTTGGTGACCGAAAGTTGCAAGAACTTTGGGCACGCGAATAATGGATGGAATTTGTCATTGCATGCTTTACATTTTTGCACATTTTGAGTAGTGGTCATTGAGGTTAGCGGTTTAATCACTGATGATTTCTCTTTGTGTCCCACAGCTTCCAATGATTGGATCCAGAAACCTTAGAAGATCCTTAATGGATGGCACTTCTCGGGGATCCTTTAGCGATTGCTCATATGCCATGTGAGTCCCCCTATCCATTTTTTTTATCACCAGATGTATCAGTATGGGATCCCATGACGTCGTTTCGATGCCCATGTTTCCTAAGGCGAGCAAGGTCTCCGCATTTGTGTCGTGCAGATTTTTGATGGCAGTTACAGATGTGTGATCTGCCATTTGTCTGGGATGGTTGAATAATTTGTCCATTAAGGCCGAAGTGATTAGGCGTTTGTTGTTGTACCGATGTTGCAGCATTTCCCAGGCGGTTTGATAATTTTCTTCCGTGAGCGGAAGATGTCTGATGAGTTTTTCGGCTTCACCCACTAAATTGCTCTTGAGGTACCACATCTTTTGGATGTCAGGAAGTGGTTTCGAATGGATGAGCTGGTTAAACAAGTCATGGAATTGCCGCCACTTGAGGTAATCTCCTTAAAATTTCGGCAGAGTAATCTTAGGCAGATAGTCGACTGGAACATGCATTGGTGAAACGTCGACTGAAATTTTGCCTTTATTTTGCAGTTCCATGAGCTGATCATGCACATCAGCCTCGATTTGAAGGTAATTGTTGAAATCGTAATCGGTTGTAGTGCTGTCATCGATATGCTCCCAAATTTTGTCATGGAGATCTTGGACTGCTTGCCAGTGGTGTGCAATGATTTTTGCTTCGTGGTGTAGTACTGCTGAGACCGTGGTGGGTCACTTAAAGCAGTTTGCAGCATCTCCTGCACGAATGCAATCAGCATCTGCTGTTTGCGAATAAGGATAGCCACTCTTTGGTGTATTGGGCCATCCTGTCGAGCTGTAGATTGTTCGTTGGCAGCTGGCGTTGAGGTTCTCGGATCTTGGGCAGCCTCGAACTTCATGGCTTGAATCAGAGCTTGCATATATTTTCGTGCCTCGTTGTATTTCTCCGACACAATGCTATATATGCCCTTCTTAATGTATGGATGCTCGGAAGTCAGCTCTTGAACCTTCAGTATTTGGTCGTTTTTCTCGTCGATTTTCTGCCATAACTCGTCGAGCTCTACCAACTTCCTCTCCACGTAATCCAAGGTCCTGCGATCCTTCGCCGTCTTCTTAAAATTGCTGATTGTTTTCTGGAGGGCGATAACATTTTCATCCTGCATCTGGACGAGTCCTTCCAAATTGCTCATCTTGGTTGTTGTTGTGGGACCTCAAGCTGGAACAATTTCTAGTGTTGATGAAGTGAGAAGAATCTCTTGTGTTGATGAAGCGACAAGAATCTCTAGCGTTGATGAAGTGAGAAGAATCTCTTGTGTTGAGGAAGCGACAAGAATCTCTAGCGTTGATGAAGTGAAAAGAATCTCGCCGGGGCCTCCAATGTTTAATTCCACACGTTGTAGTTATCTACCTCAAGGGATGAGTTCAACTCTGGCACTTTAACCAGGATGAATTGTTTGTTATTTATTTAATTAATTTATTTGAATTCAACGCTGGCACTTGAACCAGGATGAATTGTTGGTTAAAACGCGAGTCAAAAGTAAGACAATAACACAAAGCTTTCAATTCTGACTGCCTGTTTATTTCGAAGGGTTTTTAATTTATAGATAAAATTTACAACACACAGACGCTCACATATAAGTGATAAAATTTACAACACACAGACGCTTACATATAAGTGCAGCGTGGGAAACTGTAGCGCTGGCCAAACGTCGCTGCGTAGACAAATTTTGACTGCGTTCCTTGGCCAGCGCAAACAAAAGTGTTACGTGACACCTTGATTTGCACTGCGGATGGTTCTCACACTTTTGGCCGGAATGCAGTAAATGATATATAAGTGAAAATATGCTGGAATGCAGCAATGAATAAATGCAATTCTGACAAATTTTGTGAGAACCAAACGCCGTGGCAAATATTTACAAGTAATAATTATGTTATGAAATAACATCCTCCCCGGCATTGACCGATGGTCAATTATGGAAAGGTGGTTACAAATTCGCCTTCGTCTTCTCGCTGTCGTGGGATGTTTCGTTGACGAGGTATTGGCGGGGAGTTTGGAAGTCGTTTAATGAGCTTTCTATGCAGAAGACATCCGATGATACTGATGACAATGCCTAATGTTAAGGCCAAATACCCAAATGAAAAATGATGGTAGCTCGTTTCTTGAAGTCGTCTTGGTAGATCTGTTAACTCTGGTGTGTTGAGTGCCTTTTGCAAGGTTTCGATTTGGTTGAGTCTGGTGACGTATCTATCTTCCTGGTTGTCTTGGAAGATGGACTGATTGGGTTTTGCAACGTCGGAGATGGTCCCAAAATTCGTGAATGAGCCCAGAGTTTCGGTGGATATGGTGCGGCTTCCCAGGAGGGTAGCAAATTCAGTTTTTAGGATGCAATTGGAACTGAGAATTAGTAGTCCTGATCTTTCAAGAAATTGTTGTGCGATTTCTGTGCCACAGATAGTTGTAATTTGTGTGATTTCCTTAACCGCGAACATCCATTGGTTGGTAGTACTTGTTTTGATCCAGACCTCTCGTTCTGCCTTAACTCGCATAATCGCTTAGTTTGATTGTAGAATAGGCTTATTTCACATGCACATATATCTGCCCCCTTTTGGTAAATAGGTTGTGTATTTGGGCATAGATATATTTGTTCGGCGAGTAGCTGACATTGACCTAGCTTCTCTGGATCAGTGGGAAAGTAGCTGTTTCGTGGTAGGGCGATCGCTAGAATTGGTGTAGATAGGCTTATGGTCACCACACTGTCGTTCATAAAGACTGAAATCGGGATTAGGAAGTATGACTCGAAAGATCACATGATTTTCTGTAGCTCTGCCTTGTACCTTCATTAATTTCTACATCGAGAGTAAGTTGTTTTGGTCGCCTGGTATTTCTGTGTTTGACGGCAGATGGCCTCGGATCCTTCGAACTTCGGACTCCATCTGTTGTGCGGATAATAATAGTGGACTGATTTGTCCATGATGAGCATTGATGACGACATCAATTAAGGCCGCTTGTGTTCGTTGGAGATTTGCGGATGCTAGTGTTAGTTCCAAGCCTATAGATGTTAATAGTTGTAAAGTTTGGCTTTCTTGCAATTGGAGCTCGTTCGTTTGAAGTCGGGTGATAATGTTGCTGAGCTTACTTTCAAACCGTGCGAAAGTTTTTGCAGCGTCTTCTTGATTAAGCTTCATAATGTTGAGTGTTGAGTCAATGATAGATGTGTGATTTTTAGGCACTGAAGCAAGTATTCTTCATTAATTTGGTAGCAAATTTCTCGGACATCTCGGTGGCGTAAATGTTATCTAGGATCCCAAACAGGGAATTTGCGATGTTTCCTACTATGTTGAAAGCTTTTCTTTTTTGTTTTCGGGTGGCTAGTAGGCTGTTACTTAATCGCAACTCGTTTTATGTATGTTGGAGTTGAGAGATCAAGTCTACGCAGAAAGGTTGCTGTTGCATTAGTCCGCATAGGTGCTCAAGAGTGCTTGTACCGTTTGCGAAAGCTTGCATTTCCAGTTGCATTGGTGCCAAATCGTAATATATAATGAGATTCCATTCACTTGACACTACGTGGCCTTTTCCTATCTGTTCGTAGTGAATTCCCGTGATGGGCCCGAATTTCCGGACTGTGATGGGCTGACTAGCCACCAATGCGAGAAAGAGGAGTGTCACCAAGGTCAACACAGTGTTGGGAGATGTTGCTTTGATTTTTTGTCTCTTTGGCGGCCTGCTGGATGTGTGTTTTTCATCATTGCTTCTAGTCTTGCTGCTGCTCGTGCTTGGTTGATTTGAATCTTCTAGTGATGAGTCTTTTAGTTGAGGAAGGGGGGCTAAGTTATGAATGGCCCTTTTTATTACTCCCTTTGCTGTTTGAACTTCGGCAACTCGAACTAAGTGGTCCTGTCCTTGGTAAGTCTTAATAATTCCCAAGGGCCACTGGAGTGGGGCCAGGTTATCGTCCTTCAGAGGAACCATCATTCCAGGTTCCACGTTTGCACTTGATTCCTTCCACTTATGTCGGAATTGTAGCTCACTTAGGTATTCCTTGGACCACCTTCTCCAAAAGTCATGCTTTAAATGGGAAACTAATTTCCATCGTGTCAATAAAGACAGTTTACTTGGTGCTGCCGAGGCGTCAACTGATGATGTTAGTGGCTCTCCAATTAGAAAGTGGCCGGGTGTTAAAGCGGACATATAATTTGGATTAGATGACATTGGTGTCAGTGCTCTGGAGTTCAGGATAGCCTCGATGTATTGTTTCCAACTCTTCGTAAGTTAATGCTGCGCCTGATGCCCCTCGAACGAAGAGATATTTTGCGGATTTAACCGCTGCTTCCCACAGTCCTCCAAAGTGTGGGGCCCTTGGAGGAATAAAGTGGAAGTGGATGCCTTTATCGCTGCATGTCCTGCTGATATGAGTCTGAGCAGCTTCGTCATGAATCGCTTCTTTTAAGTCTGCTAATTGATTTTTCGCAGCAACGAAATTTGTTGCATTGTCGCAATATAAATTTTGACAGTGTCCTCTTCTTCCAATGAAGCGTTTCAGACATCTGATGAATGCGTCAGTGGTTAAATCGCCAACAATCTCTAGATGAACTGCCTTTGTGGCAAAGCAGCAGAAGATTGCGACATATGCCTTCGTTGGTCTCTTTCCGCGCGTTTTGTGGTGATTCCAAAAGGGGCCGCAGAAGTCTACTCCTGAGTTAAGGAAAGGCCGTGCCGGTTGGACTCTTGAAGCTGGTAGATCTCCCATCATCTGGTGAAACAATTTGGGCTTCGCCTTGGTGCAACGAACGCAGTTTTGTACCACCGATCGACACATTTGTTTTCTTTTCACAGGCCAAAAACGTTGTCGAAATTGGGCTAACAACGTCTGCGGTCCACAATGGTAGTGTTCTTCGTGGAACCATTTTAAGAGAAGCTTCACCAAGGGGTCGTTGTATGGCAAAACTAATGGATGTTTGGCTTCATATGAGATGGCGGATGCATCGAGACGTGTTCGCTTTGTTGGACGTGTTGGTGTTAAATTTTGCACCTTTATGAAAAATTGGTCGGTCTTGGGTAGCCATGTTAGCCCCAAGGTTTTTACCATATCGCCGACGTCATTGCTGAAATCTAAGTTAACTTCTTGATCCTCCTTGGCTACATTCTGAAGGAGGGCAGGATGGTTGGCACACCATTTCCTTACCTTGAATCCAGCTGTGTTCAAGATTGCGTTAAGCTGTTTTTGAATATCCTTAGTAACCTGGAGATTGTCAGCGCCCGTTAGGCAGTCATCGACGTAGAAGTCATTCAGGAGGGTTGCGGCACCAAGAGGATGCGTTAAGGAGTCTTTTTTACCCAGTTCCTGCAAGCACTTTGTTGCGAGATAGGGCGCAGATCTTGTTCCATATGTGACGGTGTTTAACTGGTAATAGTTGAGAGCTTGACTGTTGTCGGCTCTCCAAGCAATGAGCTGATATTTGCGATTGCTTGGATGGATCCAAATTTGTCGATACATTTGTTGTATATCGCATGTGAAGAAGTATTTTGGCAAGCGAAAACGTAGGAGAATTGAAAACTTTGAGTTGTTGGTCCGATGTGCATGATGTCGTTGAGGGCTATTCCAGTTGATGACCTTGATGATGCATCGAAGACTACCCGTAACTTTGTCGTGCTGCTTTCAGGCCTCAGGATGCAATGGTGGGGAATGAAGTGTGTGGGAGGTGCGATGGTTTTTATGTCAATTTTGGACATGTGTCCTAACGCTTCGTACTCCGCCATGAACTGGACATATTGTTGTTTTATGTCAGCATCCCTGGAGAAACGTCTTTCTAGCCCGTGAAATCTGGAAATGGCTACGTGCTTTGAGTCACCCAAAACTGATGTGTTTTCGGTGAATGGAAGCCTGACCATAAACCGTCCATCATTGTGTCTTACCGTATTCTGGGTGAAATGAGACTCACATAATTTTTCTGCTGGTGATAGGATCCTAATACCTTGCGTGACTTCTTATAATTCCCAGAACCTCTCTAGTTGATGGTTTACCTCGTCGTCGGTATAGATGTAGCAAGACGGCTGTCCTGGGGTACTATCAGCAATCTTTCCGGTGAGTATCCATCCAAGCACTGTTTTGTATAGAGTGGGTCCTCCTCGCTTTAATGTGATTTTTTCTGTTGACAATAAATCGTGGTAGAGTTCTGCTCCTAACAATACGTCGATGGTTCCAGGCCGGAAAAAGTGCGGATCTGCGTAATGGATGTCTTTGGGCAGGTTCAATGTTGAAGGGTCCAGCTGATGTGTGGGCTGCTGTGAGACAATTGTTGGAAGTACGAATGCCTTGACCTGATTAAAATATTGATTGTATCGCGATTGTAGATTGATCACTACTTGATGTCGTACGGCATTCCTTTTGCTGCCAATGCCTTCTAATTATGCAACGGTTGGTTGTGTAGACAATCCCAATTGGTGGGTGAGTTTGTTGGTAATGAGGTTCACCTGTGATCCGGAGTCCAAGAGTGCTCGGCATTTTATCGTGCTTCCATTGCTGTCGATCAGGTTGATGACTGCAGTGCTGAGAAGCACGTATCCATTGGGCATTGATTGTCTGGAGGTTGCTGTGGCACTAAGGTTGATTGAGGTCGTCGTAGCACTACTTTGATTAGTAATACGTTGAGACTGATTAGTCAATTCTGCTACCTTTTTTACGGACTCTATATTCTTCTTGGTAGATTCGAAATGTAGCAGAGTGTTATGCTTTTTGTTGCATTTTGTACAATTTCTGGACGCGCAGTTTTTAGTAACGTGCCCAGATTTCAAACAATTAATGCATAAATTTTGTTCTTTCGCCAAGTCAAAACGGTTGGTGACCGAAAGTTGCAAAAACTTTGGGCACGCGAATAATGGATGGAATTTGTCATTGCATGCTTTACATTTTTGCACATTTTGAGTAGTGGTCATTGAGGTTAGCGGTTTAATCACTGATGATTTCTCTTTGTGTCCCACAGCTTCCAATGATTGGATCCAGAAACCTTAGAAGATCCTTAATGGATGGCACTTCTCGGGGATCCTTTAGCGATTGCTCATATGCCATGTGAGTCCCCATATCCATTTTTTTTATCACCAGATGTATCAGTATGGGATCCCATGACGTCGTTTCGATGCCCATGTTTCCTAAGGCGAGCAAGGTCTCCGCATTTGTGTCGTGCAGATTTTTGATGGCAGTTACAGATGTGTGATCTGCCATTTGTCTGGGATGGTTGAATAATTTGTCCATTAAGGCCGAAGTGATTAGGCGTTTGTTGTTGTACCGATGTTGCAGCATTTCCCAGGCGGTTTGATAATTTTCTTCCGTGAGCGGAAGATGTCTGATGAGTTTTTCGGCTTCACCCACCAAATTGCTCTTGAGGTACCACATCTTTTGGATGTCAGGAAGTGGTTTCGAATGGATGAGCTGGTTAAACAAGTCATGAAATTGCCGCCACTTGAGGTAATCTCCTTCAAATTTCGGCAGAGTAATCTAAGGCAGATAGTCGACTGGAACATGCATTGGTGAAACGTCGACTGAAATTTTGCCTTTATTTTGCAGTTCCATGAGCTGATCATGCACATCAGCCTCGATTTGAAGGTAATTGTTGAAATCGTAATCGGTTGTAGTGCTGTCATCGATATGCTCCCAAATTTTGTCATGGAGATTTTGGACTGCTTGCCAGTGGTGTGCAATGATTTTTGCTTCGTGGTGTAGTACTGCTGAGACCGTGGTGGGTCACTTAAAGCAGTTTGCAGCATCTCCTGCACGAATGCAATCAGCATCTGCTGTTTGCGAATAAGGATAGCCACTCTTTGGTGTATTGGGCCATCCTGTCGAGCTGTAGATTGTTCGTTGGCAGCTGGCGTTGAGGTTCTCGGATCTTGGGCAGCCTCGAACTTCATGGCTTGAATCAGAGCTTGCATATATTTTCGTGCCTCGTTGTATTTCTCCGACACAATGCTATATATGCCCTTCTTAATGTATGGATGCTCGGAAGTCAGCTCTTGAACCTTCAGTATTTGGTCGTTTTTCTCGTCGATTTTCTGCCATAACTCGTCGAGCTCTACCAACTTCCTCTCCACGTAATCCAAGGTCCTGCGATCCTTCGCCGTCTTCTTAAAATTGCTGATTGTTTTCTGGAGGGCGATAACATTTTCATCCTGCATCTGGACGAGTCCTTCCAAATTGCTCATCTTGGTTGTTGTTGTGGGACCTCAAGCTGGAACAATTTCTAGTGTTGATGAAGTGAGAAGAATCTCTTGTGTTGATGAAGCGACAAGAATCTCTAGCGTTGATGAAGTGAGAAGAATCTCTTGTGTTGATGAAGCGACAAGAATCTCTAGCGTTGATGAAGTGAAAAGAATCTCGCCGGGGCCTCCAATGTTTAATTCCACACGTTGTAGTTATCTACCTCGGCACTTGAACCGATGTAGATGAGTGTGGAAGGGATGAGTTCAACTCTGGCACTTTAACCAGGATGAATTGTTTGTTATTTATTTAATTAATTTATTTGAATTCAACGCTGGCACTTGAACCAGGATGAATTGTTGGTTAAAACGCGAGTCAAAAGTAAGACAATAACACAAAGCTTTGAATTCTGACTGCCTGTTTATTTCGAAGGGTTTTCAATTTATAGATAAAATTTACAACACACAGACGCTCACATATAAGTGATAAAATTTACAACACACAGACGCTCACATATAAGTGCAGCGTGGGAAACTGTAGCGCTGGCCAAACGTCGCTGCGTAGACAAATTTTGACTGCGTTCCTTGGCCAGCGCAAACAAAAGTGTTACGTGACACCTTGATTTGCACTGCGGATGGTTCTCACACTTTTGGCCGGAATGCAGTAAATGATATATAAGTGAAAATATGCTGGAATGCAGCAATGAATAAATGCAATTCTGACAAATTTTGTGAGAACCAAACGCCGTGGCAAATATTTACAAGTAATAATTATGTTATGAAATAACATCCTCCCCGGCATTGACCGATGGTCAATTATGGAAAGGTGGTTACAAATTCGCCTTCGTCTTCTCGCTGTCGTGGGATGTTTCGTTGACGAGGTATTGGCGGGGGGTTTGGAAGTCGTTTAATGAGCTTTCTATGCAGAAGACATCCGATGATACTGATGACAATGCCTAATGTTAAGGCCAAATACCCAAATGAAAAATGATGGTAGCTCGTTTCTTGAAGTCGTCTTGGTAGATCTGTTAACTCTGGTGTGTTGAGTGCCTTTTGCAAGGTTTCGATTTGGTTGAGTCTGGTGACGTATCTATCTTCCTGGTTGTCTTGGAAGATGGACTGATTGGGTTTTGCAACGTCGGAGATGGTCCCAAAATTCGTGAATGAGCCCAGAGTTTCGGTGGATATGGTGCGGCTTCCCAGGAGGGTAGCAAATTCAGTTTTTAGGATGCAATTGGAACTGAGAATTAGTAGTCCTGATCCTTCCAGAAATTGTTGTGGGATTTCTGTGCCACAGATAGTTGTAATTTGTGTGATTTCCTTAACCGCGAACATCCATTGGTTGGTAGTACTTGTTTTGATCCAGACCTCTCGTTCTGCCTTAACTCGCATAATCGCTTAGTTTGATTGTAGAATAGGCTTATTTCACATGCACATATATCTGCCCCCTTTTGGTAAATAGGTTGTGTATTTGGGCATAGATATATTTGTTCGGCGAGTAGCTGACATTGACCTAGCTTCTCTGGATCAGTGGGAAAGTAGCTGTTTCGTGGTAGGGCGATCGCTAGAATTGGTGTAGATAGGCTTATGGTCACCACACTGTCGTTCATAAAGACTGGAATCGGGATTAGGCGATAGAAGTTGAACGAGTCCGCTCCTCGTAGGGGAAGTATGACTCGAAAGATCACATGATTTTCTGTAGCTATGCCTTGTACCTTCATTAATTTCACCATCGAGAGTAAGTTGTTTTGGTCGCCTGGTATTTCTGTGTTTGACGGCAGATGGCCTCGGATCTTTCGAACTTCGGACTCCATCTGTTGTGCGGATAATAATAGTGGACTGATTTGTCCATGATGAGCATTGATGACGACATCAATTAAGGCCGCTTGTATTCGTTGGAGATTTGCGGATGCTAGTGTTAGTTCCAAGCCTATAGATGTTAATAGTTGTAAAGTTTGGCTTTCTTGCAATTGGAGCTCGTTCGTTTGAAGTCGGGTGATAATGTTGCTGAGCTTACTTTCAAACCGTGCGAAAGTTTTTGCAGCGTCTTCTTGATTAAGCTTCATAATGTTGAGTGTTGAGTCAATGATAGATGTGTGATTTTTTAGGCACTGAAGCAAGTATTCTTCATTAATTTGGGCATTTGCAAATTTCTCGGACATCTCGCTGGCGTAAATGTTATCTAGGATCCCAAACAGGGAATTTGCGATGTTTCCTACTATGTTGAAAGCTTTTCTTTTTTGTTTTCGGTTGGCTAGTAGGCTGTTACTTAATCGCAACTCGTTTTATGTATGTTGGAGTTGAGAGATCAAGTCTACGCAGAAAGGTTGCTGTTGCAATAGTCCGCATAGGTGCTCAAGAGTGCTTGTACCGTTTGCGAAAGCTTGCATTTCCAGTTGCATTGGCGCCAAATCGTAATATATAATGAGATTCCATTCACTTGACACTACGTGGCCTTTTCCTATCTGTTCGTAGTGAATTCCCGTGATGGGCCCGAATTTCCGGACTGTGATGGGCTGACTAGCCATGCTGACTAGGCGGCCTGCTGGATGTGTGTTTTTCATCATTGCTTCTAGTCTTGCTGCTGCTCGTGCTTGGTTGATTTGAATCTTCTAGTGATGAGTCTTTTAGTTGAGGAAGGGGGGCTAAGTTATGAATGGCCCTTTTTATTACTCCCTTTGCTGTTTGAACTTCTGCAACTCGAACTAAGTGGTCCTGTCCTTGGTAAGTCTTAATAATTCTTCCCAAGGGCCACTGGAGTGGGGCCAGGTTATCGTCCTTCAGAGGAACCATCATTCCAGGTTCCACGTTTGCACTTGATTCCTTCCACTTATGTCGGAATTGTAGCTCACTTTGGTATTCCTTGGACCACCTTCTCCAAAAGTCATGCTTTAAATGGGAAACTAATTTCCATCGTGTCAATAAAGACAGTTTACTTGGTGCTGCCGAGGCGTCAACTGATGATGTTAGTGGCTCTCCAATTAGAAAGTGGCCGGGTGTTAAAGCGGACATATAATTTGGATTAGATGACATTGGTGTCAGTGCTCTGGAGTTCAGGATAGCCTCGATGTATTGTTTCCAACTCTTCGTAAGTTAATGCTGCGCCTGATGCCCCTCGAACGAAGAGATATTTTGCGGATTTAACCGCTGCTTCCCACAGTCCTCCAAAGTGTGGGGCCCTTGGAGGAATAAAGTGGAAGTGGATGCCTTTATCGCTGCATGTCCTGCTGATATGAGTCTGAGCAGCTTCGTCATGAATCGCTTCTTTTAAGTCTGCTAATTGATTTTTCGCAGCAACGAAATTTGTTGCATTGTCGCAATATAAATTTTGACAGTGTCCTCTTCTTCCAATGAAGCGTTTCAGACATCTGATGAATGCGTCAGTGGTTAAATCGCCAACAATCTCTAGATGAACTGCCTTTGTGGCAAAGCAGCAGAAGATTGCGACATATGCCTTCGTTGGTCTCTTTCCGCGCGTTTTGTGGTGATTCCAAAAGGGGCCGCAGAAGTCTACTCCTGAGTTAAGGAAAGGCCGTGCCGGTTGGACTCTTGAAGCTGGTAGATCTCCCATCATCTGGTGAAACAATTTGGGCTTTCCCTTGGTGCAACGAACGCAGTTTTGTACCACCGATCGACACATTTGTTTTCTCTTCACAGGCCAAAAACGTTGTCGAAATTGGGCTAACAACGTCTGCGGTCCACAATGGTAGTGTTCTTCGTGGAACCATTTTAAGAGAAGCTTCACCAAGGGGTCGTTGTATGGCAAAACTAATGGATGTTTGGCTTCATATGAGATGGCGGATGCATCGAGACGACCTCCTACTCGAAATAAGCCTTCATAATCCAGGAATGGGTTATGTTCGCTGATTGCGCTGGATTTGCTTACGCTAATCTTTTTGGTCAACGCCGTGATCTCTTCTTTAAAATCCGATTGTTGTATGGCGTGAACTATGACGTTAAGTGCCTTCTGATGTTCTGCTGGTGTGAGATGTATTGAGGATTCCCTTGCTTTCTTCTGGTTCCTGCAGTGTTTCGTGAATCGTAGAACGTAGGCCACAATGTGGATAAGTGACTTGAAGGAACCTCGATGATTAATTTTATAAATGATGTCTTCCACTTCTCCATGCGCTGCAACTGTCGACGTGAACGTTGACTCTTTCCTTTCCATGTCCACAGTACTGAGCGAGTTGCCACAATATGGTTTCAGCCAGGTGTTATTTTTACCATGCAAAAACAACGGACCGTAAAACCATAAGTTTTTAGATCTCAACTGTCCTGGTGGTACTCCTCGTGACAGTAAATCCGCTGGATTTGCTGTTGACTTCACATGCCGCCACTGGATCGCATCTGACAACCCTTGAATCTTGGAAATTCGATTGGCAACAAAAGTGTGGAAGGATGTGGTTTGAGAGTTTATCCAAGCCAGAACGATTTTTGAGTCGGACCAGAAATATGTTGGAATTTCTCCTGACTTAAGGTCGTGTTTGACTCTGTCTGCCAGCTGGGCGCCAAGTACTGCAACACGTTTCAAGCGTGGTAGTGTTTGCCTTTTAAGTGGAGCCACTCGAGATTTGGCACACAGAATTCGCACGATAATGATCCCTTCCTTGCTGGTTGATCTGGTGTATGCGACTGCTCCATACCCCTTTTCTGATGCGTCGAAGAAGATGTGTAGTTGCAGAGAGTCCCGTGTACCTTGAGAAAGTGAGTGTCGACCAATTTGCAATTTGTTAAGCTTCGGTAGCTCGTTGCGATACCTTGTCCATCTGAGGTGTAGGTTCTGTGGTATTTCTTCATCCTATGATAATTTCGCCTGCCACAGTTCTTGAATTAGAATTTTCGCGGTGATTACCACTGGTGCGAGAATTTCTAATGGATCGAAGATGCTGGCTACATCCGATAATATTGTTCGCTTTGTTGGACGTGTTGGTGTTAAATTTTGCTCCTTTATGGAAAATTGGTCGGTCTTGGGTAGCCATGTTAGCCCCAAGGTTTTTACCATATCGCCGACGTCATTGCTGAAATCTAAGTTAACTTCTTGATCCTCCTTGGCTACATTCTGAAGGAGGGCAGGATGGTTGGCACACTATTTCCTTAGCTTGAATCCAGCTGTGTTCAAGATTGCGTTAAGCTGTTTTTGAATATCCTTAGTAACCTGGAGATTGTCAGCGCCCGTTAGGCAGTCATCGACGTAGAAGTCATTCAGGAGGGTTGCGGCACCAAGAGGATGCGTTAAGGAGTTTTTTGTACCCAGTTCCTGCAAGCACTTTGTTGCGAGATAGGGCGCAGATCTTGTTCCATATGTGATGGTGTTTAACTGGTAATAGTTGAGAGCTTGATTGTTATCGGCTCTCCAAGCAATGAGCTGATATTTGCGATCGCTTGGATGGATCCAAATTTGTCGATACATTTGTTGTATATCGCATGTGAAAACGTATTTTGGCAAGCGAAAACGTAGGAGAATTGAAAACTTTGAGTTGTTGGTCCGATGTGCATGATGTCGTTGAGGGCTATTCCAGTTGATGACCTTGATGATGCATCGAAGACTACCCGTAACTTTGTCGTGCTGCTTTCAGGCCTTAGGATGCAATGGTGGGGAATGAAGTATGTGGGAGGTGCGATGGTTTTTATGTCAATTTTGGACATGTGTCCTAACGCTTCGTACTCCGCCATGAACTGGACATATTGTTGTTTTATGTCAGCGTCCCTGGAGAAACGTCTTTCTAGCCCGTGAAATCTGGAAATAGCTACGTGCTTTGAGTCGCCCAACACTGATGTTTTTCCGGTGAATGGAAGCCTGACCATAAACCGTCCATCATTGTGTCTTACCGTATTCTGGGTGAAATGAGACTCACATAATTTTTCTGCTGGTGATAGGATCCTAATACCTTGTGTGACTTCTTCTAATTCCCAGAAACTCTCTAGTTGATGGTTTACCTCGTCGTCGGTATAGATGTAGCAAGACGGCTGTCCTGGGGTACTATCAGCAATCTTTCCGGCGAGTATCCATCCAAACACTGTTTTGTATAGAGTGGGTCCTCCTCGCTTTAATGTGATTTTTTCTGTTGACAATAAATCGTGGTAGAGTTCTGCTCCTAACAATACGTCGATGGTTCCAGGCCGGAAAAAGTGCGGATCTGCGTACTGGATGTCTTTGGGCAGGTTCAATGTTGAAGGGTCCAGCTGATGTGTGGGCTGCTGTGAGACAATTGTTGGAAGTACGAATGCCTTGACCTGATTAAAATATTGATTGTATCGCGATTGTAGATTGATCACTACTTGATGTCGGACGGCATTCCTTTTGCTGCCAATGCCTTCTAATTGTACAACGGTTGGTTGTGTAGACAATCCCAATTGGTGGGTGAGTTTGTTGGTAATGAGGTTCACCTGTGATCCGGAGTCCAAGAGTGCTCGGCATTTTATCGTGCTTCCATTGCTGTCGATCAGGTTGATGACTGCAGTGCTGAGAAGCACGTATCCATTGGGCATTTATTGTCTGCAGGTTGCTGTGGCACTAAGGTTGATTGAGGTCGTCGTGGCACTACTTTGATTAGTAATACGTTGAGACTGATTAGTCAATTCTGCTACCTTTTTTACGGACTCTGTATTCTTCTTGGTAGATTCGAAATGTAGCAGAGTGTTATGCTTTTTGTTGCATTTTGTACAATTTCTGGACGCGCAGTTTTTAGTAACGTGTCCAGATTTCAAACAATTAATGCATAAATTTTGTTCTTTCGCCAAGTCAAAACGGTTGGTGACCGAAAGTTGCAAAAACTTTGGGCACGCGAATAATGGATGGAATTTGTCATTGCATGCTTTACATTTTTGCACATTTTGAGTAGTGGTCATTGAGGTTAGCGGTTTAATCACTGATGATTTCTCTTTGTGTCCCACAGCTTCCAATGATTGGATCCAGAAACCTTAGAAGATCCTTAATGGATGGCACTTCTCGGGGATCCTTTAGCGATTGCTCATATGCCATGTGAGTCCCCCTATCCATTTTTTTTTATCACCAGATGTATCAGCATGGGATCCCATGACGTCGTTTCGATGCCCATGTTTCCTAAGGCGAGCAAGGTCTCCGCATTTGTGTCGTGCAGATTTTTGATGGCAGTTACAGATGTGTGATCTGCCATTTGTCTGGGATGGTTGAATAATTTGTCCATTAAGGCCGAAGTGATTAGGCGTTTATTGTTGTACCGATGTTGCAGCATTTCCCAGGCGGTTTCATAATTTTCTTCCGTGAGCGGAAGATGTCTGATGAGTTTTTCGGCTTCACCCACCAAATTGCTCTTGAGGTACCACATCTTTTGGATGTCAGGAAGTGGTTTCGAATGGATGAGCTGGTTAAACAAGTCATGGAATTGCCGCCACTTGAGGTAATCTCCTTCAAATTTCGGCAGAGTAATCTTAGGCAGATAGTCGACTGGAACATGCATTGGTGAAACGTCGACTGAAATTTTGCCTTTATTTTGCAGTTCCATGAGCTGATCATGCACATCAGCCTCGATTTGAAGGTAATTGTTGAAATCGTAATCGGTTGTAGTGCTGTCATCGATATGCTCCCAAATTTTGTCATGGAGGGCGATGACATTTTCATCCTGCATCTGGACGAGTCCTTCCAAATTGCTCATCTTGGTTGTTGTTGTGGGACCTCAAGCTGGAACAATTTCTAGTGTTGATGAAGTGAGAAGAATCTCTTGTGTTGATGAAGCGACAAGAATCTCTAGCGTTGATGAAGTGAGAAGAATCTCTTGTGTTGATGAAGCGACAAGAATCTCTAGCGTTGATGAAGTGAAAAGAATCTCGCCGGGGCCTCCAATGTTTAATTCCACACGTTGTAGTTATCTACCTCGGCACTTGAACCGATGTAGATGAGTGTGGAAGGGATGAGTTCAACTCTGGCACTTTAACCAGGATGAATTGTTTGTTATTTATTTAATTAATTTTTTTGAATTCAACGCTGGCACTTGAACCAGGATGAATTGTTGGTTAAAACGCGAGTCAAAAGTAAGACAATAACACAAAGCTTTGAATTCTGACTGCCTGTTTATTTCGAAGGGTTTTTAATTTATAGATAAAATTTACAACACACAGACGCTCACATATAAGTGATAAAATTTACAACACACAGACGCTCACATATAAGTGCAGCGTGGGAAACTGTAGCGCTGGCCAAGCGACGCTGCGTAGACAAATTTTGACTGCGTTCCTTGGCCAGCGCAAACAAAAGTGTTACGTGACACCTTGATTTGCACTGCGGATGGTTCTCACACTTTTGGCCGGAATGCAGTAAATGATATTTAAGTGAAAATATCCTGGAATGCAGCAATGAATAAATGCAATTCTGACAAATTTTGTGAGAACCAAACGCCGTGGCAAATATTTACAAGTAATAATTATGTTATGAAATAACAACGCTTATGCTCGAAAACGTGAACAAGGGTTTGCTCATTCCAGAAACGTTTTTTTACAGTAAACAGGGACATCATTATAAAAGGTTTGGAAGATTTACTCGAAAAACACTTGAGTTATAAATTCAATGTAGAGATATTTTGTGAGTATATGAAAATGAGTATTGAAGAAGATATGGTTGTGGATGTAAAATCGTTCCAAGCCAAAATGACTTTAATACAGACAAGAGAAGATATCGAAAGCAGCTATAATAATATGATTTATCAGATTTGCAAGAAAATGTCTGAGTTTCAGGAAAGGGACAGTGGCTGGTCTCTCGTAAGGATATGTCACGTGGAGTTCAATATTAATCAATATCGACCAATAAGGGAATGGCTATAAGAAAAAAAAACAAATAATGTTATTTATTAAAATTCAATTTATAAACAAAATAATAAATTAAAAATATAAATATTAAGCAAAACAACTGTTACATTTAAGAAATTGTATGAATAAATTTGAGTATAAAAACACCATAAACAGTCGATTACCTACATTTTCAGATTAGGATAGCACTTCACTTTGAACTGATAGCACTGATTTAACTGATCTGCTCTGATAACTGACTTTGAAATACATGGGCACCGACGCTTTTATGCAGCGCATACAAATCAACAACTATCACAGAAGTATTCTTGATGATATCGATTTAAATCCGATACATCAGAATATATACCAGACGATCCGCCTGCCAGAGGTCGTCGATTCCTTTAGTGATTACACGTCTTCGTTTTAAATTTTTTTCGAGCTTGAGTGTGAAGCTCCTCTGCTAAACCCCGCTTTTTACTCATTTTAGCATTTCTTGTAGAATTTTCCTAGAAGAAAGACTTCGTTGATGTTGTTGTAATTTGTAAACAATTTTATTCCCTCTACCGATCTTCCTTTCGTGCTTCTAAAACTCAATTAACCAAACATTTTAAAGTAAATGCAATAAAACAAGTTTTATTTATTGGTGAGAATTACTAATTTTTATTTAAATCTTTGTAGGCTTGAATATTCTAGTTTGAGCGCTTGAATCCCTACTCCACCGAGGTAATTAGTCTTTATTTATAACTTTTTCTTAGATTAAAAAAACGAAATCTTGTAACAACAAAAAAACAGTTAGTTCAATGAGTAAAAAATCGTGTATCGGAAATTTAGAGACTTATTATGTTTAAATACTTCACAAATACTGATTGCAGTTTTCTTACAATCAAGATTCAATCAATTGAATTAAGATTCAATCAGAACGTTTAGGTAGGGGTAGAACGTTTAAACCCTACCTTTGTAGCAGTATGAGTACAACTGTTTAATAATTTCAACTGTGGGTGCATATAGTGAGCGCCACATGTCTAGCAACGAGTTGATTTGTTGCTTTAGCCTCCTGTCTGCTCGTTATTCAAGAACATTTCTTGACTGATCCTGTGGTGTGGAGAAGACAATCCCTCTGATGAGACCGTCGCGCACCGTTTCGTTCGGATTGCCGACGTTGAACATGAACTTGACGCGGTTGCACACAACGTTGGACACACATGAGTATATCGGGTACCAACCGACCTTGTTGAACACCACGAAGACTTTATACATCTGTTTGCGATAAATGTAGACAGCGCGATCGAAGGAAATCTCCAACAGCGAGTCGTAGCACACGCGTGACTTGTAGTGCGTATATGAGAGTCGGGAGCCCTGCATGTCCTGTATGTATGCATACAGGATCTCCACGTAGCGTTCGGAGAAGCAGGCAGAATTCATCAGCTCACCATAGAGAATCTGCATGGGGACCTGCAGACCTGAACGAGCAAGCACGTATGAGTACAAAATTGCATGCAAACGCTTTTGAGCATCTCACCTAAAATCCATATGTTGGTGTCCACCTCAAAGGTCAGTCCACAGTCCGTCACACTCAAGTTCCGGTAGTCAAATTGCTGGCTAACAGTGTGCACACAATAGGAGCGCTGCGTGTCGTTGGTGTACACCAGATCTGTCTCGCTACCGCTGAAGCTATTCAGGGCGCCCGTTGACTTCGAATGCTGAGATGTGTGTTCAACGGTGGTACTACACATTGTCGTTGACATCGAATTCATGTACGAAGATAAGTCCTTCTGGCTACGATGTTTGTAGTTGTTGCGCGAAACGAGTGATGTACAGAAGCCTTCCTGCATGGGATAGTCACTAATTGCTGGGCTTGAAACCTTAATTAGGATTGAAAGTGCTTCGTGTTGTTGCAGAAGCTTTGAATAAACCGGTCCCTCAGCGAACTGTTGTGGGGCGAGTGTCAGGAAGCGCAGTTTTTTCACGGCTTGTCGTATGAGTATGAGTCATCCATAATATGGCACTGTGTGTTCATAATCTGGTTGATGTTGGTTTCATCAGGAAAGGATTCCTCGTTGCCGTTTGCAGCTGAGTCGTCACTGTCGACTACAACAACTGAAAAATTCATACTAGAACATACTTTGTTCTTCCGTTTGTAACGCAGAGAAGGAGACGAGATAGATATAGAAAGTATATTCTCTCTCAGCGTCACCTCCTGAATCGATTTAGCCACGCCTACTTTACATACAGAATGTAAAGGCACCTCGTTTTAAAAAATGTTAAAATCTGAATATTTCATAATCCGTGTTGAGATATTAAGATAAAATTTTAGTGCGGAACATATAGCGTCATTACTAAAACGTTAAAAAAAATAGGCGTGCCACGTCCACTGTTAACAAAGTTGGTAATATCTCATGAATGGTATAAGATATTGACATGCAATTTTATCAGGATATATATGCAAGCATTACAAATAAGCTTGCCAAAAATGGGCGTGCCACGCCTACTCATAAAAAAGTTGACAATATCTTGTAAACGGTATAAGACATTAATATGAAATTTTATCACGATGTATCTACACGTATTACCAATTTGTATACAAAAATGGGTGGTGGTCCGCCTACTTATACAAAAGTTGATAATATCCCATAAACGGTTCAAAATATTAATACCTTAGTAATTGTATCTAGAGACATTATAAAAACATTTTCTCGAAATGGGCGTGGTCCGCCTACTTATACAAAAGTTGTTAAGTGGCGAAATTATAATTTTTCAGTTACTCGGTGTGTAGGGTATTTAGATTTCGGCAAGGCCGAAGACAACATTCTTACTTGTTTTTTATTTCATTTACGGTAAGATGTGTTGAAAACGTTGAGGAAAGTAGGTTTAACCCGATTTGAGGGAACAGATATGACTTTAGAAACATTTTAAATAAATGGAAAGAATTTTCGGATAAATCTTATATTTTATTATTTATTTATATTTCTTCATTTCATTTTATTTTATTTTATTATTTATTTATTAATTTATTATTTTATTTCCTATAATGGTTTCACTTCATAGAAAAAATCACATTCGATTTTTTAATATAAAAAATATAAAACTATCAGTAAAAAATTAAGGAGTATGAATTTTTCAGTTTAGCTGATTTTTTCATATGAAAAAGCCTTCCAGAATTAAATTCTCAACAGATTGTAATCACATTTATGGATAAGTTATGAAGATATTTACAATTCACATTTCCATATAATAATACTATACTAGTATTACAAACCAGTTACTTATAACACTGAAATTATTTAACTGTAGATCAACAGGTTGGTTTTAGAAAGTGTGTATTGCAACGCTGATTGTTGCGAATACATTTTCGAATTTTTTATGTGGAAAATTGCTTTGGTTAAATTAATTTAGGAGGGTACCACAAATATATTTAAGAATTCAACGCTTGAGGTTATGGATATAGATTGGCAAAATAACTTCCAACGGATCAAGGAACGTGGTCAGTACTTGATGCGAACGAATAAGTGGAGCGACTGCCGTTTCCTGGTAGGAGTAGCGCCCCATCAGGGGGTAATTTCTGCGCACAAGTTGATACTGGCCATGGCTTCTCCCGTATTCGAGCGTATGTTCTACGACAACATGCCGGACGAGACCTATCCAATCGCCATTCCGGACATACAGCCGGACGCGTTTCAAGCCATGCTGGAGTAAATCTACTCGGACTACATTAATATCAGCTCCTTCGAGAAGGCCTGCGAAATGTGTTACGTCGGTAAGAAGTACTTTTTGTTGCATGTGGTGAAGCAGTGTACGCACTCTCTCTGTGCCAACCTGAGTCCGAAGAACGCTTGTTGGTTTTACGAATTCGTAAGGTTCTTCGACGAACAACAATTGATGGAAAGTAGCATGGAGGTAAGCACCCCACAGCCTGTTAATGTACAGAGCTCACAATTGTGTGTTTTTTATTTTTTTTTTTAATCAGTTTATCGTGAGCAAGACGAAAGAAGTACTCGCTGATCCTGGTTTCGTTAACATTGAAATCACAACTCTGCTTGCCATATTAGACCACGACAAGCTAAACATTGACACCGAGCTGGATCTGTTTAATGCTGTGGTAAAATATGCTACGGAACGCGGAATGTTCACAGAAAGCGAGCCGAAATTGAAGCAACCGAAGCTGGATGATGAGCTGCCTGTTAATGTGGAAGCCATGCATGACTCCGAGGCGGTTGAGCAAATGAAAATGGAGCCGAACGTGCACTGCCGAGGTGATGACGACTCCTCGCATGATATCTCTTATGACAAGCCACAACTAATCGGCGACGTTGTTGTAGTCGACCGTGACGCCTCAGCTGCAAACGGCAACGAGGAATCCTTTCCTGATGAAACCAACATCAACCAGATTATGAACACACAGTGCCATATTATGGATGAAACACTCATACGACAAGCCGTGAAAAAACTGCGCTTCCTGACACTCACCCCACAACAGTTCGCTGAGGGACCGGTTTATTCAAAGCTTCTGCAACAACACGAAGCACTTTCAATCCTAATTAAGGTTTCAAGCCCAGCAATTAATGACTATCCCATGCCGGAAGGCTTCTGTACATCACTCGTTTCGCGCAACAACTACAATCATCGTAGCCAGAAGGACTTATCTTCGTACATGAATTCGATGTCAACGACAATATGTAGTACCACTGTTGAACACACATCTCAGCATTCGCAGTCAACGGCCGCCCTGAATAGCTTCAGCGGTAGCGAGACAGATCTGGTGTACACCAACGACACGCAGCGCTCCTATTGTGTGCGCACTGTTAGCCAGCAATTTGACTACCGGAACTTGAGTGTGACGGACTGTGGACTGACCTTTGAGGTGGACACCAACATATGGATTTTAGGTGAGATGCTCAAAAGCGTTTGCATGCAATTTTGTACTCATACGTGCTTGCTCGTTCAGGTCTGCAGTCCCCACGCAGATTCTCTATGGTGAGCTGATGAATTCTGCCTGCTTCTCCGAACGCTACGTGGAGATCCTGTATGCATACATACAGGACATGCAGGGCTCCCGACTTTCATATACGCACTACAAGTCTTGTCGAAAAAAATTTAAAACGAAGACGTGTAATCACTAAAGGAATCGACGACCTCTGGCAAGCGGATCGTCTGGTATATATTCTGATGTATCGGATTTAAATCGATATCATCAAGAATACTTCTGTAATAGTCGTTGATTTGTATGCTATGCATAAAAGCGTCGGTGCCCATGTATTTCAAAGTCAGTTATCAGAGCAGATCAGTTAAATCAGTGCTATCAGTTCAAAGTCAAGTGCTATCCTAATCTGAAAATTTAGGTAATCGACTGTTTATGGTGTTTTTATATTCAAATTTATTCATACAATTTCTTAAATGTAACAGTTGTTTTGCTTAATATTTATATTTTTAATTTATTATTTTTTTTATAAATTGAATTTTACTAAATAACAATATTTGTTTTTTTTTCTTATAGCTATTCCCTTATTAGTCGATATTGATTAATATTGAACTCCACGTGACATATCCTTACGAGAGACCAGCCACTGTCCCTTTCCTGAAACTCAGACATTTTCTTGCAAATCTGATAAATCATATTATTATAGCTGCTTTTGATATCTTCTCTTGTGTGTATTAAAGTCATTTTGGTTTGGAACGATTTTACATCCGCAACCATATCTTCTTCAATACTCATTTTCATATACTCACAAAATATCTCTACATTGAATTTATAACTCAAGTGTTTTTCGAGTAAATCTTCCAAATCCTTTATAATGATGTCGCTGTTTACTGGAAAAATCGTTTCTGGAATGAGCAAACCCTTGTTCACGTTTTCGATAAGCGTTTCAACCCTTTCATTGAAGGCTGACTTTATTGTTTTAAAGTGCTCGTTAATCGGGATACCAGCATTTTTTTTATGTTTATAAGTCAAATATATGAGTATTTTCTGAAAAGTTATTTGGAGCTCACACGGCTTGATGTCTTGGAGAATCAAATGATTAATGAAGTTCTATAATAACTTGTTGCTACTTTTATACTCCTCTCTCATAGCAATTCACCTCTCTTTAATTTTCAACAACAATAATAGTATACAAAACGCGTCTCTGTAAAAATAAATTCTGGGAAATTGATGACTCATACTAATTTCCTAAAATAACTCCACTGATTAATTAACCAACTAACACTATGCGTCACAAGGTAGAGTTCGCCTTCTCTCATAATCAAAAACGAACAAAATAAAAGTCACACGCTGACACTTACTCTACATATCCCTATCCCTATCTTACCCTCATCCAATTACTACATTTCACTAAAAACTTAGTATGTAATAAATTTTGAAAAAATGTTTATACTAATTTGTTAGACCGCCTGTTTCGGTATTAAAAAAAAGATATTCTTTTACAAGTTATAAAATAAAATCATCGACCTCCCTGCGGTATTTAAAATACTACACAGCTAACACAGAGGTGTCAAATTTTCCTCAAACATCTCTCTGCGTCAACCGTATGCGTGCCAAGATACGGAGCACGCAGCCACTTAACATTTTATTACACTTCCCACTAACAACACAACCTCTGCTTGCGCAGCCGCTATACACACCCGTACTCGTTCCCACAGCTCTGTATCCTACATATGAATATTAAATTTCTTAAAATAACAACTCCGCGCTTCAGACCGTGGATGCGAGCCACAGCTTGAACCGCTCCCTTAATGTTTACATTAAGTTTTACTATACTTCTGGGCAGCGTCTCAAAAACGAATCAATTAAATAAACAACAACTACAACACTACTTCTGCTTACACAGATTCTGTTTAAGCAGCCTCTGCTTAGCAAGCTGTCACCCGCAAGCATACACATTTCCTCAGCTCTGTGTCCTACATACAAACATTAAAACTATAACAACAACTACAACAACATACTTCCTAAATTTCCAAAAATAACTCCACTCACAAACCCTATGTGAGACACAAGCCACAGTTCGCCTTCTCCAATAAACAAACGAACAAAACAAAAGTCACACGCTGAGACTCACTCTTGCTACTTATGATCTCCCTGTACTCACATATCATAACACACGTCTCCCCCCTCCCTCTCCATACTTCCACACCATCTCGCCTACCAACCGTTGACCGATCGACCAACTAATCGTCCGTCCGTCCGTCTGTCCGTACGCCAGCCGCTAGCCGCCAGCCGCCAACTTCCAACCTTCAATCCTCTTTCTCACTCTTGCATACACTATGCCCACCGTCTCACTCCTACACACACACATCCACCTTTGGAGGTGGCACCACCGAAATACACAGGAGGTGCTATGGTCCAGAAGTTACATATAACAACTACTCAAGCTTCATATTTCTTATAATTTCTTAAATTTCTTAAAATAACAGACCGTGAATGAGAAGTCACAGCTCGATCCGCTCCTTTAATGTTTGCATTCAATTTCACTACAATTTTGAGGCAGCGTCAGTTCATCTAACAAGCCGTTCACCCGGCAGCCACCAGGGTTGCTACTTAACAAAATTCCTCGAAAAAATCCCAAAAAAAATTTTTAAGAAAATAATTCCACAAAAATTTTCAAAGAAAAAAATTTAAAAAAAAATTTAAAAAACAAAAAATTTAATTAAAACATTTAAAAGAAAAATTAAAAAAGGATGCCATGAAAAAACCCTCGATCTGGCAACCAAAAAATCCCCAATTTCACTGTGCGTGTGGCCGCCGCGTCGGATTGCAGTTCTGCATTGTTCACAGTCTGTTCAGCTCCTCCTGCATATCCACTTTGTCTTCGAGTTACTTTTCTGTTTCCGGCACCGTTACAGTGTCTTTACTGTCGTAAAAAAATATTCGTCTTCGCTGTTTGAAGAATTAGCCTCCTTATAATTTGGTCGGCTACGTGATCGCAATCCGTATGGTGTGTCGCTCAAACGCGAAATTTTATTGAGATCGCTGTTAAGTCACATAGCTCAGGATCACGTCGGCGTCACCAATTTATAGCAATAAATTCATTCATAAACGTTTATTTAAAACTATAAAAATACTTTGTTGAACAAATTTCAGAAAAACGCGTGCTTAAGGAAAGGTGACAAAAGGCGCTCCCTATTGAAGCTGGTTGACCTGCTGAGCTGACTGGTTGGCCACACTCTAACTCCGTATAACCATCTACTCGTCATTCTCGACCAGGGGGTAATTAAAAGCGAGCTTATTTTAAATTTATTAGTAGTATATATTTAATGACTTAAAAAATAAAATACAATACATTTTCAATAAATTTCAATTGAATTAAGATTTAAAAAATTAAGTAAATTACTGAATTAAATTAAATTTATTTAAACGTGTTTAGAAAATATATAAAGAAAAAAATATAACAAAGTATGTTTATTCGAAACAGCTCAGATGTGTTGGTCTCCGAGCACTATCCGGCTCGAAGGACCAAATGTTTTGTTCAAATCACAAATTCAATGTATTTCACAATGTTTTTAATGTTTAATAGGTTTACAAGGTTTGTTTCACACTGCTCACAATAATTATTAAAAATGTTCCAAATGTTAAAGCTCCACTCACACGCGTCAACTTCTGGGGAATAAGAGTGAGCAAGTGCCTAGTGTGGGTCCTGAGACGATCGCTGGAAGCCGGTCAAACAGCGCCAGTTGCCGCGGAGAGAGCCCGCAGCCGGGCTTACGCTCACGAGAGAGGCGCATCTCATGACCGGCAGGCTGACAGGAGAGAGACTGGAGTGCTCACTCCTGACACCCTACCGATCGATGAGGGAGCACCTCTGACGAGCGGCAGTTGGCGTTAACAAAGTATTTGAAAGTACAATGTTAAATTGAGGTTAAACCATGTCAGGTCGTCACGAACTTTTTACTGCTGACAACGATATAGTTACATATATTTTTTTTTTTTTTTTTTTTTATATCAGAATCTAGCAGTAGCCCTTAAGAGATCAATCTCTTTTTCCATGATTGGCTACTGATGGAATGGTTGACAGAGGGATCGGAAGGGAAAGAGATCTTTTCGCATTCTACATACTCCGGCAAGTGTTGCGAAGCAAAGCTTCCTAAAGAACTGCTTATTTTTGCTTATTTTATTATTACAAACACTGCCGGAGACAACGAATGGTCCTTATTTTTCACAATTAGCGCTAGGCGAGGCCTTAAGTACGCAATAGAATTTGAGACGTCACGATAAGGAAAGTTAACAACCATGCGCAAGGCGGGACTCGAACCCGCGTCCCCGGAAACTGATGGCTAGTGTGCCACACACTACACCACCGAGCCACCGAGAACCGCATATATACTGGAGAAGTACGACTGAAAATTATTAAAAATGGGTTAAGGAATAATTATTGAAAACTTTACTTTATTTAACTGCCTGCTAATGAATGACACTAAAACTGACAAAATTCATTTGTTCTTTGTATTTTTATATGAACTTATTAATGACTTGTAGCTAAATAAGATCTCGTTATTTTTATAGTCCTCGAGATTAAGTGATCGTCTATGAACCTTCTCGTTAACTTCCGAACCGGGTTGGGATCCACTTTTGCGGAATTAACTGGAAAATAATGAGAACATTCGAGTAATAGCTTACAATTGCCCTTATTGTTACGATTCGCAGTTATAAAATGGTGTAATACGATTGGCAGCGGATTTGTGATTCACCCAAATTAGTTCACTTTTTGCAAAAATTGACGATTTAAACGTAACTGTAACACGATATAAACTGTTTTAAAAATATCTATTATTTTTACTTTCTTTAACAATATCTTCTTTAAAACCATTCAGAGCAAAAATTGTTTGTCTATTTTGTGTTAATATAGCTAATTCAAGACAAACTTGTTATATAACTAAGAAACAAGTTATAGACCGAACAAGTTAAAGTTTGAAAAAATTAAAAACTATGGAAATTTGTGAACCTTACTTCCAATTGAGTAGGATACCACTGGTTGGTATCCGCTAAGCAATTAACAGAAGGGGTACACTTAGTTATGACAGCGGTTTGGGGAGCGTCCATGCCACGAAATTTGTCTGTAAGCGGGCATCAATTTTTACTGGCGAAATGACTTTCGCTCGAAGCAAGCTGTATAAACGCCGCGGTATGAGTCAAAGTTTAAATCCGTGTAAGACTCTACGGAACACGCCGAAGGATGCTATAAAGTTTGGCATGACGAACTGGTAGAGAAGTGTCGCCGAATGCTTATCGTGAGCGCCTGCCAAGACTGGCTTAAGCTCACGGTGTGCCATCACACATGGGGTTGAAGTCAATGCGTCAACCAACGCCCCATTGGATAGGTACCTGGTACCAGTCTGCCTGAACCAATTCGAGTACTTGCGTAAAGGACAAGTACTCCCTCTTGGTCGAGGCCTTTCTAACACCTCTGCCGCTCTATGGGTCACGGCACCCGGTTACAATGCAACTCCACATCGAGCTAAAGTGGAAAGCTCAGCCCGCGTACATTTGGGTATCAACCACAGCCCTCACGTTTCTCCCACTAGGTAGGACCCACAATGATAAGGCTGAGCGTGATCGAACACGCTACAGGGGCTCCTGATCCCCGTGGTACCACACAAAGCCTCTGGTCAGACCTCGTAGTCAAAACTACTTCCAGTTGGGCTCCTTATAGCCCGGGACCGGTCGCCCAAAAGTTTTTGAGTCCAGCTGTAGATAGAACTAGGTGCATACAGAAATTGCCCACACCAAACATGGATCAGTCTGAAGACATGTGTATGGACATGTTTTCGTTACTGCGGGAGCGAGGCCTATCCTCACCTCTTCCACTCAAAAGGGAGTGGCACCTAATGACGGGGGTTAACCCCAATTTAGCTGGACTCCCAACAACCGCGGACGAGGGTGGATGCTGCTACCCACCACAGTGCAGTGTTTAGTGTGCTCGCGGGGAAAAAAAACACAACCAGATATAAACAAATATCTTCCAAAACATAAAAAGTCACAAGTGCAATAGAACTGGATTGAATACAGTGCATTAAAATATAACAATAAACATTAATAAATTCACAAAAACAATAATACAAAATAACAACCAAATAACACAAATAGATAATCAAACGGAATGCAGAGAACCAAGCGAAGGTCTTTTTTATGCTCTCCGCTGTAAAGCTCAGCATTTCGTTTTTCTTCTCGTCCTCCTTCTTCCTGGTCCCGTTAGGTGTGCAGGCGGCTGTGAGTGCCTGGAGAATGAATATGAATAACAAATACTGCTGTCATCAGCAAACGATTAGACGGGGTTTGATGTCAATGACAGAAGGTCATTGATGAAAATAAGAAAAAGTGTCGGAGCGAACAGGAGCGAACCCTGCGGAACTCCAGCATTAATGGACTGCTCTTCGGAAGCAGAGCCGTCTATCACAACCCGAATAGAACGGCCGCTGAGGAAACTCGATATCCATCGAGTGAATGTATTACCGACACCATAAGCAGCCAGTTTAGACACGAGTGCTTTATACCACACTCGGTCAAATGCCTTGGAGATATCCAAAGCAACAGCCTTACTCTCACCGAATTGGTGAACACAGCTGTTCCACCGCTCAGTGAGGAACTCCATGTGGAGCGGTGAACACGGAAAACGTATCAGCACAACCAGCACTTTCATCGCCATCCAAACCCTACACCCAATACACACACACACAATCACCAAGAACTTATATATTCATACGACCCATACGCCACATACAAAAGACCACACACGCATAAAATTAGGCAGTTAACCTACCCTCGCACGACGCTCCACAAATACTCTACCGGCGAACCGGTCCATACATTCCAGTTGTCTGATGTGGAGAGAGCCTCACTCACACAGAACCCCTGATCAGTCCAACTAATCCCCATAGCCCCCAAATCCCTAAAGTACAATCGGCAGTCACACAAGACATGAAGCCAATCCTCAATTGCAGCTCCACAGTCACAAGCTTCTGTAGCCGTAAGGCATCTCTTAAACAAACATGAATTAAGAGAGCCATGACCAGTTAGCAAAAAGCCCAAGCTCAGGCTGAAGCCAAACCAAGGATGGCTTGCAGCGAATGCGACGTCCCGAATGTACTCGTACGTCGCCCTACCCCTTTCACTGTGGTTCATCTAGTCATCATTAAGACCTGTAAAGCCTCCGTGGAGACCGTATGGCAAACTGCCAAGCATGCAGTAATAAGCACGACCCTCTGACATGCCAGAATCTTGCGATACCCAGCAGCAGACGTCACCACGTGACCCCAGACGGATGCACCAAACGTTGCACACGCAATGAACAGACCCCCCTATAGAATGCGAACGACACGCATACTCAGACCCCAGTCACACATAAGCAATCGACGCACCTGACCTACCAAACACACGAGACGCTCACATGTATGTGTCAGGTGGGGAAGAAAATTCATCCTTTCACCGATAGTCACCCCCAAGTACTTGAACTCAGTCACGCACCTGAGGGAGACACAAGATGCACGGACACTTTGATGTGGATTACGTGATAATTCACCCTTGAGTAACATTATCACGGTCTTGTCCATTGCCACGTCCACACCCACCTGTACACCCCACTCGCACACAACACTCACTCCCAAGGATTCAATTGCGGCACGCGATCGACTCTCAACGAGGACAAGCAGATCGTCAGCATAAGCACAACACTTCCAGGACAGACCAAGACGCCGCAACAGAGGATCCACCATGAGATTCCAAATAAATGGACCACAGATGGAACCCTGCGGACAGCCCCTGGCCACATCATCCCAGACGCATTGATTGCTCCCAGCTACGCAGGCCTTTCTGTCAGAGAAGTAACTCTCCCACGGACCAACCTCACGGCAGCCCAACTCACGTAGTCTACTAATGACGCTAGACCAGCTCAAGTAGTCAAACGCGCCCTTAAGGTCAATGAATACGCGCATGACATATTCCGAACTAGAAGAGCTCACGCAATCCTTCACATACGCCCACGCATCCTCCACAGACCGACCACTCCTGAAACCAAACTGCCAAGGACACATGTCCTCACGCAAGCACTCCTGAAGCCGTTCTACCATAACCCTCTCCAGCACTTTTCCAAGTACCGGAAGAAGACTAATCCCCCGATAGGATCTAGGATTAGACCTGACCCTATCAGGCGACTTCAGAAGCACAATGAATCTGGCAATCTGCCATTCAGAAGGAAAGTATCCATCTCGCACACACTTTCCGAGCAGGGCTACCAGGTATTCAGGAATGACCTTACAGATGGCTTTCACCATCTCTCCAGTAATCCCATCCAACCCAGGAGACATTCTGGACATGATCAGCTAGACCGCACACCCAACTTCCGCAGTCACCAATTCAGGGGGACCATCAAGCACCCCCCCATCGTGAGGATGATCCGAAGGCACCTCACCAGGATAAAACTCTGAAAGTAGTGCACTTACAGAAGCATTCCATGTTGACAATACGGAATCGCCAACACGGATGCCACTGACTTCAACCACCCTTCTGTTGCCACGACACAAATTATACAGCTGGTCCCAGGGGTCATCGCTGTGGCGCTCAGCAAACCGTCTTCACTCATCCTTCTTAGTCGTCATAAGCATGCGCTTGTATTCACTCAACCCACGCCAATAAGACAACCCAACCCTATTAGCTCTCGAAGAGCTCGCCGTTGACACGCCAAACGGCCTCATTCACACTGGCTACCTGCTCATCCACACCAAAGTTATCAAAGTCAGCAAGTGGTACCAAAGTAAACGCTTCCCTGACCCTAACCGCATACGCATCCCAATTGACCCCCAGAGTACGCCAACGCTTAGTGTCACTGGCCGTATCAGATACGTGGCCATAAGTGACCTCAATCTCAATGAGATTGTGATCACTTATACTTAAGCCCCCTCGGATAAACCAATGAAATCTAAACGAATTCATTGCCGCCGCATTCGCAAACGTTACGCCAATATCACTCACACCTGTAGGCCCCTCAAAGATATACCACTCACTTGGTTCATTGACCACATGAACGCCACTACCCATGGCCTATTCACTCAGTATCTCACCCAGCTGTTGACTCAGCCGCCCAGCCGATCTGGACATTTTGCTAAACCAAAGCGCGGACGATGCATTCGCGTCAACACCAAGGATAACGGGATTGCTACTCGCAAGTAGTAGCACCCTATCCATATACCTTATATAGGGCTCTAGATCACCGCTGAAACGGCAATAAACACTCATCAAAAAGAGCTTGCCAAACACACCTTCTGCACTCACACAAACACCCCATTCGCTTGAATTAAGGAGCATACACTGAGTATGCACGTCATTCACAACCACAGCCTTCAGCCTACACTCATTTACCCTGTGGTCCACGCTGAGACAGCGGAAACAGGCGGGAGTCATCTCATGTTCCCACACACGGAAGCAGAACCACTTAATGTAGCAACTACCCACATCCAGAAGACCTTCCATGGCACGGCCACTGCCCTCCAGGATGACATTAGTCGCACCATCACCACCCTCCTTCCATGTCTCCAAACTCATCTTCTCCTTGAGGTTCATCTCATACAGATCACTCATGAACTCGTCAAGACTGATCCTCCAGTGAACGAACGACGACCTTGGGACCAAGCTTCCTATTAACACTCACATCCAGACCGACCGTGGCAAGGGCGGCAAGGCCGAGGGCGCTGACATAATGGTGCTGCCACCAGCACCAGCAGGAACCCCCGAAACACCTGCTACACTCGCCACTGAAGGCCCAACCACCGGCGCCACGAAACCGCTACTGGCGGCTCCTTTTTCCTCCAAGCGTCCCTTTAGACGCTCGTTCTCCTCCGCAAGCTCAATGGGCAATCGCTCATATCCCCCTGAAACATCTAAGATACGGCGGGTCAGAGACCGGCTGACAACGTCACCCTCAAAGTGGACGCCCATGAGAGCACTCGTGACTGCCTTGAGCCGCTTACCGAATGACCCAGAGACAGCGGTGGCACCCACCGGAGCACTCGCTTGAGTACCCTCCCGAGCACTCCCACCGGCACCCTTACCACCTTCGAAGCTTGCTTTATACTCACCTTGGTGGCGGGCTTGTGACTTACCAACTTCATCTCCGCGTCTGACGATGACGATGACGACTCACAGTCACTCGTCAGACCCACCATCTTCAACGCACCTACTAAAACGGCCTTCTTGATGGCCTTCGATTGCAACCACAACAAACCGCAAAGAACGGGACCGTCAAAATCGGCACAACAGTATCTAAGAATATTATTTGTTCGATTTGAAAAAAATGATTAACAAAAAATTCGTGCAAAAACGCACTCACACGAATTATCACCGCAAAACGACGATATCGCAACACCAAACCGCAAAAATTGACGAACTGATACAATCGCTTCTGTGACGAACCACACGTTAACCGCACTATGGGGCAAAATCTATAGAACATTTGCAGAAACACTTAATGGAGGCAGACGCTAAAAAATACGATCGTTACACTGTTACCAAGCCGTCTACTAACGCCGTAGTGTGGAGGAAGCCGGTTGCTTTATCGGTCATGATAGCCCCTCGGCATCTTGGAAGAAAAAGGAAGGAAGGAAGGAAGGAGTGAAGCTGGACAACCATATAGAGTACATTAGACTTCGACTTCAAAATATAAAATGTACACAATGCAACAACAACAATCAGTCAAGAGTAAAGTTGAGGATGCGTTTCTTATGGGCGTTTGCTCGTAAGAATGCATATATTTAACTCGTTTTGACAGTGCAGAACTTCGAAGTCGAAGCCTGAAGTACTCTATGAGCGTTAGCCTTAAAGCGGATTTCATACCGTAGTCTGTAGAACCAGGAATGCAAAATAATTTTACATTACATATTGGCAAGTAAATTGGTAATTTTGTGCTAAGACATGCATCTTGATGCTCCATTTTAATCCTGCAAAAATGTGCACAGCAGAACATTTTTAAAACTTGTGACGAACCTTCACTAAGGCGGGGTATACTCGAACCTTCACTAAGGCGGGGTACACTTAATTTCTCTTAGTTAATTTCCTAATTTCAAATTTCACTTAATTTATTTCTTAACTTCACTTAGTTTATTTCTTAATTCCACTTAATTTATTTTCAAATGTCTCTATAATTAATGGTTTCTAACCCAATGTTTCAGTTCATTAAAAGAAAATCCTACAATTCTTTACATTTTCTTTCCCTTTTTCGTTTCTGTAGTTCCGCTGCTCGCCCCTAATTCAACCGCGGCTACTGCTCACTGTCTCTGGCTATGTATAGTATAGCTGAAGCTCAAGTATAACTGAAGACCTGTAAAGCGCCGACTTGCTTCTCTATGCTTCTGTCACCGTTTGCTCACAGGAGACCTGAAAGCCCTGACCCATCTCTGTACGTCACTATCACCGTTTGCTCACCAGAGATATGGAAGGCACCGACTCGCCTCTGTGCGTCTCTGGCGACGTTTGTGTCTGTCGCCGTTTGCCGTTTTAAAAACATTGCACGCAAGAGTTGACTTATTGCCTCTCGTTCCATGTGTTGTGTGTCCTCCTAGAACGCGGTTCCTCCCAAAGAAAAATTCAAGGTGCCTTCAACATTGTCATGTTAACATTGTCTGGTCCTTCGTCGCCATAGGATTATTTTGGAAATAATTTGCGAAAAATGTCGTTAAAAGCACTAAGAGTAAAGCGAGGACGGGTAAAAGGTTGTATTACACGCATTTCTAATTATATTGAGCAGATTGATTATTGGCGAGGATTTATTAAAATCGAAGATGATTTGTGCGAATTTGAGGAGGAGCATACAGTTGGTGACGAGAATGTGAATAGCGGAACTGCGGGGGAAGCTGCAAGCGGGTCATTTGAGCAAGTAGAAACGAAATATTTATGCACTCGTGCTTCTCTTTTAAGCGCAATTCGTCAATGTCAAGGTCAAGTAAATCAACAAGCAACTACTTCTCAGCCGACACAAACAGCAGGTGATGCAATTGACATGTTGGCGGCTCAGCAAAATACACTATTGCATCGTCTTGCGGGAATAGTGCATAGCGCGAATGAGGTCGCCTTACCCAAAATTGTTATTCCACCATTTTCGGGAGATTACAGTGCATGGACAAGTTTTCGCGATTTGTTTGTTGGATCGGTTGACAATAAGCCGCATTTAACTCCAACCCAAAAATTTTACTATTTAGTGTCATTTTTACGCGGTGAAGCTGCCACTCTACTTAAAAACATTCCAATATGTGACGAAACCTATGCAGAGGCATGGGACAAACTGGAAAGGAGATACGATCGTCCTGATTTCGTGGCACTGTCGTATGTCAAATTATTTATGGATCTACCAAGCACGCACATATCAAATTCGCGCACACTACGAACTATTAACGGAGCCGATGAATGTCTACGCGGACTCAGTGGAATCTCATCAAATACTCGGTGAGCTAGACTCCGAAACTCGTCAGGGATGGCTCGAACTATGCAGTTCTACTCCTGGTGTGACAATTGATCAGCTTTTAAAATATTTGGAAGGTCAATTTAATTAGCTTGAGTCTAATGACATGATAGGTGCGTCAAACCTGAATAAGCACTCGGTGATCAGAGCTCATGTTGCCAACAACTCGTCACAAGCTTGCCTAAAATGTAAATGAGCACATGTCTTACCCCAATGCACAGACTTTGCACTTTTAGTGTGGAATCGCGCAGGAAGTTTTCCAAAGATCACTCGCTTTGTTTTAATTGTCTTAAAAAGGGACACAATGCCGCAAGATGCAATTCTTTTTTTCCTTGTCGAGTATGCAATGCTCATCATACGTTGGTACACTTTTCACTATCAGTGTCGATTCATACTTCTGGGAGTGCTACAAATTCCAAGGCAAATACTGCAAACACGTCACTTTCCGTAATAGATACACCGACATCATCGGCGTTAACTCATCATGAGCAACCTCTTCGCAGCAACATAGTGGCAGACATTGATCAATCTACGGGGATTCTGCCAACGGCCATTGCCAAAGTGCATGATCAATGTGGAAACTACTTCGAAATACGTGCACTTATTGACTCGGGCTCACAAGTGTCGTTCATTACCGAATCGTGTGTTCAACGTCTTGGTCTTCAACGAACAAATGCCCGCTTGTGTGTGCGTTGAGTCGCATCATCCGACGCTGGGGTGACCAAAGGAAGAATTCGCATTAAAATATGTTATCGGGTTGGTGATTTTGAAATCGATGTCCACCCATACGTTTTGTCACGGATAACGTCTGAAATTCCGGGTCGAGATTTTTCAATTCAAAGTGGAGAGGTTATTTCGCATCTAAATTTGGCTGATCCTCATTTTGGTGTTTCAAGATCAGTAGAGTTGCTTTTGGGTGCTGATATTGTGTGGTCACCATCAACAATTTTAATGAAAATTTTATTCCAAAAATTATGGTTGTTGAATGTAAACTGAGACTATTCACTTCCTAAGGAAATAGTTTAGCAATGGCAAGAAGTGAGGCAGTCGATTCACCATTTCGAAACGATTACAATTCCTTGACGAATTTACATCTCCATGCCAGACGTAGATACGATTGCACGACCTTGTTGGAATTACGTAAACATCCGTCAGAATCCGGCGGATTGTGCATCGCGTGGAATAATGCCCGATCAACTAGTCAAGCATGATTTGTGGTGGAACGGACCTCCATGGTTGCAGTTTAACAAAGATAAGTGGCCTTCATCTAAATTTAAAGATCAGAATAAACTTCAGTGTTCAGCAGATGTGCTTTGGGAGAAGAAACAGGCTGTATTATGTAATTTGGGGTCAGAAGACAAGATATTGTTGCTCTGTATATCTCCAAGGCATTTGACCGGGTGTGGTATAAAGCACTCGTGTCTAAACTGGCTGCTTATGGTGTCGGTAATACTCGATGGATATCGAGTTTCCTCAGCGGCCGTTCTATTCGGGTTGTAATAGACGGCTTTGCTTCCGAAGAGCACTCCATTAATGCTGGAGTTCCGCAGGGTTCGGTCCTATCTCCGACACTTTTTCTTATTTTCATCAATGACCTTCTGTCATTGACATCAAACCCCGTCTACTCGTTTGCTGATGACAACAGCATTTGTCATTCATATTCATTCTCCAGGCATCCTTCCATTCTAGAGATCACTAGAAGACGCAGAATTATTAATAACACACTCCAATCCGACCTCAACAAAATCCAGGAGTGGGGTCGTGAGAATCGGGTCGACTTTAATGAGCCGAAGACCCAATGCTGTTTGTTAACCCACAAGCGTTTAGCGGGTGCCAACTTCCCACCTCTATTGATGCTCTTGATGTTCTGGGCATGTCAATCCAATGCGATCTTCGCTGGAACAATCACATCTTTGACGTGTCGAAAGAAGCAGCCAAGTGCTTAGGCTTTCTTAAGAGGTGTAAGAAATACTTCACTCCATCCGATCTTCGTTGTATCTACACCACTTATATCCGTCCGAAAATGAAGTACAATTTGCATATATGGTCGAGAGCTTCGCGGGCATATCTTCAGTTTCTCGACCGTGTCCGTGTAGGGTGTGTATCATTATTTTACCGCTACTTTCATGGTAAATGTTCCTCTGAAGTAGCCGGCCGGATTCCTCCGGTTCAGGTATTTAGCAGAACTACTCGGCTTTCCAGAGGGGTGCACCCCTTTTATGTTTTGATTCCGTTCCAACGCACCACGCATTACCGTGAGAATTCGTTTTTCGGTCGCGTCATTAGATTGTGGAATAGTCTCCCTGCGCATGTCTTCCCACCCACTTACAGCGTCGAAACCTTTAAGCGAGGCGTAAACCGTCACTACTCCCTCTTTCCCCCTTCCCATTAATCTGTCATCCCTTCGGAACCATCAAATGCTTTGCACGCATATTCTTTTTACCTAAAAGTTGTCTATACTATAGTTATACACAAATTACCTGCTACTATCCTAATCTCTAATCATAATATTCTTATACATTCCTACACTTTATGCCTGTTACTATACAACTCAAGAAGTTTATTGTGAAAGGGTTTATCTCTTCCTTTAATCTCTAAAAACGTAGTAATTGGATTCTTTATTCTTTTAACTTTGTACGGACCTATCCATATTGGAGAAAACTTATTTTTCCTACCTTGATTCTTAACCAAAACGTTATCTCCTACCTTAAATCTACTAAATTTAACTTATTATCATATTGCTCCTTTGCTATTTGCTTAGCCCTATCTTGATTTTTTTCTCACTATTTCGTGAGGCCTCTGTATTTGAAACTTTAAAACCTTATTTGGGTCGTCGGCATTGTATATACATTTTCTCTTTAGAGATTTGACGGAATCTCTATATCGAAACCGAATAGAGTGCGGAAAGGAGTTTGCATTGTTGTAATATGGGGTGTGTGGTTGTGAACGTGCATAGTTGCAGTTAACCACCTATCCCAATTTGAAGCGTCTTCTTTCGCAGAACTCCGTAAATATTCTGCCAGGGGTCTATGGCTTCCCTCCAATGAACCATTGGCCTGCGGGTGATACGGTGTTGTGTGTAATTTCTTAATTCCCAAAAGTTTGCAAGTATCGGTAAATAATTTTGAAGTGAAATTAGTACCGTTATCCGTTACCAGAATTCGTGGAATTCCGTACCGCGTTATTACCTCGTCATAAAAGCCATAGCTACGGTGCTTGCTTCAGCGTCAGGGATAGCTATGCACGTCATAAATTTTGAAAAATCATCCTGAAATGTTAGGATGTACTGATTACCGGACACAGTTTCTGGTAAAATACCCACAATGTCCATGTAAACCTTATCAAAAGGCCGCACTGGCGTGTCTGTTAATACTAGTGGCATTTTCCTCAATTTTTAATTTTTGTTGACTTGACATTTGGGACATGTTTTAACATATTCTTTTATCTGTTTTTGCATGCCTGGCCACCAGTATTCTTGTCTAATGCGTACATAAGTCTTCACTGCCTCCCGATGGCCTCTTAACAGTGAACCGTGGAAATCTCTCATTACCGTTTCTATCTCCTTAGGGTCTGATAGCAATACTACATTATCAGATTTTACCTTTTCTGCATCGTATGTTGTTGCGTACCCTTGCTGTGAGTTTTGACATGAACTGTCTACCTCATCATGTTCCTTTACTTTCGCTTTTGAACGAGTCTGTACGGCAACAATACAACCATTTTCTTGTGGAATTCTGCTTAATGCGTCTGCATTCAAATTCTTCTTACCGGGTTTATATATAATTTCAACTTCGTATTCCGATAGTTTATGTCTAAACCTGGCTAGAGAAGTGACAGACCACCAACCCTTCAAGGGTTGGTGGTCTGTCACTATCTTAAAAGGCCTGCCCAGAATATATGCTCTGAAATTACGTGTAGCCCAGATAATGGGCAATAATTCCCTTTCTATAGTTGAGTATCTCTTCTCGGTGTCACTCAACGCTCTGCTAGCGAAAGCTATCGGTCTATCATCGCCAATTTTCCCTTGCGACAACACGGGCCCTAGAGCTTCGCCACTAGCATCGGTGGTCAACAGAAATTCCCTACTAAAATCCGGGTATGTGAATACCGGTGGTGAATTTATTGCTTGTCTTAACGTCTCAAAGGCCTTTTGGCAATCCTCGGACCATTTAAAAACTACATTCTTCCTCAATAGCTTATTAATAGGTAAATCTATCCTTGCCATATTGTCTATGCATTTCCTATAATAATGTACTAAACCCAAAAATGTTTTTACTTCCTTCTTATTCCGAGATGGCAAAATGTTTTTAACACATTCTACCTTCTGTGGGTCCGGCAGTGCACCATTTTCCGAGCACTTATGACCTAAATACACGACTTCGCGCCGCAAAAACGGGCATTTCTTAATATTTAATTTGAGATTATTAATTCTTAAAGCTTCTAACACTTTCGCTAATCTTACCTCATGCTGCTCTAAATTACTACCATAAACTACAATATCATCTAAATATACAAAACAATCTATTCCTTGGAGACCTGTGAGGATGTGACTCATGATCCTCTGAAAAGTAGCAGTTAACGCCCGTTAACCCAAACGGCATTCTCTTAAACTCAAAATGTCCCAATCCACTAACACCTGATGATACCCACTAGCTAAATATAAGGTCGTGAACTACTATTATTGCCTAATTGATCTAGAATCTCATCAATTCTCGGTATTGGAAAAACTTGTTCGATTGTGACTTCATTCAGTTTCCTGTAGTCCACCACTAGTCTCCACTTCTTTTCTCCGTTTTCACAACCTTTCTTGGGAACTATCAACAATGGAGAGTTCCAGGAAGAAGTACTTGGTCTCACTATTCCGTCATGCAAAAGTTTAGCTACCTGTCTGTTTACATCTTCCCTATGAGCCTGTGGGAGTCTATACTGCCTCTGATTTATTGGAGCCTGCTCTGCCCCCGTTGGAATTGTGTGTTTCAACACCTTTGTACACGTTAAATTATCACCTTCCAGTAAAAATACATCATGAAAAGTGGAAAAGATCCTTTCCATCGATTTCATTTCCTCCGGATTTAGGTTGGGGTCTAATACTATTTCCTTCCTCAAGGTCTCTAACCTTTCCTCCACCTTGATACCTTCTATCTCTCCCACTCTATTTATCATACTAGCACGGGGTGTTTCAAACTTACTGAAACTATAAAACCCCGGCCTAAAATCACTGCCTATTTCTACATCCTTATCTGTTGAATTCAGTATTGGAACATAAACTATTCCACAAATTGTCCCTACCTATTATGCCATCTCTGCTGGCACTCCCTGCTCTGAGGAGGATACTACATGCAGAGTAAATGCTCCGCTTAAACTCTTCGTATCCTCCTGGTTTACTATTGTACCGTCCTTTAACGAAACTTCCTTTATCAGGCTTGTATCCGCTCCCGTATCTACCAGTAAAACGAGTTTTATATTTATAGCCTCCGCGCAGGGTAATTCAATGAACACGTCATTTGCCTGGGTTTGAGTCCAGCTAGATACTCCTGTCTCAGTCTGTTTATCACTATTGTACAAATTATAATTCAACCAAAAAAACTTCTGTTCCACGTCGTGGTTTTGTATTTTTGAATCTACTTCTCCTAGAACCGTATGCTCCTCTGCAAATTGTTATTCTCTCCATCATTCGTACTATTTGGCCTTGTACTAATTCCAAAATCTCTTGAATTCGGTAACGTATCCACAATCGTTTTCGATGTCGGACTTACAGTTACTCTCTCATTTGTTGAAGTTGGTAACGTATCCACAATCGTTTCCGATGGCGGACTTACAGTTGCTCCTTCGCTTGGCCCTAAGTTCTTATTATTATTGGGTTCCCAGATTACTGGCTTGTTCTGGGCCCTTGCCAGTTTCCCTGGAGATTGCTTTGAAATTTTTCCCAATTTCTCTTAGCCTGGCAATCTGCCACCATATGTCCTGGTCTGTTACACCAATTACACACTGTTCGGTTCGCTCTGTCCGATATTTTCCAAGTACTCTGATTCCTTTGCACACTGTTTGATGCATTAGATTTCGGGTTTTCGAACCTTCTCTGAGTCTGCTGCCAATTCTGTTGCACCGGATTGGGTTGCCAATTCTGCTGTGGTTGGTTCCATTGTGGCATTTCCACTCTCCGATTCGACTGACCTCGGTAACCATTAAATGGTTCTCTCGTGGTGTTATTCGTCCCGTGGTCCTGTGTCCGTTGATTGCCGCACCTCCAGTTTGTCTCGTGTCCATATTTAAAACACTTCTGGCAATACGGATTGTTTTCCCTCACCACACATTTTTCCTTCGTATGTCCCCTTTTATTGCAAAATGAACAAATTATTTTTTCCTGTGGCCCCCTCGGGAAGTTTTGCATTGTCTCCGGCAAGTCCGTGAAGTTAAATTTAAATTTAAGCGTGAAGTTAAATTGAAATATGAGCGTGAAGATAAATTTAAATATAACTTCTCTTAGTAGAGACACAAACCACTTGCACATCCCTCACGCATTCCTTGTGTTTATAACTTTATAATCGGGATTAAAAAAATAAGAAAACTACAAAATATTGAAAAAGATAATGAATCCGATTTTTTTTAATAATTTTCAAAGTTACCACATATGCAGGCCAATAGCTGCAATAAGTGATGCAGGCAATTGACATCTCAGAGCGCAATTCTCACTGTGCACTGATGAGACCTACCTCGTTGGAAAGCTAATAGACTGTACTATCAACGAACCGAATATCAAGGGGCCCCCTATTACCGGATTTTTTTAAATAATTTTCAAAGTTACCACTTATGCAAGTCAACAGCTGCAATAAGTGATCCAGTCAATTGGCATCTTAGAGCGCAATTTTCACTGTGCACTGATGAGACATACCTCGTTGGAAAGCTAATAGACTGTACTATCAACCAACCGAATATCACGGGGCCCCCTATTACCGGATTTTTTTAAATAATTTTCAAAGTTACCACTTATGCAAGTCAACAGCTGCAATAAGTGATCCAGTCAATTGGCATCTCAGAGCGCAATTTTCACTGTGCACTGATGAGACATACCTCGTTGGAAAGCTAATAGACTGTACTATCAACGAACCGAATATCACGGGGCCCCCTATTACCGGATTTTTTTAAATAATTTTCAAAGTTACCACTTATGCAAGTCAACAGCTGCAATAAGTGATCCAGTCAATTGGCATCTCAGAGCGCAATTTTCACTGTGCACTAATGAGACATACCTCGTTGGAAAGCTAATAGACTGTACTATCAACCAACCGAATATCACGGGGCGCCCTATTACCGGATTTTTTTAAATAATTTTCAAAGTTACCACTTATGCAAGTCAACAGCTGCAATAAGTGATCCAGTCAATTGGCATCTCAGAGCGCAATTTTCACTGTGCACTGATGAGACATACCTCGTTGGAAAGCTAATAGACTGTACTATCAACGAACCGAATATCACGGGGCCCCCTATTACCGGATTTTTTTAAATAATTTTCAAAGTTACCACTTATGCAAGTCAACAGCTGCAGTAAGTGATCCAGTCAATTGGCATCTCAGAGCGCAATTTTCACTGTGCACTGATGAGACATACCTCGTTGGAAAGCTAATAGCCTGTACTATCAACGAACCGAATATCACGGGGCCCCCTATTACCGGATTTTTTTAAATAATTTTCAAAGTTACCACTTATGCAAGTCAACAGCTGCAATAAGTGATCCAGTCAATTGGCATCTCAGAGCGCAATTTTCACTGTGCACTAATGAGACATACCTCGTTGGAAAGCTAATAGACTGTACTATCAACCAACCGAATATCACGGGGCGCCCTATTACCGGATTTTTTTAAATAATTTTCAAAGTTACCACTTATGCAAGTCAACAGCTGCAATAAGTGATCCAGTCAATTGGCATCTCAGAGCGCAATTTTCACTGTGCACTGATGAGACATACCTCGTTGGAAAGCTAATAGACTGTACTATCAACGAACCGAATATCACGGGGCCCCCTATTACCGGATTTTTTTAAATAATTTTCAAAGTTACCACTTATGCAAGTCAACAGCTGCAGTAAGTGATCCAGTCAATTGGCATCTCAGAGCGCAATTTTCACTGTGCACTGATGAGACATACCTCGTTGGAAAGCTAATAGCCTGTACTATCAACGAACCGAATATCACGGGGCCCCCTATTACCGGATTTTTTTAAATAATTTTCAAAGTTACCACTTATGCAAGTCAACGAATATGTAAGTATAGTTTTCGTTTTTCCTATCTATGAATCTACGTTACTTTTTGTTGTATTAATTTAATTAATTTATATAATTTTGCCTTAAAGTTTGAAGTTAGAAATTAAATAATTCTATTTCAAACCTTAAGCCAATAGTTAAAATTAAATCTTAAGTAATGGAAAAATCAAGATCTCAAGCAAGCAATCTCTATGTGGTGACTTGAAAGACCAGCGATGACTTTGCTAGTCTTTGCAAAGGAACCCCACAGAGTTATGAAGTTTTCATTAAAAACTTCTAAAAAATGGCCCTAATCTAACCTGCCTACAATTCCCTACCCTACTTAAACTAAACTAGCCCTACGGCCATAGTCGTCACTGTCACGTCCGTTTTGAGGCTATTTTGCAAACCTTGCTGAGGGTCACCGGAAGCCTACGGTTTATATGGTTCCGGGCCGACCGCACTGGTTTACACCTCGTCTCGGTTCGTATATCTTTGTCCAGTCCTGTCTTCTATATAACAATTAAAAACAATTTCAAATAAATTAATCGTGGAAATTTGTAAGTGGTGAAGACACAAAGGAAAAGGAGGGATCACAAGCCGTTTTCGCTCTTATTGAAGACGCCTTAGAATATGTAAGTATAGTTTTCGTTTTTCCTATCTATGAATCTACGTTACTCTTTTGTTGTATTAATTTAATTAATTTATATAATTTTGCCTTAAAGTTTGAAGTTAGAAATTAAATAATTCTATTTCAAACCTTAAGCCAATAGTTAAAATTAAATCTTATGTAATGGAAAAATCAAGATCTCAAGCAAGCAATCTCTATGTGGTAACTTGAAAGACCAGCGATGACTTTGCTAGTCTTTGCAAAGGAACCCCACAGAGTTATGAAGTTTTCATTAAAAACTTCTAAAAAATGGCCCTAATCTAACCTGCCTACAATTCCCTACCCTACTTAAACTAAACTAGCCCTACGGCCATAGTCGTCACTGTCACGTCCGTTTTGAGGCTATTTTGCAAACCTTGCTGAGGGACACCGGAAGCCTACGGTTTATATGGTTCCGGGCCGACCGCACTGGTTTACACCTCGTCTCGGTTCGTATATCTTTGTCCAGTCCTGTCTGCTACATTAAATTGTACGAGGGAAGGAAAAAATTACTCGAAGGAAGGAAAAAGGAAAACATGAAATGTTTCATTTTCACTGAAGACGCCTATGTAACAAATAAAACAAAAAAGCTACATAAAGCTAAATTTATTGCCGTGCAGGCCGTGGGCATCCCAATAAGCTTTTCGCCCCCTGCCAGAGAGGCTCATCAGTTGGGTTTCCGAAAATATTCAATTCTTGGAATCGGAAAGACTTGCTTTATAGTTACATCGTTCAATTTTCTATAGTCAATCACTAGTCGCCTTTTTTTCTGTCCATCCTTTGAGGCTTTTTTTGGCACTAGTAGCAAGGGCGAATTTCAAGGAGATTTGCTGTGGGAGACAATCCCGTCATCTAACATTTTCCCCACCTGTCTATTAATCTCCTCAGTATGCACCTGTGGAAGCCTATACTGCTTCTGATTAACCGGAGGCTGATCCTGCAAGGTTGGTATCTCGTGCTCCAAAACGGGCGTGTAAGACAGTTTATCCCCTTCCAGAAGGAAAATATCATTGTATGCTGCGCACATTCTCTCTACTGAGCTTCTTTCCTCCTTATTCAAATTTTCATCTAATCGTAATTTACCTATAAGTGTGCTTATTCTATCCCTAACGTCTATCTCCTCTATTCCACTTACCGCACCGGTACCCGGTGTTTTAAACTTATTGAAATCAGTAAACTTTGGTCTAAAGTTACTGCTAATATTTACATCCTTATCCGTTGAATTTAACACTGGCACATAAACTGTATCCTCTTGTACATTTACCAGTGTCTCTCCCATATATACCCCTGGCGTAATTTCCTGTTTATGTACTACTACCACTGGAATATTGGTTTTAATTCCAACTGGAACTATTCTTATTATCCGTGCTAATACTTTGGCTCTCTCTCTGAGTCTAAGTCTTCATCTATTGCTTCCTTTGACCTCATAATTAAACTCCCAAAACTCTCCTTGTCTCCTCTTAAGAATGTCACCTTTTTAGTAAGGGTATTTATAACGGATCTATTCCACAAGTTATCCCTTCCAATTATAAAATCCCCTGGCACTCCTTCCTCTGAAGATACCACATGTAACGCAAACTTAATGCGCTCATTGTCATTATGGTGAACGAATACCAAACCTCTTGTGGTCACGCATCCACCGAATGCTCCACTAAGGGTTTTAATTTCGCTAGTGTCCACTTCTAGCGAATGACTTAGCGCATTTTCCTTAACCAGGCTTGTGTCCGCCCCTGAGTCCACCAGTAAAATGAGTTTTCCATTTCTTGCACCCGTACACGGTACTTCAATGAACACATCATTTAAGGTGTCTGGGCGGCCCTTCTGCCTGTTGTACTCCGAGTTTATTCTTCCTGCATCCCTTCCTGCTTGTAGTCTTATATAATTTTTGGCATTTGAAATTTTCCTGCCGCCAACTTTCGAGTAAAAACCCTTCAACGTTTTCATTGCGCTTTTTTGCAACGTATGTGAAAACGTCTTGCGATTATTCCATAACCTGCCACAACAATTAAAGACCAATATATTTAATTCCCCAATAATGTATTTTATTATAGTCGCGAGCAACAAAACCAGAATGAAAATTTGTGTAATGCTTGCACTTAAACAAGAAGCAAAAACTTTAAACGTATCCACTGACTCAACGGCTGTCGGACTTACTGTTTTGTTGTCATTTACTTTTTGTTTCACTTCCGACTCCAATATCTTGCTGCCCGCATCAACTTTCTCATCGTTCATTTCTGGGAAAATTTTATTTAACATTTCTTCTTCAACTTCTTCTATACTTTTTATGCTCTTTTTTGGTCGACAGTCCTCAACCTTCTTACAACAATCAGAGGAGGTCGGTTCAACAATCGTTTCCGACGGCTGACTCGCTGTCCCCATGAAGTGTGGACTAATTTTCCTTTTCTTTTCGGGTTCTCAGCTTAGCGGCCTTGGCTGGGCCCCTGCCAGTTTCCCTGAAACGTATCCCAATTTCGCTTAGCTTGGCAGTCCCTCACAAAATGTCCTGCTCGGTTGCAAAAATGGCATCTCAAATGATTGGCAGACTCGTCTGTAGGTTTCCCGCGCTGGTTAAACCTACCTGTGTTCCCGATATTCTCCGATAATTGTCGGTTTCCATTAATCTGATTTCCTTGCCCCAGTCTTGGTGATTGCATGAATTCCCGTCGTCCCGTCTGGTAATTATTCCAGCCCGTATCGCACTTCACTTCTGACAAACTTGCACACCTTCGGCTCGTCTCATGTCCATATATAATACACTCCTGGCAGAAAGGCGTGTTCTTTCGCGTTATGTAGTCTTCTCTGGTGTGTCCCTTCTTTGGTGTGTCCCTTCTTTGGGACATTGCAGAAACTGCAGAAACTGCAGGTCACGTTAGCCTCTAATGATTTCTTCCCAGTATCATTTTTGTTCCTGAACTGTGCCGGCGGGCTCGCAGTTTTCCGCTGCGCGAAAGAGTTAGCGTCACCGCGAAATGCTGCCTGTTGCAGTGTTGGGTCCACCCTGTTGTTACCCCGCAGGAGCGCTATATTACTCATCTCTTGCGCTTGCTCTCTAATCGCATATTGATGGTTTAGCTGCCTCAGGTTACACTGGTGAATTTCATGGCTAAACCTCTCTGCTTCCTCTACCGAATCCCCGCGAAATGCTGCCTGTTGCAGTGTTGGGTCCACCCTGTTGTTACCCCGCAGGAGTGCTATATTACTCATCTCTTGCGCTTGCTCTCTAATCGCATATTGATGGTTTAGCTGCCTCAGGTTACACTGGTGAATTTCATGGCTAAACCTCACTGCTTCCTCTACCGAATCCTCCAAGCAATTTGCTTTTGACCCTAGCATGTGTAACCTTAGCGTCGGTTCATTGAGACCCATTTTGAAACACTGTACTGCCGATCTTTCCAAATCCTGCATTAAGCCCGTGCCAGCGGGGACCTTGTACCTGATCCCTATAATTTCTTCCGCTTGCGACTTTAACGCGCACAACCTCTCTGCATATTGCCTGACATTTTCCCCTGGCAATTGACAAACCTGTTGCAGTTCTAACCGCACTGTGTCTAACGAACTAATCTGCAAATAACTTTTTCGTATCGTCGCGCAAAATTCCTCAACTGTACTGAATTTCCTAGATCTGAGCAAACTATACGCGTTCCCATGCAATCTCTGCTTAATGCAAGGTATCAAATATTGTCTGTTTCCTTCCTCAATACCTTGAACCGCCAATTCGCCAATAAATCTATATACTTCATTGCGCAAATCTGGGGAGGGTGTTCCCGAGAACAAATTTGTTCACTACTTTGGCCACTGCTTCTATACCCATATCTACGCCGGTTTTACCCCTCGGGATCTTAAAATCTGTTGAAACTACTGACGGGCGTCCCACTGGATTCTTGTGAGGCAGAGTTGTGTCTGCTAAAAAATTTTCCTGCTGAAGGAGTCTATTCTCTTCCTTCAACTCCTCTATTCTCCTGTGGGCTTCTTCTAGAGAGTCAAAACCTTCCCTGCTTCTTCGGTTTAGAAATTTCGCGAGAAAATTTTCAGAAATTACCTTTTCTTCCACCAACCTTCTCAATTTCTCGTTTTCCTCTTCAACTTCCCTTACCGAACCACTTTCTATTTCTCTCTCTACTAATAAGTTCTCGTATCTGTTTTTAATGGCTTGAAATTCGTTCCTCCAATTTTCCAATTCCTTTCGCGCACTTTTATTCTTACTATCTATAAAGTTTAGTAACTTTTCTAGAATTGCATCTGCTTTTTCTACCTTAGAAAGCCTGCCTAAGCCACGAAGTTTTTCCTTTATCAGTTCTAAATTCTCTTTATTACCTACAGTACACGCAAGACTACCCCAAATTTTTTCTACAAATCTATCCAATTCTCCCACCAAGTTTTTATGATCTCTGCTTAATTCCCTTAACTGAATTTCTATGTCATATGAGGTATCCATAAAAACTGTAACCGCTACTATTTCATATGCTTGCCTTTTTTTCTCTTTAGGTATTTTTAGGTACCAGCCTTCACTGAACTAAACACAACACTTCTTTTTTCACTTCCTTTTGTGCACGCGACAAAATAAAAAGGAGAAAAAACAACCGACTGAATGTTCGCGCACAGAAAAACAAACCCCAAGCAAGCGCCAGTAGCTGCACTTGAATTACGAAACTTGAAACCCCCACAGAAAAATTTGCGTACTAATTGATTGCGCTCGCGTCTTAAACGTTTTGTATCTTCATAGCAAACACAATTACTTTTTTTTCACACTTCTTATTTCATTTACCCCAATAATTTCAAAAAGAAGAACAATGTTAGTGAAAATAATTATCCCCCGTAGCCAGACTCAGCCACAGGATTACTTTCAGCTTCTTTCTTTTTTGTTAGCTTTTTTTTTTATATATATATTGATACAATAACTATAATTCCGGAAACAGCAATGCTAACTAATTGTTCGCTCAATCAGCGAACGGCCATCGCGAGCCCGCTGCATACCTGAGAACTGCCTAACAGTAGGCATTGTGGAACTCGTGACTCACAACATTGGAGAGAACTTATTTTTCCTAGCTTGATCTCCTACCTTAAATTCTACTAAATTTAACTTATTATCATATTGCTCCTTTGCTATTTGCTTAGCCCTATCTTGATTTTTTTGGCACTATTTCGTGAGCCCTCTGTATTTGAAACTTTAAAACCTTATTTGGGTCGTCGGCCTTGTATACCGGACTACATTTTCTCTTTAAATTTGACGGAATCTCTATATCGAAACCGAATAGAGTGGGAAAGGTGTTTGCTTTGTTGTAATATGGGGTGTGTGGTTGTGAACGTGCATAGCTGCAGCTAACCACCTATCCCAATTAGAACCGTCTTCTTTCGCAGAACTCCGTAAATATTCTGCCAGGGGTCTATAGCTTCTCTCCAATGAACCATTGGCCTGCGGGTGATACGGTGTTGTGTGTAATTTCTTAATTCCCAAAAGTTTGCAAGTATCGGTAAATAATTTTGAAGTGAAATTAGTACCGTTATCCGTTACCAGAATTCGTGGAATTCCGTACCACGTAATAACGAGGCAATAGCCTCGTCATAAAAAGCCATAGCTACGGTGCTTGCTTCAGCGTCAGGGATAGCTGTGAACGTCATAAATTTTGAAAAATCATTCTGAAATGTTAGGATGTACTTATTACCGGACACAGTTTCTAGTAAAATACCCACAATGTCCACGTAAACCTTATCAAAAGGCCGCACTGGCGTGTCTGTTAATACTAGTGGCATTTTCGTCAATTTTGAACTTTTGTTGACTTGACATTTGGAACATGGTTTAACATATTCTTTTATCTGCTTCTGCATGCCTGGCCACCTGTATTCTTTCCTAATACGTAAATAGGCCTTTACTGCCCCCTTATGCCTACTGCCCAGACAATGGCCAATAATTCCCTTTCTATAGTTGAGTATCTCTTCTCGGTGTCACTCAACGCTCTGCTAGCGAAAGCTATCGGTCTAACTTCGCTAATTTTCCCTTGCGACAACACGGCCCCTAGAGCCTCGCCACTAGCATCAGTGGTCAAGAAATTCCCTGCTAAAATCCGTGTATGTCAATACCGGTGGTGAAATTACTGCTTCTTTCAGCTTATCAAACGCTTTCTGACAGTCCTCCGACTACTGGAACTTGGTATCCTTTCTCAGTAATTTGTTAATTGGCAAGGCGATTTTTGCCATGCTTCCAATAAATTTTCTATAGTAGTTGACTAACCCCAAGAATACCTGTACCTCCCTTTTGTTCCTGGGAGGTTTTATATTCCTTACACACTCAACCTTCTGCGGGTCGGGCAGTGCACTCTGCTCAGAGCACTTATGGCCTAAATAAACTATTTCTCCTCTTAACAACTGACACTTTTCTGCGTTTAGTTTTAAATTATTCTCCCTAAGGGCGCTAAACACCTTAAATAGCCTCATGCTGTTCTAAATTCCTACCATTAATTACTATGTCATCTAAATAAACAAAACAATCTATTCCCTGAAGCCCAGTGAGAATATGATTCATTATCCTCTAAAACGTCGCGTCGCGGGCGCCCCCGTTAAACCAAAAGGCATCCTACTAAATTCGAAATGAGCCAATCCTGAACTAAACGCGGTTTTCTCTTTGTCCTTTTCATCAACCAAAACCTGGTGATACCCACTAGCAAGATCTAGTGTTGAGAAATACCTACTATGTCCCAACTGCTCAAAAACCTCCTCAAATCTAGTCATAGGGAAAACCTGCTTAAACGTAACGTCATTTAATTTCCTAAGGCCAATAACCAGACGCCATTTTTTCTGACCGTCTTTTGCGGCTTTCTTTGGTACTAGCAACAATGGCGAATTCCAAGGCGATTTGCTGGGGGATATAATCCCATCGTCTAACAGCTTTCGCACCTGCCTGTTTACTTCCTACCTATGGACCTGCGGTAACCTATACTGCTTTTGATTAATCGGTGATTGATCGTGCCTTGTCGGTACTTCATGCTTTAATACCGGCGTATAGGATAATTCATCCCCTTCCAGTAGAAAAATATCGTGAAAAGCTGCGCATACTCTCTCTACTGAATCTCTTTCCTCCTTATTTAAACTGTCATCTAAATTTAATTTATCTATAAGAGTACTTATTCTACCCTTAACATCTATTTCTCCTAACCTATTTATCATACTAACACGGGGTGTTTCAAAATTATTGAAACTAGAAAACCCCGGCCTAAAACCACTGTCTATATCTACATCCTTCTCCGTTGAATTCAGTATTGGAGCGTAAACTACGTCCCAATTTACCTACGCTAAAGTTTCCCCCATATACACTCCTGGAACTATTTCCTGCTTATGAACTATTATCTCCGGAATATTTGTCCTGACCCTAACTGGAACTACTCTAATAGTTCTCGCCATTACTTTTGAATCTATTATGTAAAGTTTGATCTAACTCCCCCTTTGACCGCATAACCAGGGTCTCAATGTGTTTCTTCTCCTCATATAAATGTTACTTGCTTAGTAACCGTGTTTATAATCGATCTAATCCACAAATTGTCCCTGCCAATTATGCCATCTGCTGGCACTCCCTACTCTGAGGATACTATATGCAGCGTAAAATCGAGGTTTTTCTTTTCATTGTGTTTAACTACCAGTGATCCTTTAGTGGTCACGCATCCACCAAATGCTCCGCTTAAACTCTTCCTATCCTCCTGGTTTACAATTGTACCATCCTTTAACGAAACTTCCTTTATCAGGCTTGTATCCGCTCCCGTATCCACCAGTAAAACGAGTTTTCTATTTATAGCCTATATTATAGAAAATTATAATTCAACCAAAATGACTTCTGCTCCAGATCGCGGTTTTGCACTTTTGGATATACTGCTCCTATAACCATATGCTTCCTCTGCAAATTGTTATTCTCTTCATAATTTGTACTATTTGTCCTTGTACTAATTCCAAAATTTCTTGAATTTGGTAACGTATCCACAATCGTTTTTGATGTCGGACTTACAGTTACTGCCTCGTTTGGCCCTAAGTTCCTATTATTATTGGCTTCCCAGATTACTGGCCTGTTCTGGGCCCTTGCCAGTTTCCCTGGCGATTGCCTTGAAACTTTTCCCAATTTCTCTTAGCCTGGCAATCTGCCACCATATGTCCTGGTCTGTTACACCAATTACACACTGTTCGGTTCGCTCTGTCTGATATGTTCCTAGTGCCCTGCCTTTGCACACCGTTTGATACAATAGATTTCGGGCTTTCGAACCTTCTTTGAGTCTGCTGCCAATTCTGTTGCATCGGATTTGGTTGCCAATTCTGCTGTGGCTGGTTCCTTTGTGGCATTTCCACTCTCCTGTTCGACTGACCTCGGTAACCATTAAATGGCTCTCTCGTGGTGTTATTTGCTCCGTGGTCCTGTGTCCGTTGATTGCCGACCCCCAGTCTGTCTCATGCCCATATTTAAAACACTTCTGGCAATACGGAGTGTTTTCCCTCACCAGACATTATTCCCTCGTATGTCCCCTTTTATTGCAAAATGAGCAAATTATTTTTTCCTGTGGCTCCCTCGGGATGTTCTGCATTGCCTCCGGCGTTTCCAATTCGCGATCTTCAAACTTTTTTGGCTGTCCGAACCGTTCATCGTCCTCCAAGTCAAAATTGCCACTTTTAAACCGTGCATACCACTTCTGGCACGTACGCTCAGCTAGAGCATGCACACCATACACTTCCACCAAAATACGATGACTTTCGGCAGCCTTTTTCTTCATATTGAAGTAATGAAGAAGTACTCCACGCAAAAACACTTTATTCGGCACGAAATTCGACATTTTCAGAGGAAAAAAAAGGAAATTGTTGTTTACGCTTCAGCTAAATGACACATACTGATTCTGAAACTATGTGACAGTAGCTTTCCAACACATATTTGGAAAGGTGAATCACTGGAATAAAAGTCAAGTTACGCCATCTGTTAGAAAACCGCACCCAATCCGGTTAGAAAACCGGTAACCCAATACAACTTTTTCTTTCTGTATTTTCTTTTCTTAAAAATCATTTCTTTTTTATTTTATTTTAATATTAATTCTTATAAACTTTTTTATGTTTTTCGTTTTTGTTTTTGTTTTTCCTTTTCTTCTTTCTTGCTTTCTTTTAAACTTTTATATTTTCTTGTTTTTCTTTTCAACATTTATGCATTAAACAGAATCGGAGCAGTAAGATGCAACTTCATTTCTGAACTGTCAAAATTACATGGACTCTTATGGGAAACGAGAAAAAAATAAAATTTCCCTTTGCCGCTTTGATTTGCCGCTTTGTTATTCCGCTTGCAGTCGGCTTAATTCTAATTTTGACAGCGGTAAAAGTATTTTCTTGTTGTTGGGTGTTCTGTGTTCTGACATTTCTTGCTAAAAGTGAATTTTTGACAGTTGTTAACGCCAACTGCCGCTCGCCAGAGGTGCTCCCTCATCGATCGGTAGGGTGTCAGGAGTGAGCACTCCAGTCTCTCTCCTGTCAGCCTGCCGGTCATGAGGGGCGCCTCTCCCGTGAGCGTAAGTCAGGCTGCGGGCTCTCTCCGCGGCAACTGGCGCGGTTTGACCGGCTTCCAGCGATCGTCACTAGACCCACACGGATCTCTTGCTTAAAAACCACGAACGCGTTCAGAGGCAAATGCAGCGAGTGCCATCAGCGGATAATTAAGGAACATATACTATTATTGAACTTAAGGAATTATTTTAAATTATTAATCTTAAATTGTGAACTGAGTGAATAAACATTGTGAACATTTTCGAATTAAACATTTTGGTCCAGACGAGCCGGATTGCCGCCGCCCAGGAACCATCGTCAACGACGCCCAGGAACAATCGTCACCGACGCCCAATCACCTAGCCGAGTGAAACGGTAAGTTCACCGTGTTGTATTTAATTTGGCCACCGCTTTTGTGCGAATTTGTACGCAAGTCTACTTGCGAGTTTAAAAGTGCGTCTCGTGCACTAGCTAGTGAACACGGTGCACTTTGATTCCGTACCCGTCACTCTAGCCCCGTAGAGCCCTTCCGGCCATATACATTTTATATATATATATCAAAGGAACTGTCCTCCTTATATATATATATATATATACCCTTCATTTGACCGTCAAACCTTCGAGAATCGTCGATTCGTGGGTAACGGTCCCCAAGAATAACGGCAGCACCAAGGCTTGAGGTTTTTTTGTTGCTGACCGTCTTCGCAAGCATCGCTTGCTGCGAAGCCCACATTTTTTCCAAAAATTCACCGCTTGACGCTTAAGCAAGCCCCGTGCTCCCGCACAAAAAATCTTTAGAGCAGCCTTCTGCTGAGCTCTCCCGAGAGATTGCTTATGGTTTCGCGCTCTCACGTTTTTGTATCAACTTACTTGGGTGCTCCGCAACGGCGCTCAGTGCAAAGCGAAAAACCACCACCTTTTGCTGGTCAGTATACGCGTGCACATTTTGCTTCTGCTCGCGCTCTTCTCCTTGCACTGCCCATACATACAGAGTGCACACAGAACAAAAAACCAGTTTTCGTGTCGTTTTGCACTCTCAGAAGTGTGAAAGCAGCGTGGGTTTGGGAATTCAACAATGACCCTGCAGTGAATAAGCAAAGCTGCATACCCAGTAGGCAGAAGTGTTCGCAGCAACTAGTCTCTTTGTAACTATTTGCCAACTTTAGAGACAACGCGTGGTTGATTTTTGGAAGCAAGCTCCTCGAGCCCCAACGCAATCAGCTAGCGACGCGTAAATATTCGCTGACTTTTTTCGTCTAAAATAAAATACAATTTTTTCCGAAATAGTTTTTCGGTGCGTTTTCTTTTGGGTTTTCGACTTTCTTCGCCGCCCCTAAGCGAACCCTAAAAATATAATGGCGTCACTCGACAAATTTATACGCGCCTCCGACGTGATCGTCGAATTCGAGGCCGACTTCGTGACCATCCCTGAGCAGGAGCACTCGGACTTTTCATTAGATGCTCATCTGGAAGAGCTCAAGACGATGTGGAGGGCGACCAAGGAAGTCTACTACACGTGACTAGACCAGTTGATGGCCTCCGAAGAATCCGCACCCGCTGACGTAGAAGTGATTAAGACGAAGCAACGCAACTGCTACCGAACTTATATTCGCTGCGCCACGAAAATCGGCGCATGCCGAAAAACTCGTCTCACTTCTTCCGCACTCAATACAGCAGCAGCTGAAATGCCAGCATCTGGCTACAACATCAGCTTGCCCCCTTGCGACACCCAAGCCTTCCACGGCGATTACCTCTCGTGGCCCTCTTTTAGGGATATGTTCACGGCCCTTTATATCAAGAACACCAGGATTGCGCCGGTTGAAAAACTTTTCCACCTGAACCAAAAAACTACCGGCGAAGCTAAAGAAATCGTGCAGAAATCCCCTCTCACGAATGAAGGTTTTGCCCAAGCGTGGAAAAATCTGTCCGACAGGTACGAGAACGGGCGCGTCCTCACCAACGCCCATTTGAAGAAGCTCTTCAGCCTGTCCCCCATCACGAAGGAAACCGGTGGCGCTATTAAAGACCTGCAACGCGAAATCAACAATATTCTCGCCGCACTCGCGCTACAAGGTGTCGATACCTCGCATTGGGACGAAATAATCGTTTTTTTGTGCTCCAGCAAGCTCCCACAAGCAACGCTTTCCCTTTGGGAACAATCTCTCACGAACAAAACGGAGATCCCAAAATGGACCGATCTGGATGCGTTTCTCACGCATCGCTTCCAGACCCTTGAAACGGTGCAAGATATTAAGTGCACACCCGCATCGAAGTCAACACAGCTCCCAGCTCCGACTCACTCAGCTCCAGCCTCTAAACGCGTCAACACCTTCCAGTTGAAGGTGTCCCAAGAAAGCTGCCCTCTTTGCCAAAAGCAGCACAGGCTGAGATCCTGCGCTCAGTTTCTCAGCTTGCCCGTTCCACAGCGGCTGAATACCGTTCAGAAAAACCGCTTGTGCAGCAACTGCTTGGCCAGATCTCATTCCGTGAAAAGCTGTCCAAGCAGATTTAATTGCATCAATTGTAATAGCAGGCATCACACCCTCTTGCATCGTGAGAACGCTCCATCCTCCTCGAATGCGGCGGTTTGAAAACGCTCCGCGTGCTCAAGCCCCTGCCTATTCGAATTTTATTCCCGGATCGACTCATCATGCTTCTCAGCAAGAAAGGCCGCATCCTTCGATGCGACCTCCCACGCATATACAGTCCACTTCTCCCCCCGCGCAACAGCGAAATCCACAGGACACGCATCAGGTGTGCTTCGCGAAAGCACCAAAACAGGTACTGTTAGGGACTGCTATGGTAACAATACGCCATCACGGTACATGTTACATCGCGCGCGCCTTGATTGATCCTGGATCCGAAGTGTCGTTCATCTCTGAGCGCATACGCGCATACAAAAGCTCTTTGAGCTCCCAGTGCAGACAACTACAGCTGTAGTTTCAGGTCCCAACGAGACTGTTGCTGCAAAAATATCAAGGTCGAGCGATTTTCTGCTGAATTCGCCACTTGATCCCAACTTTCAAGTTAACGTGACGGCGCTCGTGCTCCCACAAATCACAGGGCGGTTGCCCTCCCACTCGTTAGACAGGTCACTTCTCAGTGGCCTCCCTCAAGACATCGAGCTCGCCGATGTCAACTTCTCCAAAAGCGAGCAGGTCGACGTCCTCATCGGAGCCGATTTATACCCAGCAATCCTGCTGGACGGCATCCGCCGCCAAGTGCTGGGCACCCTCATGGCTCAGCAAACCGTGTTCGGTTGGATCCTAACCGGCCCGGTTCCCAACACACAATCTGCCACGGCACCCCTAAAAGTGGCTTACACAACGAAGTCACCTTCGAACAACAGTTCGAACGTTTTTGGGAGGTGGAGGAACTTCCCAAAACTAGATTGCTATCCCACTCCGAAAATTTTTGCGAAGAAAAATACGCGAAGACGCGATGACGGCCGCTACATCGCGCCATTGCCTTTAAAGTCGGCTTTCCAGACACGCTCCGATCAGGGGCTTCGAGACATTCAAAATGTATCGCCAAATATTGGTCGACCCAAGGCACACACCATATCAGCGCATTCTCTTCCGAGACCCGTACAAGTCCGAACTTATCGACTTCGAGCTTCAAACCGTAACGTTTGGAGTTAATTGCGCCCCGTGCCTGGCAATACGCACCCTTCTTCAATTGGCAGACGACGTGAAGCCCCAGTTCCCGCTTGCAGCACACATTCTACAGCATTCCATGTACGTGGATGATGTGTTAGCAGGCACGCATGACCTGGTGACAGCTACCCAGACCCGTGACCAACTCATAGCGGCTCTCGACTCAGCAGGTTTTTCACTTCGCAAGTGGACTGCCAACCATAAAGGCATTCTGGCAGACTTACCGGCATCCCATCTGCTCCATTCCGATTTTCTGACGCCAGAAGATTCCAGCACCGCCAAAATGCTTGGAATTCGCTGGAACGCGACCCATGATGAGTTCTACTTCGATGTCCAAGCCATCGCCATCAAAGCTGCGTACACGAAACGAGATATGTTGTCTCTGGTCGCCAAGCTGTTCGACCCAGCCGGTTAGCTGGCTCCGATCATCGTTGCAGCAAAGATTCTGATTCAGCAAGTCTGGTTGGACAAAATCGACTGGGATGACACTCTGCCTCAGGTAACTCACGCTAACTGGTTAAGTTTTCTCCAGAATTACCAGCACATCCGCGCCATCCGCATCCCGCGATGGGTGAAGTACGGCCCAGAAAGCCGCACTCTATGCCTTTTGCCTTTTGCAATGCCTCAGAAAGGGCCTACGCACGAGTCATCTATGCCCGCATCACGGTCGCTCAGGAAGTCCAAGTTTTCCTTTTGTACTTCCAAATTTGTGTAGCCCCAATTAAAACTTTGTCTCACCAGGTTAGAATTGTGCGGAGCCACTTTAGTAGCTGAGTTGATCGACACTCTCGTGCCCACGCTGCAGCTGCCCCATTACACGATCTACTGTTGGAGCGACTCCACCATTGTTTTGGCCTGGCTGAAGAAATCCCCCTGCGTTTGGGCGACGTTCGTGGCAAATCGAGTTGCCAAAATCATCGAGAAGGTACCACAGTCGCAATGGTCTCATGTGGATTCCCAGGACAGCCCCGCGGATTTAGCCAGTCGCGGTGCCACGCCCCAAGATCTCGCTGAGAGCACCCTCTGGTGGAGTGGACCTGCTTGGCTCGCCCATGACAAGAATCGCTGGCCCGAATTCCGCGCCTACGACGAATATGTCACCAAACGAGTAGAAAGCTGTCACAACGCTGCACACCCATTGCGCTACCGATGAGGATCCTCTCGAACGATTTTCGTCGCTGCCACGAGCCCTACGTGTACACTCATACGTATATCGATTTCTCCACAACGCTCATCCAGCTCAGCGTCACCTGCACTCGCACCCCAACCTGCACCTCCCACCGGAGAAATAAAGGAAACTAAACGCTACCTCGCCATCTCCTGCCAGAAGATTCATTTTGCGGACGAGCATCGCTCGAAAACTACACGATGCTGCGATCTAAAAGCAGCTTACTTTCGTTGAACCCCTTTTCTCCACACGGATAACACGATGCGCGTTGGCGGGCGGTTGTCCTCGTGTCCCAATTTGCCTTTCGACGAACGGCACCCGATTATTCTGCCATACGGCTGCCAATTCTCGCGATTGCTCATTCATTTTATACACGAAAATTAGTTCTTCGTCTGGTCCGTACCCAATTTTGGATCCCCAAGGTTACAACCTTACCAAAACGACGACTCATACCTGCTAGCCTTGCATCCTACATCGGAACAAGGAACGAACCCTGTGCATGACAGCCCATTATTAACACATTTTCTCATTACAGAGCCCACATGTATTTAATCCGCTGGCAATATATGCGCGGACCCGAAGAGGACGTCTACTGGCACCACTCGGGGCGGTGCCCATCTGCGCCGCCGCGCCGCCTATTGCTGCCCACCGTCCTCGGGAGCTGTCCCCAACGGCTGACGCCCTGGTGCTCGGCGTCTCGGCCGACGAGGCACAAGCGCTTGCCACGACACGACGCTTGCCCACACCGCCACCCCGAGCTTTCCGGAGTTCTCTCGTCCGGCCTGAGGAAGCCTCCTTCGGTCCGGCCCCAGAACAGATGCCCATCTATCACGAAGACCTCCGAGATCGCGGACGTCTGCGAGTTTGCACGATGTCGGTGCGGTATCCGCCGCACCACGAGCAACGTCCACTACCAGAGCTGGCCCCGAGACGTGCGCTCTCACCGCCCACACCGGCGCCGCGACGTGCACCACCAGCACCGCCGGCTCCATCAGCACCATCGGCCCCAAGACACGCGCCTCCAGGCCGTCCGGCCCCACGACGCGCGCTAGTGATGCCGGCCAGGCGGCACGCCTGGTGCCCGCCAGCCCAGCGGCTTCCTACGGAGGGCCGCGAGCGCGAGCTGTGCTGTCCCCTGTGTACGGGGCGGCATGTGCTGAGCCGTTGTCGGCTGTTTCTGCAACAGACACCAGCGCAGCGGAACTTGACGGCACACGCGCAGCACATGTGCCACAACTGTTTGGCGCGGTCGCACAGATTGGCTGGGTGCAGGAGCAGCATGCGCTGCCGCAAGTGCGGGGAGGCGCACCACACGCTCCTCCACTAGACCGGAGACGAGGCACGGCGCCAGTTGTCGGGGTTTAGGGATTTGCAGTCCTGCAAGGCGGGCGGTATGTTAACGCCAACTGCCGCTCGCCAGAGGTGCTCCCTCATCGATCGGTAGGGTGTCAGGAGTGAGCACTCCAGTCTCTCTCCTGTCAGCCTGCCGGTCATGAGGGGCGCCTATCCCGTGAGCGTAAGTCCGGCTGCGGGCTCTCTCCGCGGCAACTGGCGCGGTTTGACCGGCTTCCAGCGATCGTCACTGGACCCACACGGGTCTCTTGCTTAAAAACCACGAACGCGTTCAGAGGCAAATGCAGCGAGTGCCATCAGCGGATAATTAAGGAACATATACTATTATTGAACTTAAGGAATTATTTTAAATTATTAATCTTAAATTGTGAACTGAGTGAATAAACATTGTGAACATTTTCGAATTAAACAACAGTTAATGCTAAAACTTTGCCGTACAATTGTGAGTATTTTTTAAATGGTTCTCTCTTTGTTTAATTTTTTTGCATATTTCACAATAAATTTTTAATGAAATTACAGCAACATGGACGTAGACGAGGCGCTCATCGAAGAAGTAAAAAACACAATTCAATTTTTGATTTGGGCTCTCCGGCACATAAAAACGTTTTACTCAAAGATCAATTGTGGAATGAAATTGGGGAGAAGTTGAATTTGGATGGTAAGTATTCTGCAAATAAATGTGTTTTAAAAAATTTAGTGCTTAATATAAGAGTTCAAATAAATAGAAGAAGTGAATGAAATGAAATTTGTGTTATATAACAATAACACTATAATTTTTAATGCGGTACAAAATTGGAGCATGCTCAATAATGAAGGATAATAATTTTCATTAATTTATTTTGGAACGAATTTCCGTCATCCCTCGTTTGAACGATTAATTTACTAATTTAGTTTGGTTAATTTACATTTGAGCTTACCTTCTATTTAACTGGACACCATCTAGGAACACCATAGAATTGTAGTAGCGCCATGACTTCCTTTTACTTAATGGCGCAGCGCTGCCCGATGCCAACATTTTACTTCGCTTTACTCGCCGGTAGGTGTCTCAGAGCGTCTTCCACTTTTTCCGGCAAGTGTCTCCTGGAACACAAGGAGGTTCCTTCATTCATTCACTTCTTCTATTTATTTGAACTCTTACTATATATGAAGGACTAAATTTTTTAAAACAAATTTATTTGCAGAATACTTACCATCCAAATTCAACTTCTCCCCAATTTCCTTCCACAATTGATTTTTGAGTAAAACGTTTTTGTTTGTTGTTAGTTTTTTAATATTCGTACATATATTTACAATATGTAATTATAGATAATAAAAATGCATGTAATTAGTTTTAAAAGTTTGCATTTGTAAACAAGTAATCTTTGAGGACATTCCTCAAGGAAAAGGCAATAGATGATGAACGGTTGGAGAGTGTTAAGCGAAACGAACGCAGCCCAGCTGAATCACTAAGATCAGAATAGAATCATGAAATTGTGTAGCACAACTGTCGCTAAAACAATTTTATCCACATTTTCTGGGCTGGCATGTATTGGTGTGTGAAGAATTCGCCAACGGCTTGCTAAAATGCCGAACGAATTTTTAATAATCACGCGTGCGCGGGATAAAGTTTTGTTGAAGAATATCTTGTACTGCGCCAAACACCGTCCGGGAAATGGACGCATTATATTTGGCCGTAAAGGGAAAGCACTATCCGCCACGAAATAGTGCGGAAATATTTCTGTTGCACCTGGCAATAGGCTATTCGGCGGAACAGCAAGCATACCATTTAAGATTTGTCTTCCGAAAACACTTCGCACAAACACTCCGCCACCGCTCTGACTTCCTAGTGCTCCAATGTCGACATATGAGAAGTAATAGTTGGCATCGCACGCAGCCAAGAGAACTATGCTGAAGTTTCGTTTGTAACTAAAATACAACGAACCGCTTTCTTTTGGTCGTACGACGTTAATGTGTTTGCCGTTAATTGCGCCCAAGCAGGCGTTGGGCATCTCAGTCTTTATATTCAAAAGCTGCGCAATTGTGGAAAGGTCGTTCCAATTCGGTGGCGATACTTAGCGATACTGCATGCAATTCGGCCCATATGTCGTCACACGTTTCGTATATAATTTGTCTGACAGTAGAAAAGCCCAGCTTATGTGTCCAACCGAGAATCTGGATATTACATCCTTGCGCCAAGTACCTTAAAACTTGAATACATTAACACACTTGTTTAAAGGTTCATAATTACAAATATACTTACAAAAGCGTAATAGAAAGTCTTATTTCTGGAGATATTGGTTTGCGTTGAGAGCGCTGCACCAATCTCTCCTTTAAGAGTTCCAGCAAACACTTAAAGTTGGCGACATTCATCCGTGTCGCGCTTGAAGAAATGCTCCTCATCCATCAATTGAAGCTGCCTGGTGCCAGTATTGAAAAAGCCAAGTTCGTCACGTGATAGATTGACCGGGCGAACCCACAACCTTCGACGCATTTTTTTTCGAACGGCCAAATAAGCTTTGTAAGCTATGGAAGCAATTGCCGCAAGTCGGAATAACATTTGGATGGCATCGATTGCCAGTTCTTCATCCATTTTGCCCTTTTATTCCTCAATATTTTAATATTAAACTTTTGATTTATCTTGTGATTGAATGCTGAATGTCTAGCAATTGTATTATTTTTGATTTGCCTTGTTTTCTTTCTTTTTGACAGCTGCAGCCTGTTGCTGCTGCTACATTCTGTTTAATCGGCAGAACTTGGCAGCATTTGCATCTTGCTGTTTGTGCTATCATTCTGTTTAAAGCATTAGGGTTAGCTGCATTTTCAGATTTCACCTTTTCTGCACCGCATGTTGTTGCGTACCCTTTCTGTGAGTTTTGACATGAACTATCTACCTCATCCTGTTCCTTTGCCTTCACTTTTGAGCGAGTCTTACGGCAACAATACAACTATTTTCTTGTGGAATTCTGTTTAATGCGTCTGCATTCAAATTCTTCTTACCGGATTTATATATAATTTCGAATTCGTATTCCGATAGTTTATGTCTAAACCTAGCTAGACGAGAAGTCCGATCCTTCAAATTCGCTATACCCTGTAATGGTTGGTGGTCTGTCACTATCTTAAAAGGCCTGCCCAGAATATATGCTCTGAAATTACGTGTAGCCCAGACAATGGCCAATAATTCCCTTTCTATAGTTGAGTATCTCTGCTCGGTGTCACTCAACGCTCTGCTAGCGAAAGCTGTCGGTCTATCTTCGCCAATTTTCCCTTGCGACAACACGGGCCCTAGAGCTTCGCCACTAGCATCGGTGGTCAACAGAAATTCCCTACTAAAATCCGGGTATGTGAATACCGGTGGTGAAGTTATTGCTTGTCTTAACGTCTCAAAGGCCTTTTGGCAATCCTCGGACCATTTAAAAACTACATTCTTCCTCAATAGCTTATTAATAGGTAAATCTATCTTTGCCATATTGTCTATGCATTTCCTATAATAATGTACTAAACCCAAAAATGTTTTTACTTCCTTCTTATTCCTAGGTGGCAAAATGTTTTTAACACATTCTACCTTCTGTGGTTCCGGCAGTGCACCTTTTTCCGAGCACTTATAAACTGAATACACGACTTCGCGCCCCAAAAACTGGCATTTCCTAATATTTAATTTGAGATTATTAATTCTTAAAGCTTCTAACACTTTCGCTAATCTTACCTCATGCTGCTCTAAATTACTACCATAAACTACAATATCATCTAAATATACAAAAGAATCTATTCCTTGGAGACCTGTGAGCATGTGATTAATGATCCTCTGAAAAGTAGCAGTTAACGCCCGTTAAGCCAAACGGCATTCTCTTAAACTCAAAATGTCCCAATCCTGTGCTAAATGCAGTTTTTCCTCTATTCCTCTTATCCACTAACACCTGATGATACCCACTAGCTAAATATAAGGTCGTGAACTGCTATTATTGCCTAATTGATCTAGAATCTCATCAATTCTCGGTTTTGGAAAAACTTGTTTGATTGTGACTTCATTCAGTTTCCTGTAGTTCACCACTAGTCTCCACTTCTTTTCTCCGTTTTCACAACCTTTCTTGGGAACTATCAACAATGGAGAGTTCCAGGGAGAAGTACTTGGTCTCACTATTCCGTCATGCAAAGGTTTAGCTACCTGTCTGTTTACATCTTCCCTATGAGCCTGTGGGAGTCTATACTGCCTCTGATTTATTGGAGCCTGCTCTGCCCCCGTTGGAATTGTGTGTTTCAACACCTTTGTACACGTTAAATTATCACCTTCCAGTAAAAATACATCATGTAAAGTGGAAAAGATCCTTTCCATCGATTTCATTTCCTCCGGATTTAGGTTGGGGTCTAATACTATTTCCTTCCTCAAGGTCTCTAACCTTTCCTCCACCTTGATACCTTCTATCTCTCCCACTCTATTTATCATACTAGCACGGGGTGTTTCAAACTTACTGAAACTATAAAACCCCGGCCTAAAAGCACTGCCTATTTCTACATCCTTATCTGTTGAATTCAGTATTGGAACGTAAACTACGTCCCTATTTGCCTTCGCTAATTTTTCCCCCATATACACTCCTGGAACAATTTACTGCTTATGAACTATTATCTCCGGAATATTCGTCCTGATCCTAACTGGAATTACTCTAATAGTTCTTGCCATTACTTTTAAATCTTTATTATGTAAAATTTGATCCAACTCCCCCTCTGACCGCATAACCAGGATCTCAATGTGTTTCTTTTTCTCGTCTATAAATGTTACTTGCTTAGTAACCGTGTTTATAATCGATCTATTCCATAAATTGTCCCTACCTATTATGCCATCTGCTCTGAGAAGGATACTACATGCAGAGTAAATGCTTCGCTTAAACTCTTCGTATCCTCCTGGTTTACTATTGTACCGTCCTTTAATGAAACTTCCTTTATCAGGCTTGTATGTGCTCCCGTATCCACCGGTAAAACGAGTTTTCTATTTATAGCCTCCGCGCAAGGTAATTCAATGAACACGACATTTTCCTGGGTTTGAGTCCAGCTAGATACTCCCGTCTCAGTCTGTTTATCACTATTGTACAAATTATAATACAACCAAAAAACACGTCGTGGTTTTGTATTTTTGAATCTACTTCTCCTATAACCTTATGCTCCTCTGCAAATTGTTATTCTCTCCATCGTTCGTACTATTTGGCCTTGTATTAATTCCAAAATCTCTTAAATTCGGTAACGTATCCACAATCGTTTTCGATGTCGGACTTACAGTTACTCTCTCATTTGTTGAAGTTGGTAACGTATCCACAATCGTTTCCGATGGCAGACTTACAGTTACTCTTTCGCTTGGCCCTAAGTTCCTATTATTATTGGGTTCCCAGATTACTGGCTTGTTCTGGGCCTTTGCCAGTTTCCCTGGCGATTGCTTTAAAATTTTTCCCAATTTCTCTTAGCCTGGCAATCTGCCATCATACTCGTCCTGGTTACACCAATGACACACTGTTCGGTTCGCTCTCTCCGATATTTTCCAAGTACTCTGATTCCTTTGCACACTGTTTGATGCATTAGATTTCGGGTTTTCGAACCTTCTCTGAGTCTGCTGCCAATTCTGTTGCACCGGATTTGGTTGCCAATTCTGCTGTGGTTGATTCCTTTGTGGCATTTCCATTCTCCGATTCGACTGACCTCGGTAACCATTAAATGGTTTTCTTGTGTTGTTATTCGTCCGTGATCCTGTGTCCGTTGATTGCCGCACCTCCAGTTTGTTTCGTGCCCATATTTAAAACACTTCTGGCAATACGGAAGCCACTCTCTTTGAAACTCTTTATAATTTCTATAGCCTGATTTCTTTGGGACTAACCCGTTTGGCGAACTGTCGAATTTCCTCGTTCGGTAATTGACTACAATTCTGTAGGTCCGTTAGTACAGATTCCAAGGAAAGAGAGAGAGAGAGAGAGAGAGAGAGAGAGAGAGATTCCAAGTCGGTAGAGAGACTCTTTATCACTAGATACAATTCCTCTAGGTTAACGAAACGCTGTGATCTAACAAGATCATATGCGTCTCCGTATAACCTTTGCTTGATGCAGTCTATGTAGTCCTGTACGTTCCCTTCCGTCGCTAACCTCGCTGCTAACTCACATCCCTGTATAAATTTAACTTTAATTATTTAACTTTATTATAAATTTAAATTTAATTATTAATTTAATTTAATTCAACTATTTGACACGCTCTCGGAGGGGTGGCTTCTTTGTGATAGAGAGTCTGTTCATGGGATAACCGAATTTTCTGGTTTAGCAGTCTGTTCTGTTCTTTTAGTTCCTGAATTCTTTTGTTCGCTGCTTCTAAATGCAGGCTCTATTGCACTCCCTGCTAGATCTTTTCAATATCTATCAATAATTTCCTCAGCTGGTCGTTTTCTGTTTCTACGTTTTTTAACATTAATTCTTCTTGAAATATTCCATCAACTAAATAGCTATCATATCTATTCTTTAATGCCGCGAACTGCAATTTCCATTCATTTATCTCTTCCTCTTTAGCATGCACCTTATGCTGCATAAACTGCAGCAGCTCTTCTACAATGGCATCCGCTTTTTCAACTTTCGTAATATTCTACTAATTCTACTATTCTAGTTTTAATTGGCTCCCAATTATCTTTATTCGCTACTGTGCTTTTTAAGAACCTCCCAAATTTTCGCTAAAAACTCCCCTAGCTCTCTTTGCAATTCCTCATGGGTTCTTTTCAAGTCTAAGTAAACTTGTTCTTGCACGTACTCTGCTATTAATTACATTCTTTTCGTTCTCTTTTAATTTTTTCTCTTTCATTCATTTAATATTTCCAATTAAGTAGCATTTAACCTGACTAGTTATTAAAGCTGCAGCAATCAGCAATCCTCTTATTTGCTACTACTGACCTAATTCCCCTTTTAAAATAAGAAAATCAAGGCCAGCAACAGTGGCTGCATTAAAACGAGCGTCGAATTTCTTGACTTTCTCCTCAGAGTCGAACGAAATAAAGTTCACAAAACAAAAGACCACGCTTACAATTTTGCAAACGCTTTCGTTCTGACGCGCTAACGAGCAAAACAATAAAAAGCACAGTAACTTTTGCGCTGAAATCTGAAGCAAGCGTATGCCTCAACGCCACTCTTGAGTTTCGCTTCACGTTCAAATTGTACAATTTTCCAACAACAAATATCCATTTATTTTCATTTCATTTAATAAAAAAATGAATAAGCGGCCTGCTTCTTATTAGTTAGCTTTCGACTATATTAAAAAAACGCATTCTTCATTTATTTATTTCATTCATTTATTTCCTTAATTATTTATTACAACTGTCTAATCTTAATGCATAATTTTTCTGCATCTTGTAAGTCTTTATTCCTGTTGTCGCGCTCTCCCTTTCGATCTACATTGTTCCAAACGTTCTTCTAGGCTTCCTATTTCTTCCCATGCTGTGCGTGATGCCTCCCATGGAACTGGATTAGTGGCCTCTCGTACCAGTGCCCTCAGGTATGCTAGGCGTTTCCTGTCCTGCGCTAGATTACCGCCACGACGCTTCTTCGGTTGCGGTATTTTCAGTGTCGCCGTTGCCACCCGCTCTCTTTGCTCCAGATGCCGCTTACGATATTCCTCTATCGTTAATTTTGCTGGTACCTGCTTCTTTATTACCGTCGGGATGTCCTTCGGTGCTTGTGCCGTACTCTCCGTTTCGTACTGTGGCACGTATTCCATGGAGTCTCCCCTGGCCTGGATATGTTCCGTATCTTACTACGAATAACCACTTCTATATTTTCCACAAAAACCATTTAAAATAAACAATAGTGTCCTCGCTTGAATAAAATTTAATTTTTTTTAAAACCAATTTTATTCGGCAAACGACTCAAAAACCGGAGATTTGAGCTCCCGATTTTAATTAGTTCGCTTTAACTGGGTGTTTACACACACCACTACGCGTTGGATAGGCAAAATGCCAATGTGGAACTCAGAAAAGCTTAAATTGTAATATACATATCTCCGTTAAGGAAACAAATTATCCTTTACGGGTTTTATTATCGACAAAATTTTGTAAAAAGTAATCAAAAATATATTTTCTACTATCGCCTGCCAAAGGTTATCGCTGTCGCGTTTTCCAACTATTTAACACTGCATTGAGTGCACGTAAAAATTCCATTAATAAGTTCTTAATAAGTTCTTTTTAATTCGGACTTACATCCGTTTAAAATTTCCATTAAAATTTCCCTGAAAAATTTATTTATTCCGCCAAAAATTAATTTTAAAACTATTCATAAACTTTCCAAATAACGTCCCAGAGTGAAAGGGTCGATCTCACCAAAGGTTTCGTCCGGCGTGGAACGCCATTGGACAGGCAAGGGTGCCGCGCTTGGCGCTGGCACTCCTTTTAATTATTCCACAATTTTCACCAAAATTTTCACTCACTTACCTTCAATTTCCTCCGACCGATACTCGGCTCGAAAATCCGGCTGTGCCAAAATATTAACTGCCACCAAATAGCTTTTCTCAAGCTCAAACCAAGCAGCTTTCCACTTTAGTTTCGGCGACGGCTACGTCGACCGAGCTTAAGTGGAAATGAGTTGTGGAAATGATTGTTTTAAAGTTAAGTTTGGATTTCAGCCCACAGCGCTTAGACTGCCGTTGCATATTTTAAATAATAAAGATAGTTGAAGGCGCCTTGGACTTTTCTTGGGGAGGAACCGCGTTCTAGGAGGACGCACAACATTTTGGCGCAGCCGGTAGGAAAAGCTATTTATTTAAGTTTCATTTCTCTTGTCGTGGGTATCCTTCAACGGCAGGATACCACAACCTTTTTGGCGCAGCCGGAGTAGCGTTGGCGCTTACGCTTGCTTGAGATCAGATTTCAGCGCACAATTCTAAGCGTGGTCTTTTTTTTTGTGTACTTTATTTCGTTCGAATCTGAGGAGAAAGTCAAGAAATTCGACGCTCGTTTTAATGCAGCCACTGTCGCTGGCCTTGATTTTGTTCTTTTAAATGGGGAATTAGGACAGTAGTAGCAAATAAGATGATTGCTGATTGCTGCAGCTTTGGTAACTAGTCAGGTTAAATGCTACTTAATTGGAAATATTAAATGAATGAGAGGGAATAAATTAAAAGAGAACGAAAAGCAATGTAATTAATGGCAGAGTCCGTGCAAGAACAAGTTTACTTAGACTTGAAAAGAACCCATGAGGAATTGCAAAGAGAGCTAGGGGAGTTTTTAGCGAAAATTTGGGAGGTTCTAAAAAGCACAGTAGCGAATATAGATAATTGGGAGCTAATTAAAACAAGAATAGTAGAATTAGGTGATATTACGAAAGTTCAAACAGCGTTTATGCAGCATAAGGTGCATGCTAAAGAGGAAGAGATAAATAAATGGAAATTGCAGTTCACGGCATTAAAGAATAGATATGATAGCTATTTAGTTGATAGAATATTTCAGGAGGAATTAATAAAAAAAGTGGAATCCGAAAACGAGAAGCTTAGGAAATTGTTGAATAGAAAAATTTAGCAGGGAGTACAATAGAGCCCGCGTTTCTTTTAACAGCCCGCGTTCGAAAGTGCATCTCAGGCATAATATGAGACACACCATCGATCACGGGTAGAAGTTGGCTACTCTCAGAAAGAGAGCAGTTTGCAGCAAACATTTTGGCTAATAAGTTTGCCTTATCAACCGAGTGAGTGAAGATCTGATCATCCTTGAGGGGAGTTGGAATACACGATTGCGTCTGATTCTTCACTCTCCCCACGAACGACCAAAAGTTCTTACTACCCTTATGGTATTCAAGAACTCTGCGTCTAAGGCACTGTTCATAGAGAACTTTTTCGCGCTTTAGAGTGGCATTGCACCTATTTCTGGCCTGATTGCGCAGCAATTTAGTATCAGCAGTTTTGTCTAAACGCCAATTCCTAAATGCTTCCTCTTTAGACCTGACTGCTTGTCTGCAAGTCGCATTAAACCAGGAATGGTCTTTTGGTTTAATGGAAATTCTTTTATGGGGTATGAAAGACCTCATACCAAATAAAATTATATTTTCTACCAATTTTGCTGCAGCATTTATGATTCTATCCCTGAAACACAATTGCCAATTGAAACGGCTGAAAAAGGAGTTCAGCGCATCCCAATTAGCCTTCTCATAAAGCCACACTGTCCGCTTCGGAGCTGGCTGGTGAGCGGATTGAAGACTGGAATATGGGAAGGTAGCAGAAATTGTAGCGTGGTCCGAACTTATAGGGAACAGTAGGGTATCCAGCTCTATTGAAACCTTGGAGCGTCGTCGTGATGTAGGGTGTATATCATTATTTTACCGTTACTTTCATGGTAAATGTTGCTCTGAAGTAGCTGGCCTGTTTCCTCCGGTTCAGGTATTTAGCAGAACTACTCGGCTTTCCATAGTGGTACACACATTTTATGTCACGATTCTGTTCCAACGAACCACGCATTACCGTTAGAATTCGTTTTTCGGTCGCGTCATTAGATTGTGGAATAGTCTCACTGCGCATGTCTTCTCGCCAACGTACAGCGTCGAAACCTTTAAGCGAAGTGTAAACAGTCACTCTTTCCCCCTTCCCACTAATCTCTCATCCCTTCGGATCCAACACACGCTTTGCATGGATAGGGGCATCCCCTGAGCTTAGTTTCATCTGCCATACAAAAAAAAACAGACTGCTAAACCAGGAAATTACGTTAGCCCATGAACAGACTCTCTATCATAAAGAAGCCACCCCTCCGAGAGCGTGTCAAATGGTTGACAGATCACACTCCTTTCCTCAAGCTAGAAATTCAGAAACCCAACTAAATAAGATGGGTATAGGAGAAATAGCGAAACTTACAAACAGTCTGGTCCCACTGTTTTCAGGAACCCAGTCGCCGGATTTAAGGAATGAAGTATATAAATTTATGCAGGGATGTGAGTTAGCAGCGAGGTAAGCGACGGAAGGGAACGTACAGGACTACATAGACTGCATCAAGCAAAGGTTATATGGAGACGCATATGATCTTGTTAGATCACAGCATTTCGTTAACCTAGAGGAATTGTATCTAGTGATAAATAGCCTATCTACCGACTCTTTCCTTGGAATCTGAATCTCCGTTACGAATTAGTACTAACGGAGCTACAGAATTGTAGTCAATTACCGAACGAGGAAATTCGACAGTTCGCCAGTACCCAAAGAAATCAGGCTATAGAAATTACAAAGAGTTTCAAAAAGAGTGGCTTCCGTATTGCCAGAAGTGTTTTAAATATGGGCACGTAACAAACTGGAGGTGCGGCAATCAACGGACACAGGACCACGGACGAATAACACCACAAGAAAACCATTTAATGGTTACCGAGGTCAGTAGAATCGGAGAATGGAAATGCCACAAAGGAACCAACCACAGCAGAATTGGCAACCAAATCCGGTGCAACAGAATTGGCAGCAGACTCAGAGAAGGTTCGAAAACCCGAAATCTAATGCATCAAACAGTGTGCAAAGGAATCAGAGTACTTGGAACATATCGTACAGAGCGAACCGAAGAGTGTGTCATTGGTGTAACAGACCAGGACATACGAGTATGGTGGCAGATTGCCAGGCTAAGAGAAATTGGGAAAAATTTCAAAGCAATCGCCAGGGAAACTAGAAAGGGCCCAGAACAAGCCAGTAATCTGGGAACCCAATAATAATAGGAACTTAGGGCCAAGCGAAAGAGTAACTGTAAGTCCGCCATCGGAAACGATTGTGGATACGTTACTAACTTCAACAAATGAGAGAGTAACTGTAAGTCCGACATCGAAAACGATTGTGGATACGTTACCGAATTCAAGAGATTTTGGAATTAGTACAAGGCCAAATAGTACGAACGATGGAGAGAATAACAATTTGCAGAGGAGCATACGGTTATAGGAGAAGTAGATTCAAAAATACAAAACCACGACGTGGAACAGAAATTTTTTGGTTGAATTATAATTTGTACAATAGTGATAAACAGACTGAGACAGGAGTATCTAGCTGGACTCAAACCCCGGCAAATAACGTGTTCATTGAATTACCTTGCGCGGAGGCTATAAATAGAAAACTCGTTTTACCGGTGGATACGGGAGCGCATACAAGCCTGATAAAGGAAGTTTCGTTAAAGGACGGTACAATAGTAAACCAGGAGGATACGAAGAGTTTAAGCGAAGCATTTACTCTGCATGTAGTATCCTCCTCAGAGCAGGGAGTGCCAGCAGATGGCCTAATAGGTAGGGACAATTTGTGGAATACATCGATTATAAACACGGTTACTAAGCAAGTAACATTTATAGACGAGAAAAAGAAACACATTGAGATCCTGGTTATGCGGTCAAAGGGGGAGTTGGATCAAATTTTACATAATAAAGATTTAAAAGTAATGGCAAGAACTATTAGAGTAATTCCAGTTAGGATCAGGACAATTTTCCGGAGATAATAGTTCATAAGCAGTAAATTGTTCCAGGAGTGTATATGGGGGAAAAATTAGCGAAGGCAAATAGGGACGTAGTTTACGTTCCAATACTGAATTCAACAGATAAGGATGTAGAAATAGGCAGTGATTTTAGGCCGGGGTTTTATAGTTTCAGTAAGTTCGAAACAACCCGTGCTAGTATGATAAATAGAGTTGGAGAGATAGGAGGTATAAATGTGGAGGAAAGGTTAGAGACCTTGAGGAAGGAAATAGTATTAGACCCCAACCTAAATCCGGAGGAAATGAAATCTATGGAAAGGATCATTTCCACTTTTCATGATGTATTTTTACTGGAAGGTGATAATTTAACGTGTACAAAGGTGTTGAAACACACAATTCCAACGTGGGCAGAGCAGGCTCCAATAAATCAGAGGCAGTATAGACTCCCACAGGCTCATAGGGAAGATGTAAACAGACAGGTAGCTAAACTTTTGCATGACGGAATAGTGCGAACAAGTACTTCTTCCTGGAACTCTCCATTGTTGATAGTTCCCAAGAAAGGTTGTGAAAACGGAGAAAAGAAGTGGAGACTAGTGGTGGACTACAGGAAACTGAATGAAGTCACAATCGAACAAGTTTTTCCAATACCGAGAATTGATGAGATTCTAGATCAATTAGGCAATAATAGTAGTTCACGACCTTATATTTAGCTAGTGGGTATAATCAGGTGTTAGTGGATTGGGACATTTTGAGTTTAAGAGAATGCCGTTTGGGTTAACGGGCGTTAACTGCTACTTTTCAGAGGATCATGAATCACATCCTCACAGGTCTCCAAGGAATAGATTGTTTTGTATATTTAGATGATATTGTAGTTTATGGTAGTAATTTAGAGCAGCATGAGGTAAGATTAGCGAAAGTGTTTGAAGCTTTAAGAATTAATAATCTCAAATTAAATATTAAGAAATGCCCGTTTTTGCGGCGCGAAGTCGTGTATTTAGGTCATAAGTGCTCGGACAATGGTGCACTGCCGGACCCACAGAAGGTAGAATGTGTTAAAAACATTTTGCCATCTAGGAATAAGAAGGAAGTAAAAACATTTTTGGGTTTAGTACATTATAGGAAATGCATAGACAATATGGCAAGGATAGATTTACCTATTAATAAGCTATTGAGGAAGAATGTAGTTTTTAAATGGTCCGAGGATTGCCAAAAGGCCTTTGAGACGTTAAAACAAGCAATAACTTCACCACCGGTATTCACATACCCGGATTTTAGTAGGGAATTTCTGTTGACCACCGATGCTAGTGGCGAAGCTCTAGGGCCCGTGTTGTCGCAAGGGAAAATTGGCGAAGATAGACCGATAGCTTTCGCTAGCAGAGCGTTGAGTGACACCGAGAAGAGATACTCAACTATAGAAAGGGAATTATTGCCCATTATCTGGGCTACACGTAATTTCAGAGCATATATTCTGGGCAGGCCTTTTAAGATAGTGACAGACCACCAACCCTTGAAGGGTATAGCAAATTTGAAGGATCAGACTTCTCTAGCCAGGTTTAGACATAAACTATCGGAATACGAAGTTGAAATTATATATAAACCCGGTAAGAAGAATTTGAATGCAGACGCATTAAGCAGAATTCCACAAGAAAATGGTTGTATTGTTGCCGTACAGACTCGTTCAAAAGCGAAAGTAAAGGAACATGATGAGGTAGACAGTTCATGTCAAAACTCACAGCAAGGGTACGCAACAACATGCGATGCAGAAAAGGTAAAATCTGATAATGTAGTATTGCTATCAGACCCTAAGGAGATAGAAACGGTAATGAGAGATTTCCACGGTTCACCGTTAAGAGGCCATCAGGGGGCAGTGAAGACGCATTAGACAAGAATACTGGTGGCCAGGCATGCAAAAACAGATAAAAGAATATGTTAAAACATCTCCCAAATGTCAAGTCAACAAAAATTAAAAATTGACGAAAATGCCACTAGTATTAAAGACACGCCAGTGCGGCCTTTTGATAAGGTTTACATGGACATTGTGGGTATTTTACCAAAAACTGTGTCCGGTAATAAGTACATCCTAACATTTCAGAATGATTTTTCAAAATTTATGACGTGCACAGCTATCCCTGACGCTGAAGCAAGCACCGTAACTGTGGCTTTTTATGACGAGGTAATAACGCGGTACGGAATTCCACGAATTCTGGTAACGGATAACGGTACTAATTTCACTTCAAAATTATTTACCGATACTTGCAAACTTTTGGAAATTAAGAAATTACACACAACACCGTATCACCCGCAGGCCAATGGTTCATTGTAGAGAAGCCATAGACCCCTGGCAGAATATTTACGGAGTTCTGCGAAAGAAGACGGTTCAAATTGGGATAGGCGGTTAACTGCAGCTATGCATGTTCACAACCACACACCCCATATTACAACAAAGCAAACTCCTTTCCGCACTCTATTCGGTTTCGATATAGAGATTCCGTCAAATTTAAAGAGAAAATGTAGTCCGGTATACAATGCTGACGACCCAAATAAGGTTTTAAAGTTTCAAATACAGAGGGCTCACGAAATAGTGAAAAAAATCAAGATAGGGCTAAGCAAATAGCAAAGCAGCAATATGATAATAAGTTAAATTTAGTAGAATTTAAGGTAAATGAGATAACGTTTTGGTTAAGAATCAAGCTAGGAAAAATAAGATTTCTCCAATATGGATAGGTCCGTACAAAGTTAAAAGAATAAAGAGTCCAATTGCTACGTTTTTAGAGATTAAAGGAAGAGATAAAGCCTTTCACAATAAACTTCTTGAGTTGTATAGCAACAGGCATAGAGTGTAGGAATGTATAAGAATATTATGATTAGAAATTAGGATAGTAGCAGGTAATTTGTATGTAACTATAGTATAGACAGCTTTTAGGTAAAAAAATATGCAAGAAGTTTTGGGTCATGTATAAAACCTACCCAAAACAGAAAGCAATAAATATATATTTATTTTTCTGTTTAACTTGCCCAAACAGGAGAAATAAATATATATTGGACAATACACTTCCAATTTAGAGATCTATACATTCGGTATAGACCATCGTAAGGAAATGCAAGTGTTTACTAAAAGACCAGCATTGACCAAGATTCAATGTTTGCGCTCCTAAAACAGAAAGGGAGGTAGAGTACAATACTCATAAGGAAGGGGAAAAAACCTTACTTACAAACTAACCCTAAATGTTGAAAAGAAAAAAAAATAAAATATACAAAAAAAAAGAAAACAAGAATAAAAGGAAAAAACAAAAACAAATACGAAAAACATAAAAAGGTTATAAGAATTAATATTAAAATAAGAACAAACTTGATTTGAAAAAAAAGAAAGAAAAATACAGAAAGAGAAAAAGATGTAGAATAGAAAAGAAAAAGAAAAGAAATATAAAAAAGGGGTAAAAAAAGAAAGATAAGAAAATAAAAAAAAGAAAAAAAATTTTACTAACACGAACTTGAATCTAACACGAATTGAAACTAACCACGAACTTTTAGCTACGTGCGTTTCAGTAAGCAAAGGTCTGCTTACTTAAACGCAAATTACAGCATTTGTACAAAAAGGGTACAAATTACCTCGTAACTCAAAAACAGCAAAGTCCCAGGTTTTTAAAACCTAAAGATCTCCGCAACCAGAGAAAAAAAAAGCCAAGGAAGAATAATTTCAAGCCGCCTTTAAGGCATTGCATTTAGCAATTAAAATTATGTTTGCAAAGTATTTATTTGCGAGTATAACAATATAAGAAAAGAGGGGGAAAAAATAGTTTCTTTTTTTTTCATTTCAACCTTATTCATTTTCTTCTTTTTTTCGTTTGAATAAGCAAATTTGTCTTGCTTGTTGAAACGATTTTTTTCCTGTTTTGTTATATTTTAATACTTGCAAATAAATACTCTGCAAGCATATTTTTAAATGCTAAGTGCAATGCCCTAAAGGCGGCTTGGAGCAATCTTCCTCAGGTTTTTTTAAAGGTTTTGAATTTCTTCAGTTTTCAAAAACCTGGGACGTTGCTGTTTTTGAGCTACGAGGTAATTTGTACCCTTTTTTGTACAAATGTTTTAATTTTCGTTTAAGTATTTGCTAACTGAAACGCATGTAGTTAAAAGTTAGTGATTACTTTAAATTAATTGTGTTAGTAAAAGTTTATTTTTTCCTTTTTTTATATATTTTCTTCTAGTGTTTCTTTTTTCCCCCTTAACCTTTATATTTCTTTTTTTCTAATGGGTGTACCGGTTAATTTGCGCGGTCTTTTTTCGAAAATTGAAGCTTTATTGTGAAAAAATGGTTACAAATTTAATATTCAAAGTATATTCCATCGCTAGCTATAACTTTTTCCCATTTTTCTGCCAATTCACGAATACCCTTTCTGAAAAATTCGGCCCGCTTCTCCGCTATCCACGAATCGATCCAATTTTTTACTTCTTCATAATTGGAGAAGTGCTGGTCAGCCAGGCCATGTTGCATTAATCGGAAGGCGCAAGGTCTGGACTATACGGCGGGTGGGGTAGGACATCCCATTTGAGCGTTTCAAGGTAGGTTTTGACGACCTGTGCAAAATGTGGCCGAGCATTGTCATGTTGCAATATTACCTTGCCGTGCCTTTGTTCATATTCCGGCCGTTTTTCGCGCAGTGCTCGGCTCAAACGCATCAATTGTCGTCGGTAGACTTCCCCTGTGATCGTTTCATTCGGTTGCAACAGCTCATAATAGATCACACCCAGCTGGTCCCACCAAATACAGAGAAGAAGCTTCGAACCATGGATATTTGATTTTGCAGACGATGTTGATGCATGGCCGGGGTATCCATACGTTGCTCGACGTTTTGGGTTATCGTAATGGACCCACTTTTCATCGCCAGTGACAATTCGATGCAAAAAACTTTTTCTTTTGTGCCTTTGAAGCAGTTGTTCACACGTGAAAAATCGGCGTTCGACGTGTCTTGGCTTCAATTCATACGGCACCCAATGGCCTACCTTCCGGATCATTCCCATTAATCCGATTAGCTGCATTTGTCCCTCCAACTCTTCTTTTCGTAGCTTATAAATAAAACTCAGATGGTCGGGGAGAAGTCTTTCTTCCTTCTCATTCTCTCTTGTTTGTGAACTGCTTCTTGACGAAGTCTGTCCCTGCTCGGGCGCCATTTGTAACGAGTTTTTGTTCCCAGCTGGGGTAGCGTCAGTCGCCCCAGGGTCCATTTTGGGGGATCTCGTAACCCTCAAATTACCAAACACCGCGACGGTCAAGAATTGCACACGATTTGCTGTTAAGCAAATCTATCACTGAAATATTCAGCTCGGACGTATGCGGGTTGGTGTTACAAATGCTTTTGTCAGGCCGAGTGCCTGGCGACAGAAGGCCGCGTACAATGATTTGTGAGTACCGGAGCCGAGTGCTCCGCGGCAGAAGGCCGCTTACAACTGTTGCGGGTGTACAGGTGACGGAGGGACCGAATGCCCCGCGGCAGAAGGCCGCTTACAATACTGGTGAATGCAAAGTTCGGGGAAGCTGAGTGCTCCGCGGCAGAAGGCCGCTCACAATACGGTTGGAAGCTCCGAAGAACTGATTCCGGCCGAAGCCTTGAAATTCCCGAAGGAATGATTCCGGCCGAAGCCTTGAAATTCCCGAAGGAATGATTCCGGCCGAAGCCTTGAAATTCCCGAAGGAATGATTCCGGCCGAAGCCTTGAAATTCCCGAAGGAATGATTCCGGCTAGTCCTAAATACGGTAACTCCCAAAGGAGTGATTCCGGCTAGTCCTAAATACGCCCAAAGATACTCCTAAAATACGTCTATGCTACGCCGGCAACTACTTCTACTCTACTGGATGTATAGATAGGGTTGGTGAACCCTTCAAAATATGTAAGCCACTCGTTTATGCAATTTTGGGGCTGTCGAACCAGGTGGTCAACTGCTCCAAGCAAAAAGAGTTTCTGTAAGAGCAAGCACGAATTGAGTCGTTGCTTACCGGCAGAAGGCTCCCTTGAGCTTGCACAAACTAGTCGTTAAAAGCGCATGTTGATCAAAACTAAATGAGAACTGTATGCAGCGCTTGCGCGACGAAAGAAAACATGTGTAAACTGAATGCTTGATTCTATTTTTAGATCAGCGTCAGCGAAGGTGCCGCGAAAAGAAAAAACGAAACTAAGCCGGTTGCCAGGTTCTATTTTTAGAATAGCCGCTGCTTCGCTTGTGCGTATGTCTTATCTCTGAGCGTATATATATCTTATCGTGTGTTACGGGGCTTAATTTGTTTTTACAATTTCCGGGTTCAATTCTGGTTTTGTAGTTTAGTTAATTCTGGTTTGTTGTTGTTTAGCTTATTAAATCTAATAATTATTCGTAATTCAGGTATATTTTAGTTTAAACAAACATAAAATATATATCAAATTTGTAGCAACCTGTTAGTTCGCTACACCTTAGAGCGAGTCTGTACGGCAATAATACCCTTGTTTTCTTGTGGGATTCTGCTCAAAGCGTCTGCATTCAGATTCTTCTTGCCGGGCTTATAAATAATCTCGAATTCATACTCCGATAATTTATGTCTAAACCTAGCCAGGCGTGAAGTCTGATCCTTCAAATTCGCTATCCCCTTCAAGGGTTGGTGATCCGTGTACACTTTGAATGGCCTGCCCAAGAGATACGCTCTAAAGTTCTTTGTTGCCCACACTATAGCCAAAAATTCTTTTTCAATTGTGGAATACCGTTTCTCGGCTTCATTCAATGCCCTACTGGCAAAAGCTATTGGCCTGTCTTGGCCTACTATACCTTGGGACAACACCGCGCCCAGAGCCTCGTTGCTGGCGTCTGTTGTTAATAAAAATGGTTTTGAAAAATCAGGATAAGCAAGTACCGGTGGTGAAATTATCGCTTTCTTCAAACTTTCAAACGCCTCTTGACATTCATCTGTCCATTGGAATTTTACTTCTTTTCTCAATAATTTGTTTATTGGCAACGCGATTTTTGATGTATTTTCAATAAACTTCCTATAGTAATTTACTAACCCTAAAAACGCTTGCACTTCCTTTTTACTCCTTGGTGGCTTTATATTTTTTACACATTCCACCTTCTGTGGGTCGGGGAGTGCACCCTGTTCTGAACACTTATGACCTAAATATACAATTTCTCGCCTTAAAAATTGACACTTCTCTGTGTTCAATTTTAAATTATTCTCTCTAAGAACCTTAAATACTTTACATAACCTATCCTCATGCTGTTGTAGGTTTCTACCGTAAACTACTATGTCATCTAAATAAACAAAACAGTCTATCCCCTGAAGTCCAGTGAGAATATGATTCATTATTCTCTGGAAGATTGCAGGCGCTCCAGTCAACCCGAATGGCATTCTGTTAAACTCGAAATGTCCTATACCCGAGATAAAAGCAGTTTTCTCCCTGTCCCTTTCGTCAACTAAAACTTGATGATATCCACTAGCAAGATCTAGAGTCGAGAAATACCTGCAGTGTCCCAACTGCTCCAGAATTTCCTCAATTCTTGGAATCGGAAAGACTTGCTTTATAGTTACATCGTTCAATTTTCTATAGTCAATCACTAGTCGCCTTTTTTTCTGTCCATCCTTTGAGGCTTTTTTTGGCACTAGTATCAAGGGCGAATTTCAAGGAGATTTGCTGTGGGAGACAATCCCGTCATCTAACATTTTCCCCACCTGTCTATTAATCTCCTCCCTATGCACCTGTGGAAGCCTATACTGCTTCTGATTAACCGGAGGCTGATCCTGCAAGGTTGGTATCTCGTGCTCCAAAACGGGCGTGTAAGACAGTTTATCCCCTTCCAGAAGGAAAATATCATTGTATGCTGCGCACATTCTCTCTACTGAGCTTCTTTCCTCCTTATTCAAATTTTCATCTAATCGTAATTTACCTATAAGTGTGCTTATTCTATCCCTAACGTCTATCTCCTCTATTCCACTTACCGCACCGGTACCCGGTGTTTTAAACTTATTGAAATCAGTAAACTTTGGTCTAAAGTTACTGCTAATATTTACATCCTTATCCGTTGAATTTAACACTGGCACATAAACTGTATCCTCTTGTACATTTACCAGTGTCTCTCCCATATATACCCCTGGCGTAATTTCCTGTTTATGTACTACTACCACTGGAATATTGGTTTTAATTCCAACTGGAACTATTCTTATTATCCGTGCTAATACTTTGGCTCTCTCTCTGAGTCTAAGTCTTCATCTATTGCTTCCTTTGACCTCATAATTAAACTCCCAAAACTCTCCTTGTCTCCTCTTAAGAATGTCACCTTTTTAGTAAGGGTATTTATAACGGATCTATTCCACAAGTTATCCCTTCCAATTATAAAATCCCCTGGCACTCCTTCCTCTGAAGATACCACATGTAACGCAAACTTAATGCGCTCATTGTCATTATGGTGAACGAATACCAAACCTCTTGTGGTCACGCATCCACCGAATGCTCCACTAAGGGTTTTAATTTCGCTAGTGTCCACTTCTAGCGAATGACTTAGCGCATTTTCCTTAACCAGGCTTGTGTCCGCCCCTGAGTCCACCAGTAAAATGAGTTTTCCATTTCTTGCACCCGTACACGGTACTTCAATGAACACATCATTTAAGGTGTCTGGGCGGCCCTTCTGCCTGTTGTACTCCGAGTTTATTCTTCCTGCATCCCTTCCTGCTTGTAGTCTTATATAATTTTTGGCATTTGAAATTTTCCTGCCGCCAACTTTCGAGTAAAAACCCTTCAACGTTTTCATTGCGCTTTTTTGCAACGTATGTGAAAACGTCTTGCGATTATTCCATAACCTGCCACAACAATTAAAGACCAATATATTTAATTCCCCAATAATGTATTTTATTATAGTCGCGAGCAACAAAACCAGAATGAAAATTTGTGTAATGCTTGCACTTAAACAAGAAGCAAAAACTTTAAACGTATCCACTGACTCAACGGCTGTCGGACTTACTGTTTTGTTGTCATTTACTTTTTGTTTCACTTCCGACTCCAATATCTTGCTGCCCGCATCAACTTTCTCATCGTTCATTTCTGGGAAAATTTTATTTAACATTTCTTCTTCAACTTCTTCTATACTTTTTATGCTCTTTTTTGGTCGACAGTCCTCAACCTTCTTACAACAATCAGAGGAGGTCGGTTCAACAATCGTTTCCGACGGCTGACTCGCTGTCCCCATGAAGTGTGGACTAATTTTCCTTTTCTTTTCGGGTTCTCAGCTTAGCGGCCTTGGCTGGGCCCCTGCCAGTTTCCCTGAAACGTATCCCAATTTCGCTTAGCTTGGCAGTCCCTCACAAAATGTCCTGCTCGGTTGCAAAAATGGCATCTCAAATGATTGGCAGACTCGTCTGTAGGTTTCCCGCGCTGGTTAAACCTACCTGTGTTCCCGATATTCTCCGATAATTGTCGGTTTCCATTAATCTGATTTCCTTGCCCCAGTCTTGGTGATTGCATGAATTCCCGTCGTCCCGTCTGGTAATTATTCCAGCCCGTATCGCACTTCACTTCTGACAAACTTGCACACCTTCGGCTCGTCTCATGTCCATATATAATACACTCCTGGCAGAAAGGCGTGTTCTTTCGCGTTATGTAGTCTTCTCTGGTGTGTCCCTTCTTTGGTGTGTCCCTTCTTTGGGACATTGCAGAAACTGCAGAAACTGCAGGTCACGTTAGCCTCTAATGATTTCTTCCCAGTATCATTTTTGTTCCTGAACTGTGCCGGCGGGCTCGCAGTTTTCCGCTGCGCGAAAGAGTTAGCGTCACCGCGAAATGCTGCCTGTTGCAGTGTTGGGTCCACCCTGTTGTTACCCCGCAGGAGCGCTATATTACTCATCTCTTGCGCTTGCTCTCTAATCGCATATTGATGGTTTAGCTGCCTCAGGTTACACTGGTGAATTTCATGGCTAAACCTCTCTGCTTCCTCTACCGAATCCCCGCGAAATGCTGCCTGTTGCAGTGTTGGGTCCACCCTGTTGTTACCCCGCAGGAGTGCTATATTACTCATCTCTTGCGCTTGCTCTCTAATCGCATATTGATGGTTTAGCTGCCTCAGGTTACACTGGTGAATTTCATGGCTAAACCTCACTGCTTCCTCTACCGAATCCTCCAAGCAATTTGCTTTTGACCCTAGCATGTGTAACCTTAGCGTCGGTTCATTGAGACCCATTTTGAAACACTGTACTGCCGATCTTTCCAAATCCTGCATTAAGCCCGTGCCAGCGGGGACCTTGTACCTGATCCCTATAATTTCTTCCGCTTGCGACTTTAACGCGCACAACCTCTCTGCATATTGCCTGACATTTTCCCCTGGCAATTGACAAACCTGTTGCAGTTCTAACCGCACTGTGTCTAACGAACTAATCTGCAAATAACTTTTTCGTATCGTCGCGCAAAATTCCTCAACTGTACTGAATTTCCTAGATCTGAGCAAACTATACGCGTTCCCATGCAATCTCTGCTTAATGCAAGGTATCAAATATTGTCTGTTTCCTTCCTCAATACCTTGAACCGCCAATTCGCCAATAAATCTATATACTTCATTGCGCAAATCTGGGGAGGGTGTTCCCGAGAACAAATTTGTTCACTACTTTGGCCACTGCTTCTATACCCATATCTACGCCGGTTTTACCCCTCGGGATCTTAAAATCTGTTGAAACTACTGACGGGCGTCCCACTGGATTCTTGTGAGGCAGAGTTGTGTCTGCTAAAAAATTTTCCTGCTGAAGGAGTCTATTCTCTTCCTTCAACTCCTCTATTCTCCTGTGGGCTTCTTCTAGAGAGTCAAAACCTTCCCTGCTTCTTCGGTTTAGAAATTTCGCGAGAAAATTTTCAGAAATTACCTTTTCTTCCACCAACCTTCTCAATTTCTCGTTTTCCTCTTCAACTTCCCTTACCGAACCACTTTCTATTTCTCTCTCTACTAATAAGTTCTCGTATCTGTTTTTAATGGCTTGAAATTCGTTCCTCCAATTTTCCAATTCCTTTCGCGCACTTTTATTCTTACTATCTATAAAGTTTAGTAACTTTTCTAGAATTGCATCTGCTTTTTCTACCTTAGAAAGCCTGCCTAAGCCACGAAGTTTTTCCTTTATCAGTTCTAAATTCTCTTTATTACCTACAGTACACGCAAGACTACCCCAAATTTTTTCTACAAATCTATCCAATTCTCCCACCAAGTTTTTATGATCTCTGCTTAATTCCCTTAACTGAATTTCTATGTCATATGAGGTATCCATAAAAACTGTAACCGCTACTATTTCATATGCTTGCCTTTTTTTCTCTTTAGGTATTTTTAGGTACCAGCCTTCACTGAACTAAACACAACACTTCTTTTTTCACTTCCTTTTGTGCACGCGACAAAATAAAAAGGAGAAAAAACAACCGACTGAATGTTCGCGCACAGAAAAACAAACCCCAAGCAAGCGCCAGTAGCTGCACTTGAATTACGAAACTTGAAACCCCCACAGAAAAATTTGCGTACTAATTGATTGCGCTCGCGTCTTAAACGTTTTGTATCTTCATAGCAAACACAATTACTTTTTTTTCACACTTCTTATTTCATTTACCCCAATAATTTCAAAAAGAAGAACAATGTTAGTGAAAATAATTATCCCCCGTAGCCAGACTCAGCCACAGGATTACTTTCAGCTTCTTTCTTTTTTGTTAGCTTTTTTTTTTATATATATATTGATACAATAACTATAATTCCGGAAACAGCAATGCTAACTAATTGTTCGCTCAATCAGCGAACGGCCATCGCGAGCCCGCTGCATACCTGAGAACTGCCTAACAGTAGGCATTGTGGAACTCGTGACTCACAACATTGGAGAGAACTTATTTTTCCTAGCTTGATCTCCTACCTTAAATTCTACTAAATTTAACTTATTATCATATTGCTCCTTTGCTATTTGCTTAGCCCTATCTTGATTTTTTTGGCACTATTTCGTGAGCCCTCTGTATTTGAAACTTTAAAACCTTATTTGGGTCGTCGGCCTTGTATACCGGACTACATTTTCTCTTTAAATTTGACGGAATCTCTATATCGAAACCGAATAGAGTGGGAAAGGTGTTTGCTTTGTTGTAATATGGGGTGTGTGGTTGTGAACGTGCATAGCTGCAGCTAACCACCTATCCCAATTAGAACCGTCTTCTTTCGCAGAACTCCGTAAATATTCTGCCAGGGGTCTATAGCTTCTCTCCAATGAACCATTGGCCTGCGGGTGATACGGTGTTGTGTGTAATTTCTTAATTCCCAAAAGTTTGCAAGTATCGGTAAATAATTTTGAAGTGAAATTAGTACCGTTATCCGTTACCAGAATTCGTGGAATTCCGTACCACGTAATAACGAGGCAATAGCCTCGTCATAAAAAGCCATAGCTACGGTGCTTGCTTCAGCGTCAGGGATAGCTGTGAACGTCATAAATTTTGAAAAATCATTCTGAAATGTTAGGATGTACTTATTACCGGACACAGTTTCTAGTAAAATACCCACAATGTCCACGTAAACCTTATCAAAAGGCCGCACTGGCGTGTCTGTTAATACTAGTGGCATTTTCGTCAATTTTGAACTTTTGTTGACTTGACATTTGGAACATGGTTTAACATATTCTTTTATCTGCTTCTGCATGCCTGGCCACCTGTATTCTTTCCTAATACGTAAATAGGCCTTTACTGCCCCCTTATGCCTACTGCCCAGACAATGGCCAATAATTCCCTTTCTATAGTTGAGTATCTCTTCTCGGTGTCACTCAACGCTCTGCTAGCGAAAGCTATCGGTCTAACTTCGCTAATTTTCCCTTGCGACAACACGGCCCCTAGAGCCTCGCCACTAGCATCAGTGGTCAAGAAATTCCCTGCTAAAATCCGTGTATGTCAATACCGGTGGTGAAATTACTGCTTCTTTCAGCTTATCAAACGCTTTCTGACAGTCCTCCGACTACTGGAACTTGGTATCCTTTCTCAGTAATTTGTTAATTGGCAAGGCGATTTTTGCCATGCTTCCAATAAATTTTCTATAGTAGTTGACTAACCCCAAGAATACCTGTACCTCCCTTTTGTTCCTGGGAGGTTTTATATTCCTTACACACTCAACCTTCTGCGGGTCGGGCAGTGCACTCTGCTCAGAGCACTTATGGCCTAAATAAACTATTTCTCCTCTTAACAACTGACACTTTTCTGCGTTTAGTTTTAAATTATTTTCCCTAAGGGCGCTAAACACCTTAAATAGCCTCATGCTCTTCTAAATTCCTACCATTAATTACTATGTCATCTAAATAAACAAAACAATCTATTCCCTGAAGCCCAGTGAGAATATGATTCATTATCCTCTAAAACGTCGCGTCGCGGGCGCCCCCGTTAAACCAAAAGGCATCCTACTAAATTCGAAATGAGCCAATCCTGAACTAAACGCGGTTTTCTCTTTGTCCTTTTCATCAACCAAAACCTGGTGATACCCACTAGCAAGATCTAGTGTTGAGAAATACCTACTATGTCCCAACTGCTCAAAAACCTCCTCAAATCTAGTCATAGGGAAAACCTGCTTAAACGTAACGTCATTTAATTTCCTAAGGCCAATAACCAGACGCCATTTTTTCTGACCGTCTTTTGCGGCTTTCTTTGGTACTAGCAACAATGGCGAATTCCAAGGCGATTTGCTGGGGGATATAATCCCATCGTCTAACAGCTTTCGCACCTGCCTGTTTACTTCCTACCTATGGACCTGCGGTAACCTATACTGCTTTTGATTAATCGGTGATTGATCGTGCCTTGTCGGTACTTCATGCTTTAATACCGGCGTATAGGATAATTCATCCCCTTCCAGTAGAAAAATATCGTGAAAAGCTGCGCATACTCTCTCTACTGAATCTCTTTCCTCCTTATTTAAACTGTCATCTAAATTTAATTTATCTATAAGAATACTTATTCTATCCTTAACATCTATTTCTCCTAACCTATTTATCATACTAACACGGGGTGTTTCAAAATTATTGAAACTAGAAAACCCCGGCCTAAAACCACTGTCTATATCTACATCCTTCTCCGTTGAATTCAGTATTGGAGCGTAAACTACGTCCCAATTTACCTACGCTAAAGTTTCCCCCATATACACTCCTGGAACTATTTCCTGCTTATGAACTATTATCTCCGGAATATTCGTCCTGACCCTAACTGGAACTACTCTAATAGTTCTCGCCATTACTTTTGAATCTATTATGTAAAGTTTGATCTAACTCCCCCTTTGACCGCATAACCAGGGTCTCAATGTGTTTCTTCTCCTCATATAAATGTTACTTGCTTAGTAACCGTGTTTATAATCGATCTAATCCACAAATTGTCCCTGCCAATTATGCCATCTGCTGGCACTCCCTACTCTGAGGATACTATATGCAGCGTAAAATCGAGGTTTTTCTTTTCATTGTGTTTAACTACCAGTGATCCTTTAGTGGTCACGCATCCACCAAATGCTCCGCTTAAACTCTTCCTATCCTCCTGGTTTACAATTGTACCATCCTTTAACGAAACTTCCTTTATCAGGCTTGTATCCGCTCCCGTATCCACCAGTAAAACGAGTTTTCTATTTATAGCCTATATTATAGAAAATTATAATTCAACCAAAATGACTTCTGCTCCAGATCGCGGTTTTGCACTTTTGGATATACTGCTCCTATAACCTGTAACGGGATCTTTCCCTAGTCCTGTGGTCTATAGCCAGGGCGTGGCTCGCCGGCCAGTGTCCAGTCACAGAAATTTATAAAACGCAAGTGGCCCTCTAGACTTGATGTTATTATTTTATTTTTGGGTATCAGATTTCTCGAGCTGTGTGTATCTCGGGGTCCAAAAGGCCCCGTAGAAGATGTGGTGAAGGTTTGGTGGTCACTCCAACTGGGCAAGATGATTTAAATGACTGCGCCGTGTGGCTGACTTAATCAAAATATATTAAATTTACAGGGGTGCGTTAAATAAGTGCCCCCCGCGAGAAGCAATCAGATAACGGGTAACTTATGTAGCCCTATATGACCTACGTTCCTTAAATTTCTCGACAAGATGATTAACTATAGTCAATTACCCTACTTGTCATTTTCCGTTTGCTCGTTTATCCCAGCAGTGAGTGATCGTCAAGATTGCACTCACCGAGTACGGTTTACTTAAATATATCTTACACTGCGTTCGATCGTCGAGATTACGAAACGCAATGAAAGAGATATTTTCGCAGACCAGGGATCCTATGTAGCCTTGTAATCCTACTAGAATCTCCTAATTGTCTTTGTCCGTCTGCCCGTTTATCCCAGCAGTGAGTGATCGTCAAGATTGCACTCACCGAGTACGGTTTACTTAAATATATCTTACACTGCGTTCGATCGTCGAGATTACGAAACGCAATGAAAGAGATATTTTCGCAGACCAGGGATCCTATGTAGCCTTGTAATCCTACTAGAATCTCCTAATTGTCTTTGTCCGTCTGCCCGTTTATCCCAGCAGTGAGTGATCGTCAAGATTGCACTCACCGAGTACGGTTTACTTAAATATATCTTACACTGCGTTCGATCGTCGAGATTACGAAACGCAATGAAAGAGATATTTTCGCAGACCAGGGATCCTATGTAGCCTTGTAATCCTACTAGAATCTCCTAATTGTCTTTGTCCGTCTGCCCGTTTATCCCAGCAGTGAGTGATCGTCAAGATTGCACTCACCGAGTACGGTTTACTTAAATATATCTTACACTGCGTTCGATCGTCGAGATTACGAAACGCAATGAAAGAGATATTTTCGCAGACCAGGGATCCTATGTAGCCTTGTAATCCTACTAGAATCTCCTAATTGTCTTTGTCCGTCTGCCCGTTTATCCCAGCAGTGAGTGATCGTCAAGATTGCACTCACCGAGTACGGTTTACTTAAATATATCTTACACTGCGTTCGATCGTCGAGATTACGAAACGCAATGAAAGAGATATTTTCGCAGACCAGGGATCCTATGTAGCCTTGTAATCCTACTAGAATCTCCTAATTGTCTTTGTCCGTCTGCTTTTCCACTATCTGCTAAACCCTATGTCCTACTACCGAGCAATCCAATTATCCGACCGTCCAGCTTGCCTGTCCTCTACCAACTGACTTGTTGCTCTCCCGCGTTTATTTTTCAACCACTGCTTGCTTGTATGTTCTCTGTTCGTCGCTGCTTGCTTGCTTGCCACTCTTCTTTTCGATACCATTTGCTCGACTCCTCGCGCTGCCCAGCGTTGTTTGCCCGCTCGCCTGCTCTTATCTTCTCCACATCTTCTTCACAACAAGAGCCATATTGTCTCCCTCTCTTTTCTCTTAATCTAGCTACTCTTATTCTAATACAAGGTGTTTACGAACTATTTACTAACTATTCAAATAACATGTTGACAAATGTAAATTAATTTTAATTGTAATTCATTAATAATATATTAATTCATATAAAGAAATTAAAATATAAAATAAAATATCAAATTCAGTATGTTGTTGTGTTGTGTTTGTGTTCTTAGTTTTGTGTTGTGTGGACAAAATTTGCTCTCGCCGAATTTTGGTCGTCACACTCCCCCCCTACTTTGGGTTGGGTGAAAAACGAGTAGATACCTTGCCCCTTCGTGAAATTCGGATTTGGACCGTCTGCCCATCAACCTCTCGACGAGCATTCAACAAACGTCCAGGCCGCCATTTTAGTTTTAGTTGGGCGATGACCTCATTCAGTGTCGATGATTCATGGCTCACGCCATCACCGATATCTATGTTCTTCCCTTCGGTTCCTTGTTGTGGGTCATCTGGTAGAAATCCCTCATTGTTGTCCCGCAAGTAACGCTCCAATTCTTCGATGATGTTGTTGTCTATTGAGATTGCATCTTCCATCTCCGTAGTTTGTGACACCAAATTGTCGATGTAGCCAGATATGCCAATATCTAGCGGTTCAAGCTGTATATCATTATTGTGGTCCGCTCTGTCCAATTCGTCGCATGCAGGAACCTGTATGACACCACTGCCGGATGGCGTTCCATCAGTGACAAATGGTGGCTGGTCTCTTGTGGCTGGTATATTATCCGTCCCAGTAATTGGTAATGGTAAGTTCTTTGGCCATCTAGTAGCGCTACTCCAAACTTCTTGGTCCGGCATTGTTTGGATCACTTGGAAAGTCGTTACATGTTGTATATAGCCAGGTATACGCACCACTTCCTCTTCGAATGTCGTAGTCACCCACTCTCGATCCGGCTGGTTTTCTGATTCCTCCTCTTCAGGGTCACTCGCATTTTGAGGTTCGGGTTCGGCGTCCTCTTGATGGGAAGGTCCCTCATCTTCATTATTCACGCCGAAAGCCTGGTCATTTGGTTCAGTTGCATCGCTGTCCGCATTTGTCTCGTTTTGCAATTGGGTTTCTAAATTTTCTTCAGCCTCATTTCCCTTTTCGTCTGCCACGCTCTCTTCTGGTTGTGTTACCACCTCGTCCTCTTGCTCATGTAGTTCCACAAATATGACATCATCGGATGATGACGAGCACTCCTCCCTTGTAACTATTTGCTCAGTCTCCTTCCTTTCCAGTGGGGGCTCCAAAGGTGTTACACGACTGAGAATGATACGTTCGCCTCTTTGTCCCGGTACTCTTTTGGACTGCCATTCTTCTCCTAACATCTGTGTCCTTGGAATACGTTCTTCCTCTTCCATCATTCTCTCTCTAAATCTTTCTGCACTCCTCTTAAATTTCTTTTCACCTCTGCGGTCATCCATGTCTAGTGTCTGCGTTGAAGGTTCACTAATGACTGTAATCTATCGCGAATTAGTTTAATTGAGTTGAGGATTGACTACGGGTTGCCAATTTTTATTGAGTTGATCAATACTTTGCTAGCACTATGTACTTGGGATAGCTTATTGGGGAGCAAACTCTGATTCATTGTATAATTATGCTGCTCCCTACTTTCTTGTTCTGTAAATGCAGCTGAGTAAAAGTTTTTGAGGTCGCTAATATGGGCGGTTTTAGAAGTTCTCCCGTTGATTGGCTTGATACGTACAATTACTGGAGACACATATTTTTCAACTTTAAAAGGGCCTCCATATCGTGGTGCGAGTTTGGCCGCGAAGTTATCTGATGCTTTCGAGAGGTGGTGTAGTTTGACCATAACTAATTGTCCAATTTGGGGCTTCCATGGTCGGCGGCGGAGATTATAGTATTTGGCCTGTTTTTCTGACGCTAACCTCATGTTTTCTCTGGCAATTTGAAATACCATTTTGAGTCGATCGGCATGATTCTTTATTGTAAAACGTTCCGTTCCGGTGCCAAGTGTGAGCTTGTCGTAAATAGTGTTAGGTAAACGTGGCTCCCTTCCTTGTACAATATATGCTGGACTGAACCCTGTTGATTCCGACACACCTGTATTAATGGCTAAAGTGAGTTCGGGTAAAAGTTCATCCCAGGTAGTTTGCTTGTTCTCTGAAAATTGCGCGATCATGGTTTTTATCGTCCGGTTGGTACGTTCGGTGGGGTTTTCTTGTGGCGTGTAAGGGGCCGTATACTGATGACTTACTCCCATTTCATTAAGGAAGTCCTTGAAGGCCTTACTGGTAAACTGGGTGCCGTTATCTGATATGAACAGTTTAGGTACACCGAACCGTGCTAAGATCCGTTCTCTAAATGCTTTAATCAGATTTGTACTAGTAGCTTTCCGACACGGTACTAACTCCGTCCACTTAGAAAACTTGTCTGTAAAGACCATTAACGTGTTATTACCGTGAGTGGACCGAGGAAGAGGTCCCACAAAGTCGGCGCTAACGATTGCCCATGGTTCTTCTGCAAATGTTGTAAGCATCTCGCCTGCTGTTCGTTGTTGTGAAGGTTTGAATTTCTGGCAACTTTTACAAGATCGTACGTAGTAGCCGGCTTGTCTAAGCATACCTGGCCAGTAGTATCTCTTCGCTAATCGACTGCGGGTTTTGTGTACGCCCAGATGGCCGGCACTCGGGGCGTCATGGTTTTCCTTGATGATCTGCTCTCTTAAGTGGTCGGGCACACACATTTTCCATGGGAAGCAATCTGTGTTCCCACCTAACTGATGGCGATAGAGGTTTTTATTTTCGATGACGTAGTCGGGGAATTTCTCCGGATTATTTTCTACTTCTTTGTACTTGTTAGCATACCACGACTTTTCTTTGTTGGCTCCCACTTGTATACAACTGAGTGTTTCTATGGGTTGTCGGGACAACGCATCTGCAACAATATTTTGCTTACCCCTTCTGTACTTTATGTCATAAGTAAATTGCTGTAGCTCGAGAGCCCATCTGGCTATCCGACCTGAGGGACTTTCGATTGAATTAAGCCATTTTAAAGACATATGGTCAGTGACTATGGTGAACTCGTAACCTTCGAGATACGGTCGCATTTTCCTCACTGCCCATACAATGGCTAGGCACTCCTTCTCTGTGGAGGAATAGTTCTTTTCGGCATTGTTAAGGTGACGGCTAGCGTAAGCTATTACTCTTTCTTTTCCTTCTAATGTCTGAGTTAGTACAGCTCCGAGCCCATAGTCGCAGGCATCTGTTTGCAGAATGAATCGCTGGTTGAAATCGGGGCATGCTAGAATAGGTGCCTCCGTCAGCCTTCGTTTTAGAGCTTCAAAGGCTTCTTGTTGCTCCTGACACCATTTGAAATGTTTCCCCTTTTTTAATAGCGACGTCAAAGGATATGTAATTCTGGCGAATTCTGGTACAAATCGTCTATACCAGGACGCAATACCGAGATACTGACGAAGTTGGCGCACATTTTGTGGTGGTTTTAATTCCCTGATAGCTGCTATCTTTTCCGGATCCGTGTGTATTCCTTTCTCGCTCACCATGTGTCCTAGGTATTTTATTTCCTTCCTGAAGAATTTGCATTTATCTTTATTTATACGCAGCTTGGCTTGACGTAAACGTTTGAAAACTTCTTTAAGGTTTTGCATATGATCCTCCAACGTACTGCCAGTAACGACGATGTCGTCCAAATATGCAAATGCAAATGGTTCGAGGTCAGCACCAATCACACGGTCGAGGGCTCTCTGAAACGTTGCGGGGGCGGAATGAAGTCCGAAGGGCATGACTCGCCATTGAAACAGTCCGCGCCCTGGAACCGTAAATGCCGTATAT